>VZRZ01006727.1:318534-525676 GCA_013398175.1 Climacteris rufus | reverse complement strand
TTTCAAAACCAAGACACCCCCTCATAAGCACTGTCGGGAAATACTTAGTGGTTTATATACAGTAGGAATGGAAATAAAAAGCTTATTTCTGTTTCAGTATTATTTATTCAATACCTTAATTTACAGAATCTGTGTCTTTATGCCCATAGTTCTGTAGAGGTTTTTCACATATGTTAACAACTCTCCAATAAAACTCAATTTGATTAATTTTTACGGCATTGTAAAATGGAACAGAAGAAATTTTAATGGATAGTAGGTTCGCAGCCATTACCAATGCATGTTCTTCCATCTTCTGCCAACTTGTAAGGATCAGTATGGAGACATTCGTAGCTGCCTTTAGTGTTAATGCATATAGCAGAAGGAGAGCATGGTGGGTTAATTTCATTTTCACATTCATTGATATCTGCAAAATGAATACACACTGATCAATAATAATTACAAATTACAAAGGAATCTTTTGACAAGGACTCATACAGGGAAGGCATTGTACAATTTCAATGAGACATAGATACTCATAAAAATCTGTATTGTTACTGTTTACAGCACAAAGTGGGTATGGGTTTGTCATTGTTTTGCTTTGCTTTGATTTTTTGTTTGGTTTAAAGCTGGAAATTATGAAAAAAATAAAGTATTTCTTTCATAATCTACCAAAAGCTACAAATGGCAATTGACTAAATTTTCAAAAATGCAAACCCTAAACTTGAGAGCTCTTCTTGCACATGTTTATATCCTGAGTCTTTGACTTCCTGTATAAACTTGTTCATCCTGTGCTCTATAGAGATAGTGAAAATAGTGATGCTGACACAGTTCTTTACAATTCTAGGTATGATTTTGAGGAGCCAAATTTTCAGGTTAACTTTGGTTGCAAAATTTATAACAATAATTTGTGAAATCACTTCAAGGATGGTTGTTTCTAGATGCTATAGAAATTCTGTGAAATGATAGTATCCTGGCAGAATGATGAGCAGGTGAACAATTATCCACTGGAAAATGTACATAAACATATTGTTCTTGAGGACTTTCAAGATCTTTCACTCTCACTTTCTGATTATGTGATGAAATGGGAAACAGTAGTGCAGGAAAGAAAATACTCAGTGAGGGAAAGAAGGGGTGGTCTTTCCCATATTTCTGCACCTTTCTTCTTTCTGTGTAATATTTACTTGCATGCCTGAATTCAGTTGACTAAAAGTAGGTGTCCAATGTTATTTTAGTTAGTTTCCCATTGGTTCTGTATATCTGAAAGCTTGTTTAATATCTCTGACCAAGGTTCTGGAAAGCACTCCAAGCCCATGTGTGGACAACTAGCTGGTTCTTCAGTGTTTCTCTTTTTGGTTTTATTCCTTTCCTTATCTATCACAATGTTTGATCTGCTACTTCAATATAAGTAGATATATTCTATCAGTATTAGAAACTGACCTGTATTTACTTACTTAGTTTAACGTTGTCAGTCAGATCACTTCAGGAATTCTGATACTGGAAATAAGATCAAGCTGGCTCTCTCAAATTTTAGTACAAAACAGTAGCTATGCTCAAAGCTAGTTATCAACTGAGACAGTCAAGACTAATCATTCAAGGAAAAATCTTAAATTTCACAAACCTTAAGAAACAATAACTTTCACAACACATCTTTGAAGCAGGAAAACAATGTGTTGCTCAGGTTGAAGATTTTTGAGTAAGTATTACTCCCGTCAAAACTACATTTTGAGTTAAGGTTCACTGGCTTCATCATTGTCCAGGAAAGAAAACCTGAATAGCCTTTCCCTGCACTGTAATTCATATGTGCTGCTTCAGCTTCTGTAGATCCACAGTTATGCTATGCTAACTAGCTATAGTTATGCTAACTAGCTAACTCTACTTCATCCCTAAATAGTGCATGTCAGATCTGACCAGCCTGCCTTGCTACTCAGAGAGCAGTAGTTTACGAAAGCAAAGTAAACAGAGTTATCTATCAGGAGTATGACAGCACTTAATATAAAGGAAGGTAGCAAATTCTAGCACTAGATGACTTCCTGTGCAGTGAATAGAAATTATATCGGTCAAGGCCCAAGTTAGTAAGCAGGAATTAACAGCTCTCAGAATCCTATGCTTTTGCCAGCAAGCCACTCTGTCTTTTCCAGAGCAGCGTATAATTTTGAAACCATCTGCAGAAATGCTAAGCTCTATCCTCCTCATTATATTGCTTGATTTATTCCTAATTTGCTGAACATTTAAAAGAATGGGAACATATTGCACAGACATGCGTGGAACAAAGTGCTTTCTGCTGTAAAACTCAAGTAGCATCTGCAGAAGTGGATTTTGATGGTTTTCCTTTAATAAAGGCATTGCTTATTTAATATATGCAGCAGCTTGTTTTCCTATAGCAGATATACAGTCTTTTGTTTACATTACTGAACATATTAAAAGAAACTAGGACAAGAAATGATTCACTCATTTAACTTATTTATACAGTTCACTGCCAGAACGTTAATCTATCGAAAAGGTTTTATTATAATTCATTTAACAACTTTATTTCTTTATATGGTATTTATGTGGGTGGAATTCAGTGGATAAATAGGATTTGAATAAAGGAAAGAGCTGCAAATTTCATTTGGCTTTTTCCATACCAGGTATACAATTAGAAAGAAGAGCTTCCTATTCTGCTATCAGAGAAATACCAATAAGCAGACTTTATTGTGGATGAACTGCAGCACTTGCATTCCAATTAATTTACCACTATCCATAATATATTCCTAATATGGCCTTTTTGGATTTAGTTTTCTCTCATGTTCTTATAAAACAGAGCAGTGTGAGTAGAGGTACACCCACACATAAATACATGTGTATGCACACACCCCCATTATAAACACACACATTTGAAATGTGAACAGAGACAATTCATCCTTCATAGCATGAAGAGTGAAAATCTTGAAATATTTCCCACATTTTTTTCTAACCCCTTCAATTGAACTGTAAAAATAAAGAAAAAGAAAATAGAAGATGAAGGGAAGATTAAAATAACAGAAAAGTGTTCATGTGAAAAAGTGCATGAAATGTTGAAATAAAGTGTCTTTTTACTGATTTTTCATCTGCTCTACTTTTGTACCTGCAGAAGTAATTAACTTTTGGCAAATCTTTTCACAGCTATTTGGGAGAGGGAGGTTGGACCTAAAGTGGTTATTAATTTGCTTAATTTAACTTATTCACAGGGTTTTTTTTTTTTTTTCACTTTTACTCAAATTATTAGGATGACACATGACCTAGTGGTGCAGAGCTCCATTTTAATCTAGAGCATCCATTGAAACAATGCCAGGAAAATGACAACTATCTGTCATGCTGTTATAGTGAATGTAGGAGGAAGCAATGTATAATTCTGATTTGCTGCTTCCCCCACCCCCAACCTCCCGACTGTCAATAGACTTGATTTTTGCTTAATTAGGCAATTTTTAGTGTCATTTTCCTATCAACTTGATTGCTGAATCAGGATGGGAAGAGATTGAGATAGCAATTCTGGAGCAAGGAGAATTTCACATTATTGTCTTATTACACCTATAACCCCAGAAGGCTGACTACAAGAAAGCATAGGAGTGAATTTAGTATGCTATGTTAGAGTTTAGCTGTTAGAAAATTCAGAAATAATAATAAAAGTGACAACAGCAACAACAACAACAACAATAATAATAATAATAATACCTATACAAATGGGGGCCTCAAAGTTCCATCCTTTACTTGTGCAGGTCAATTGCTCTTCTCCTTGTAATTGAAAGCCATAGTGACATTTATAAATCACTGTAGATTTTCCAAATTCTGAACAGTATACAAAATCACCATTTTCCACACTCTTTGGTGTTCCACAAAGTTCTTCTACAAATAGAAAGACAGCATTACTGACTTTTAAAAATGTACCTCCTTATGCTTGCAATGGATGTTATTCTCCATTACTGTTATAAATATTAACTTCAATGAAATTTCTCACACATTTTAAAGTGATCAAGACTTTAATTGTTCATTTCTGGAAAAGAATTTATATGGAATACCTGAGGTTTAACTTACAATCCTTGTAAAATTAGCATTACAATGTAAGAAGGATGTGGACCTGTTGGAAAAAGCATAGAGTAGAGCAACATACATAATCAGAGGGCTGGACAACCTCTCCTATGAAGAGAAAGGCTGAGAAAGTTGGGGTTGTTCAGCCTGGGGAAGAGAAGGCTCCAGGGACACCTTATTGCAGCCTGTCACTACTTAAACAAGGCTTCTAAGAATGACTGGAACAAGCCTTTTACCAGGACCGGTTGCAATAGTACAAGGTGTAAAGTTTTTAAACTAAAAGAAGGTTGATTTAGATTAGATAGAAAGAACAATTTTTTTTACAATGAGAGTGCTGAAATACTGGCACAAGTTTCCCAGAATGGTGGTGGATGTCCCATCCCTGGAATTATTTGAGTTTAGGCTGCTCAGAGCTCTGAGCAACCAGATCTAGTGGAATATGTCCCTGGTCATTGCAGGAGGGTTGGACTAGATGACGTGTAAAGAATCCTTCCAAGCCAAAATGTTCTATGATTCTATGATCCCACTTCTAAGTGACAGAAATACTAAAAATCTGTATCAGCTCAGTAATTCAAGACCTGCCACAGCCAAGGTCACTGCTCTAACTGCTGCTTACTATCCCCTCCCCTCAGAAAAGATTGGTAACTACTAGATTACCTTCCTGATAAAATTCTTGCCAAGCTTCCAAATTCATTCCAGGTATATCGTTACAATGCTTAAAATCCTGTGGAAACTTTCCAAGTTGAAAGGCACCTGCTGGCACTTCAGAAATTCCTGTGTTGTCACAAATCACGCGGGACAATGAGTGTTTTTTGAGTTCGTGCTTTTGAGCTTCTGTGAAAACATTATCATTTTCCCACCAAAATCTGGAAAGATTGACAGAAACTTTTTTTGAAAAGATCAAATTCAAAGAGCTGGTTATTCTTACTCTTATATAAAAGACCAAAAAGAAGAATTACAGCAAAAATAAGTGAATATAACAATAATAAAGGTAAACACCATGACCATACAGAAGCAGTAATAAAAGAGCTAGTGTGATTCTGATCACTGGTCAACTCAGGTAATGTGTTAAAACCATCTGGTTAAAACTATTAATTATTCATATTTGCAGAATTGCTTTTCATTGATGAAACAGAGCCACAAAAGAAGTTACAATCCTGAGAGAAAAACTTGAAACAGATTTGATTGAACTGGATCCTTACTCCTACACACACTGATACATGCTGTTCACTCATGAATTGTTTAAAGAATAAATTATAGAAGAATTGCAGGAATAACCATAATAGATTTCCCCATACCAAAGCTTTTGAATTCTGCTTGCTTTTACTGAATGGTTGTTATGAAAACAGGTACTGCTGAATGCTTCTCTGGTTAATATGGAGTACTTAATTTGCTAAGAGGTCTGTAGATATGCAGACTAATAATAATATAAAAACACGAGAGTAATTATGCTTTTGATCACACAAAAAGTAAGCTAAGAGGACTGTCTGGAACAGGCAAAAGCTGCCTTTTTTTAGTCAGATTAGGAGTGTGGTACCAGAACAGAGGAAGCAGTTGGTGCTACAAAAGTGTATCTATTAACTGGCATACATTATGTAAAATATATATGTATACATACACACACATATATATATGTTTAAAGGTAAAAGGAAAGAAAACACTGGGAAAAGAGGAAAGACAAGCATTTTATATATAAAGACACGTCATTAATGACAAAAATACTTCTGGAGTGTTTGATAGAACATTTCTATTAGCACATTAAGAAGTGATAAGCACTGCTAAACTGCTTGGTTCCCTGTTGGTATTGGCTCAGACCAGTCAGGATTTTCCCAATGCTAGGCAAGATTTGTGGTGACATGCCTGAGAACAGTCAGCACTAGAGTATGAGAGTGATCACACTGTACAAACTGACCTCAGGCTTAACATCCATAATCCAGGGGGAACACGGCTGCGGTTTCTAGAACAGTCTGTGAGTTTGTGTTTGTGTTTGATTAGAAGGGAACAACAATATGGACTGTGGACTCTATGCAGACCTGGCACATACGCAGAGTTTTAAGTTTTTAATGAGTTGCCTGTAAAGGCACAACACAAATGGGAGGTCTGATAGTTCTGGCCGTGTTCTGGGGAGCATGAGGGCTGCCAGTGTGCCCTGGCGTGGCTTTTCAGGGCAAATTAGATCCTGTTGCCAACAGGTGCATACCTGTTAAATAACACATGTGCACGTGAAAGTTTGGAAAACTGGCTTTATTTGTAGGCCAATAGTTACTTCCACAGCCTGTTTTGCAAAAAAAACCCGGTCCCACTTTGCCTATATTGAGGGAGGTGGCAATGTACAGGACCAGAGGTGGAGTGTACTGTGACAAGCTATGCAGGAGAGATGGAGGGGCTGGAGACAGAAAAAAAGAAAGAAGCTTTCCTCCTCCACCTCACATGCACACTGTTCCCAAACTTCTCAGAGCATTCTGAAACCTCACTGACTGTTTCCAGGGCCCTTCCTATAACCAAAGCCACCAAAGAATTTTCTCCTCTCAGCTCTCCTACACCTGTTATTTCCCCTTTCACGTACATTAAAACCTAGTCTACTTTCATCACAATATTCAGTTTTATCTACAAGCTTGAGTGAAAAATGATTTTTTAATCTACCCAACAAAACGATTTTTTAATTTACCTAACAGATAGGTGTTTCCTCTAATAAAGGTTGCTCCATTCTATCTGTATCAGGTGACTAAATCCCTATGCAAAGAATGACAAAACTTCAGAATTTTTGCCCAAATATTTCAAATCCTGAGATTGGAAAAAGATTCAGAAGGAGGAGATAAAAGAAGGCTGATGGATCAGAAATTATTTGGTTCAAGTGATGTGGCTGAGGTTAAGACAGTGCCTGTGTTTATTACATAGAAAGAAGAAATCCTTTTATGTTTTGTCAGATTACTGACACAAGATTTTAGGGCTATCAGAATTCTGAGTTCAGTCAGCCAAAAATTCCATGTAGTCCTGATTTTTGAACTTAAAGAGTACATAAGAAGAGCTATTTCCAGATCCCTGCTTACAGACCTGTCAATTAGGGTATCTAGTGTATATAGTGCCACTGGTGCAGTTATGGACAACACCCAGCACTCTACATGACCAGGCATTGCAATGAGTGTTAGATATTTCCATTCTTATAGGTACTATGTGACAACTATAACATGTTGTGGCATACTTCTATCTTCTCTTAGGTGGTTCCTTTGTTATCAATGACAGAATACCATTTCACATTTAAGTTAGCTGCCACAAACTTTGTGCCAGAAACTTGGGGAAGTCTTTTGTTATTAGAACGTTCTTTTTCTCAATTTGAGGTTAACATATTAAATTATGCTTATATTTATTTAATGCTAGTAGTATTATAAGATCCTGAATATTAAGTAACATTGTAAGGCACTGAATAATAGAAAGGATGCTGGAAGTATCTATAGATAATGCTTTCCCAAAGAGGGACAAGTAGGCCTATACAATTTAGAGGACTTTCCACCAGTTTCAAGCTGTGTTTTTAACACAGCTGATTGGAATGTTTGTTGTCTATACAGTTTCTGTGAAAAAGATACCACGTTTATGATTAACATGTTTTTTCCTGTGGGCTAATTAATTAATATTTTTCAAAGTTCAGATTTAAATTCTGTCTTGGATTATTATTTCCATAATGGTTTCTTTCCATAATAGTGACTTATAAGAGGAGCTTAAAGGTGAGCATAAGGACCAGATGTACTTCAAACACCACTGCTAGTATTGTCTGAGCAGTTTAAAATTAGTCTTCTCTTGAGATTCAAGATTAGGGCCACAAGTACAGGATGGAAATGGAAAAAATGTTGGTTTTATAATTGCTTCACTATCGGAAGCAAGATATAAACAGCTCCTTGCACTCTGTTGTGACCTAAAACTGCATTTCTTCTGCCTTTCTGGTGTGAAGGGTTGTACTAGCACAAGGTCATGGTGGCACTTGTGCAGGGTTGGGTGAAGTGACTTCCTATGCTGTGTCCGATGAGGCAACTCTGGGAGCACTCTGCAGTCCGAATTCACATAAAGCCAGGTACGTGGTGTTTTTATTATCCACTCTGTGAAGCCTGAATTACAGTTTTTTGCCTATCCCTTCTGATTTTGCTACAGTTGCCAAAGAAAAACATTGAGGCTCTTCCAGCTCCTGAGCCCTCGGGGGAAATAAAGCCTGCACAGTACTATATCCATCCACACAGAAGTTACTGGCCCCTGTCGCAATTAACTTCTGGTGGCACCTTGCAATTTCACCAGGAGTGTGCAGCTGGACACATCAGTACCATGGAATCCAACACCATGTCAGCTGGAATGGAGACTATGTACAAACCAAAGAAGAGTAATCAAAAGCTCACCCAACAAAACTGAAGGAACTAAGACAAAAATGTGCAAGGGGCATAGAATAATTCTTTTGAAGCATATTTAAGTGGCTATAAAATCTCCATTGCTACTGGGTTTCTACACATGGTTTGACTGCATAAATCACTCACCGGTCACCATCCCTTAGTGCTTTCATTTGCTTTCCAATTATACACGCAAACAGGGGACCGGTTCTAGCGCCTGGAAGAAAATCTTCTACCAGACCTCCAAGCCAAACATCAATATTGTTAGGATTACGGTACAATTCCATTATTTTTTCAGTGATATTGTGATTGGTTATTACTGTATTCAGGTCACCGTGAGTTTCCAGTTTTGGCAAACCACAGAATTCTCGCCATTCATTATAACCTGTAAACATGAGGTATAAAGGAAGGTTAGATTTGACTGTTAGGCATGATATATAAAATTAATACATTTATAAGTGAATTTTGACAACCTTAATCACAGTCATAGACAGTTATGTATAAAAAGATGCCTATTATTATTGGCTAAATTGACCAGGGAAATTATGGTAGGATCTGAACTAATCTCCAGCAGTCTTCCTCTAAGCAGGTATATTCATGGCCTGATGGGCTATTGCTCCTTGACTGTTAGTTCAATCTTACCCCGGGCTGACTGGAGTAAAAAATCTAGTGCAAAAATCCAGGCACAAACATGTAATATTTCTTAAAATTAGCTGTGTATCCGAGTAAGCCATCTACACCACTCCTGGAGACATCTGTCAACACCTTCTATGGTTGGTGGAGCCAGTGAGACTTGCCTAAGTTGACCTATCCCAGAGGCTGGGGACAGCCTGCTGAAGGGAAGTAGCTGCTTCAGGCAGAAATCCTCACTCCTATGGAGCTGGTTCCAGCAAGAACAAGCCTTGAGTACCTACACTGAGCACACCCAGATACACTCACTAGTACTGTTCTTCTAGATTCCAGATTTAACAGATTATTTTAATCTCTAAAACTGTGAAATACATTCCATCAAAGTGAAAAATATTAACAACTTACATTTTAAAAGAAACTTAAATTACTTTTCTGATTACCAAAGCTATTATTTAAAAGCTTATGATTACATGCCAAATATAAGCATTTATACTTCAGTTACCAGTTGGAAGAAAATTCAAGAAAAATCAATAGACCTGGGAGTCCATGATCACGGCCACGTTGTAAATTCAATGATGATAAATCAAGTGAACCATTATTGGACAACACAAACAGCTTTTCTGTTAACTCCTCATTCAGCAGTTGATCTTGTACCTGCAGTTTTGCTGGATGTGCTAGAAGACCCCTTAGTAAAGGATCCAAGCCTCCTTTAAACATAAAAGTAGTAGTATATATAAAAAAATAATAACCTATATATAAATCATTATAACTTCCATAAAAAATGTGTATGCATATATATGTTTCTATGTTTTTAAAACATTGTCCACACAGCCTTTTATATTCCAATACATGCAAAAATCTCCTTTAATTTAAAGTAGAATAGAGTTATGAAGAAGCTCCATCTTCTTCAGGTTTAAAAGTAGTTGCAACCTGTTAATAAATTCATCCACAAAAAAAAAAAAGATATGAAATATCTTCATCATCAATCATCGTTCTATTGTCAGTCTACTAGACCTGTTTAATCTGGACAGTAATATTTTTCTGATTCAGTCAACTATTTAATTGAGAATCATTGTTCGAGTTCATTTTAGTACCCTGGAATACGGTCAACAACTTCAATAAATTATTTATTTAAAGAAATGCTTCTATTCCTAGTTCAGGATAAGTAACCTTGAAAATAGTTACAATAATCCGGGGAGAAAAAAAACCAAAACCTACAGAACGAGTAGACCATACCTTCTTTAACGAGCCTCCAAGGACTAAAGAACACTTCATGCAAATGAAGATTTGGGAGTTCAGGATCATCTAAATACTGTGCATTCAATCTCCTTACTATTGGTTGGATTGTTGCATGACCAAAACGAAAAGCAGCTGTTGAAAATATATTAGAAACTGTAGGATTCGTTGTGGGATCATAACCTGTATAAAGGCCAATATACAGATTAAAAGCATCTGGACCAATGATTTTGGGAATGTAATCCCTTAAAGTAATAATCTGAAAGAAAAGGAAAAGAAACATATTTCAGCTTTTCTATAGATGAATAGCAATGAATCCCAGGTGCTAAATGCTTTTTTCTTCACTCATCTGTGCTCAAGCATTTGGCATAACTAGGAGCAGTATTACCCGGAAAACAATATCTATCAGCCTTATTTTAGCAATAAGGGGACAACCAACCAGAGAGAATCCATGGCATAGCTCAGAACAGTGTGACAGTCAGGCCCCTGTAAGGTTGTACCATAGATGCTAGACCAAAGCCTCTTGAACAGCGATTACCAGTGCTGCTCATTTACCAACTACAGGGGTAATCCAGCTCACAGGATGTGTGCTGAGATTGAAAATGTAAATTACAATGCCTTAAAAATGGCAATGAAAGCATGAAATACTATAAGATCTTTCAAGAATGCTTGCTAATGTGAACAAATGCTGTTTTTAGACATATATTTGTGGCACAAGTCCTCTTTTATCATTATTTGAAATGTCCAGGCTTTAAAATACTGGTGCCCAAAATCCCCTTGTAGACATTTTATACTAAACTCGGGCCAATTTATAGACTCCTAAAAAATACACTTCAAAATGGAAAAGACTTGCAAACACCTTCTGTCAAATGCTTTTATAATATAAGGGTATTATAGTGGCATGGAAAAGCATATGAGTAATCATGACTAAAGGAAAGAAGGGAAAATGTCCTAATGTACCAAATAAAATGAAACTACATTTTAGGTTAAAGATTATGCTGAATTCAATAAAGCAATATGGGATAAATATGAAGCATGATGAACTCAATAAAATACCTTATGGATTCAATATAATATGCTATAAATATACAGACAAGTGCACTTTGAACTTGATATAGTGCATATTGAAAAATTCACTGGCATATAGTGACCTTATAAAAAACTTCCATCTTTATTTTAGGCATAGAGAAGATATAAACAAACTTTTCAAAAATTTGCTCACTTTTGTCAGAAGGCAGAGGTTTATGTTTTCCGGTTAGGTCATGCAGTGAACAAAATATTTAAAAGACTATGTTAGAAACCTTTTTACAGCTCCTTTAATGCAGTATATGAAACAAATAAAATTATTGCAAGAAATTAATACTGACACAGTTATTTGAAAAGCTGATCTGTTGTTATACTCACAAAGGTTATGAGAGACAGCAGTTCTAATTTTAGACGCATAGTTTTTACAATCAAAAACTTTAAATAGGAGTAGGTTAGTCACGGATACAAAAATCCTGGTATGACTAATTTTTTGGATCCTTGTAAATGAAATCCCAAGCTAAGCTGCTCGTGAAGGCCAGACTCCCTGAAGGAAAGGGCAACTTAGATTTTTCATTTGCTGTGGAAGCAACATCCTCATTTCTAGTGTCATTGATAGTGAAAGAGAGATTGCCATTACAAGATATGAAAGGCTAAAGGTAAAAAGGAGTCTTATGCCTACCCTACACTAAGAGAGGCATTTGTTTGATGGAAATTTCCAAAGGCTAAATGAGATTCCATCAAATAGAGGTGAGTTTTGTACAATACAGGCTAAATTGTTACTAATACAGCAGAATATCATACTTCTACTGGAGTCTGCCAAAGAACCACATCTGAAATAGCATCTGGTATTTCTGTAGTCTCTGGATGTGCCTGAATTTGTCTGTGTGAAGTCAAGGAGAAGCTCACTACAAGCTCTCATAACTGACTCATACATAGGTTTTAAAGAAGGTGTAAACAGCTGACAAGCATAAAAATTATTTTTGTTAAAATTCTTTGGCATGCAGTCCCTTCTTTTAGAGATTGATACAAAAGGTTTATTTCTTTTCATAATTGGCATAAATAAGCATAGCACTTTCTTTCAGTAGAGTGTTCCTTCAATAAATGAGATGCTCCTGTGGAAAAAAAGGAATGTGCCTGTTGCAAAAAATGTCAATAAAATCAGACAAAGTGACTATATGGGAAAGAAATCACAAACTAGTTTAATGAACTGCTCCATCACTTATTACTTAGAACCTATTTATAAACAATAAGTTAACTTTCAGGTGTTTGCAGCAACATAAGGAATGTATGTGGATATAATGAGTCTGAATCTGCAAGGTACAGGGTGGTTTCAGGTTCTTGTGACATTTAAGAGATTAGTGGTAATCCAAGATCCTTTTAGGATACATTCATCACTTCATAGCATCAACTCCAAACCCCCCAGAGGCCTCATGAAGAAAACAATTTTAATAAATATCATCAATATTTCTACTATCTCATAGCAGTCATTTTTCCAACAGTATAATTTAGTGAAAAATTATGACAAATGGGCACTGTTTTAAACAGAGGCCCATAAACTCAGTGTTTTTATATGACCTTTGTAATCTATGTGACTGGATAGTAACAGAGAGATTGAGATAATTTAAATGTTATTCATTTAATCATATCAGAGAAAATAAAACACTCATTTCTTAGCAATTCAGCCAGTCATTTGGTAAGTATCCAGACAGAAACAGCATCTGTGTGTCAGAAAAGGCTTTGTATAAATTTTACATCATATCATGAATCCCATGTGCACTGTTTACAGAAAAAGTAACTGAATCTTGACCTGTAAACTCTATAATACTGCAAGTCAAATCGTCTGAGTGTTAAAGGCAACACCCCTCTAATTCAGAAGGCAGAATTACAACAGAGGTTCCCAAGCATCCATATGAACTCACTTAGTATGCTGGCTGCATTTTTCTCCAGGCTGAGCCACCCTCAGCAGAAGTCAGCCACACTTTAGATGTTTGGAAATAGGTTACAGAATTTCACTTTATTTTTGAGACCTTTTTGCTCCTGTTAAAAGTTATTACCAGTCAGATGCAAAAGATAGAGAAGTTGTTATCACTTTTCATGGGGTTCAGGGGACTTTCTGCAAAAACCTCTACAGTATTTCCCAAAGTAGGTGTGAATGGGGTGCAATGGTTGGAAAAGGAAAATTTTTAAAAAAGGCTTGAAGAGAGAATATAAGAACTATGTGAATATGAGAATATGTGAACTATCATAAGCATAAGTAAGGCCAAAAGTGCATCTTTTCATTTGTCAGCCATAACTGCAAAGGAATAACATCTCACTGAGATAGTGAAGTGCCAATAAAATGAAACTTCTGCACTTGGAAAAGATTGCAGAATTAATAGAGAACTATCAAACATAGCAATGATGTTTAAAGTGCTATGCATGGATAGTTTGAAGTTCTTACTGTAAATATCAAAGGATTTACAGATGATGAAGATGAAGGCCTAAACATTTGGGTAAAAGGTGATTGTATGAGACTTTAATTTTTAATTTAAAAAATGAACACTTTATTATTGTTCCATTAATAGTCTGAACTGAACTATAAACATAAGTTCTGAGATTGTTCAAGACATACTATTTTATAATATATATTTTTAAACTATTTATTATTTATAATTTCATATCTCTGAGAGGAGCTATCTAATAATCTAATTTCCCAAACAAGTTTCATCCAAGTAGTAAAGTTAATGTATGTCAGCCACAGAAGTCACCCACGTTCAACCCACGTCTTGGATCATGCAAGATGTCCAGAGAACACAAGCAGATATCAAAGGAAGTGAAATAAACACCTATATATACACTGAAAACGAAAGGCTGTTGTCACCTAAAATTGCGATTAAGTAGGAGTAACAGCATTAATTCAGAGACGGTTCTCTGGTACTGTAATAAATCAAAGAGAATTTGATTCAGATTGATCTGCAAAACTCCTGCTTGGTCTGACTAGTGCCAAATCATCTGTCTTTCGCAATCCAAATGGCACATCAGGAGAAACTGTGTCCAGAAATAACAACATCGCTGTGTGCAGACTAAATATGTATGAAATAATAATGTTGAGACTAGCAGTTGCATAATTGGATAACTTCATTTAATAACTGAAGAAAAAGTGTCTTTTTGCACAAAACATGAGGTAAATCAGAATATGTTTATTTACTACTTTATACTGCACTGTTAATGTTTTATAAATTTAAGCACGTGTCATTCCCATAAAATAGATGGGAGAGTAACAACTCCTTATCAGTGAAACTGTCTATAATGCAGCCAAAAATACCTGTTTTGTCCAGGATATCAATAGGCAATTATTATGTTTGGTAACTTAGTCAAGTTTCTATTATCAAATACTTGCCACTAGAGATATGTATGGTGCTAAAATAACATCCAGGAAGAAGACTATGGTCTAAAGAGAGATCTTTTAATCTTCTTTATTCTAGAAAGAAGAAAAGGCTTTTTGTTCAGTTCTCTGTAATTACACACCCACAGGCAGGAATTATGCTTGAAAGTATTCATTCCAAAAAAAGAGAATTTTAGAAATGTCTAGCAACTGGAACAAAACTTGAGAGTGGAAATCTCAAGGTAAATTCAACCAGAGCTGTCATTAGTGTGCCAGTTAGCACACCCCATTAATAGAGATACTCCAATTATCTGTCTTGAATTAATGTTTCTAAACCAGCTAGATATTACTCAAACACATTTCTAATGAGCTATAGGTAAATCTCATTAATGTGTGATACTGGCAGAGATAATGAGCAGCCCTGATCCTCGCAGTGCATTGCCTTGAACAAAGTGTTTTGTTTCAGGCCATAATGTTGGTGGATGTAAATCAGAAGTGTATGAATGCACAGGGGTCTGCTTTTGGACTTGTACTTTTCTTCTAGCAAGTATTGACTTGTCAATGCCACTCTTTTAATGCAAATGGCATATTTATAGCAGAAGAACTGATGCAGTTAAAGAAAACAAAAAACCAAACATTTCAAAAGGACTGACTATATACAATTAAATGTTATTTCTCTGAAGCTACATGGCTTCAAGTGAAAGTAACAATACATTAGAAAATGCAGAGGGTTTCTTAAAGGAAACATGCTTCATATTCCACTGGCTAAAATTGTGGCAGAAGAAAGGAAAAGTGGTTTTTTTTTTTCAGAAAAGTGAAATTTTATTCCATCCTTCCCCAATTTATCTTCAAAATGTCTCCTTTGGTACTGAAAAGAAAATTTGTAAGAATCAGAAAACATGGCTAATATAAACATTCTAATGGACTCTTTTCTTCTGTATTTTCCCACATTTATTTCATCTGCTATACTCTGTCAACAGTAGCCCCTGAAGTCTATGCATTACTACTTCATTGACAACTTCACAGGCATTTTTACACAGGGAATTTATTTTTATATAATAGTTGTGAGAGAGTAAGCATTTTGAACACTATATAAATACAGAGACATTACTTTTAAATAGTTTCCTTTACAAAAAAAAAAAAAAAGCTTCTGAAAAGGTCTCTTCAATAAACAAAATAGACACTGGAGAAGCCTGAATAAATATGTAACTGAGTAGAAACTGCCATGAAAATCAGAGCACCAAGGGGCCTAGACAAATTAAGCACCAGGACATTGCATTCAGGAAAGTGGAAAACAAAACAAACTTCAAACATGCCAACTTTGAAGGACAGAAATAGGTGGGAAAGAAAAGGTAACATGATCTTAAAAGTCACTCACAAAAATGTATTTGAAGCTTTGTGAGTTGTGTTCTAAGATATTCACTGCAATGTGTAGGTAAGCAAAGAAGCAGCCAACCTGATGCAGAGCTCCGACAATTTTCCGTGTCTCTTGGTAGGTGGTCTCGGCACTCCAGTGGCGATTGATGCGTTTGAGGGCTCTGGCCAGGCGGTTGTGCTCCCTCAGCCACAGCGTGTGCACAGCGGCCAGGGATGTGACCTCGCTGGAGCGGCTGTCCCCTGCCAGAAAACATTCGACCCTCTCACCCACACTTGCATTTGAGTCCTGTGCACAAGGGGATGGGATCCGGTCTGTGAAAGGCAGGTATTCCCGATGGTGATCATAATACTTAAGGTTTACTCTAAGAAGGCCCTCTTCACTTGTTAAATTCCTCAGTTTGTTTTCAACAGCAGGGGTACTGCCATAGACTGTAGAAGCATCAAGGAAAGAAGTTAAGCCATTGATCTGTTGTCTTGTATTTAGCAATGATATATTTCCAAAGAGAATATCATGATCACCAGTGCCACACGCAGCAGAAGAGCGGTAGAAGGGCAGGCAATCCATCCCTGCAGATAAAGTATCATTGGTGGTCACCTGCATACAAAATAAGGGTTTTTCTGAGGTGAGGAGAACTGCCGTGGATGCTGAATTGAGTCTTCTCTAAATATATACATTCACTTTCTCAGTTTTTCATTGTTCAGACCTCATCTACTGGAGTGACATATTCTAAATATGTAGAGATTGTTTTTCTCTAGATTTAAGGAAAAAGATGAACCTTTCTTAAGCAAAGATAGAAATAAAAACCAAAACTTTGTCATAAGCTATGGAGGTAATACATCTACATCTAAATCAGTCTGGCTTCACAATCAAAATTGTATCAGAGTGAAGTCATGAACATCTGGTCAAATACTGTTCTACTGAACAGCAAGTGAAACACCAGGTTTACATGGATGCATAAAAACATATTGAGGGGTTTCAGTGTCTGCAGCAGTACACTGTAAATGTTTTGGTTCAATACTGAATTCTAATCCAGTTTCCTAACTAAAAAGGTAAGATGCAAATACTCCTTCTGTTTGTGCAAATCCCCCACAATTCTTCTACCACATTATTTTGCAGCAACAGGTGTCTTACAAGCACTAAATTCTGACTATTTTTATAAAAAGCAAGGACTGCACAAAGACTTGACTAAGTGGAAGACTGTCCAGTTCTTTATCAGTTTCGTCCCCACACAGTTGAGACACTGAGGTCAAATGATTAGCTTTGAAAATGTGGCTAAGAGAAAATAAATGTTTTGTACAGACATCTGAGCTAGCTCTTCTTATTTGAATCCTGCCTACTTGACCATAATTTTTCAGAACTCTTTAACAGAAAACAGTGAATGTTGCATGTGTTTTATAAAGTGATGTAATTTCTGCTTCATTTTTCTAATAATACAGAAATCAGTCCGCAAAGATAGAACAGTCATTAAATTGGGGTTAAGACTAACAAAGCAACTTTGGAATGAAATTAATTAGCTTTATATAATAACTCTGTTAGCTCATTTATTATGCCAAGTAAAATTTTCTTATTACCAAGAACTCATGTCAGTAGGGGTTGATACCAACAAAGCATTTACATTAAGAAATTGTTTTATTTGTTTTTCAACTTTGTTTGGTAAAGAAATTCTACCACAATTTCTTCATTGCCTAGGTTTTTAGAAATCAAAGTAGATTATATTTAAAGGAAATAATTAATTCTCTTTCACTGGTTTCTGAAAACAATGATTTCTCTGCCTTGTGTTTTCTAATTAGTATATTTGTTATTAAGTCTCTTGCTGTTAGTGTGGGGGTTTTTTCCCTTCAGCTGGTAATGTAAGCAGGCAACTCATACCATACTACAAATATCTGAACTTGACAGCTGCAGCTCTGTATGTGTTTGAGTGTCTCCTGCTTCTAGTTATCAGGAAAACCTGAAAGAATTCAGGTATCACCGGGAAAAGAATGTAGGAGATGCCTTTAAGTCGTTAAACAGAAAGGCTCACAACAAAACATATCAATATTGAATGAAGTTCATACTGAGTAATCTTTAGTTAACTGTCTCTGCAATTTCAATTCAATCTGTTCTGGTCCCCAGTGGAGAAAAACAGCAGTAATGAATATTAAGGGACTGGCAGAGCTGCATAATTCTGTCCTTTCCCTTTTCATAGGATAAGTAGTTTCCTTACATTATTATTCAAAAGACATTAAAAATAATCTGCATGAAAAAAAGAGACCCTTCTCTATTGAAATAGGCAGTGAATGGCTTTTTTCCCCCCCAAAACTAATGAATAAAAGTCATATGATTCTTTTTTGTTTGTGTCACTTAGTTCTAGAGGGAAAAAACTTGCAACAAACCCCTGATGGCCACAATAATTTTCCTATATAACTGCATGGTGATTCAAATGATTTTTATATATGCATGGTCAAACATGGCCATGGTGAAATTCTTCTATGTGTGGGAAAATTAAAGGCATTAATTGCTTAAGTGTAACACAATCTTGAAATAGTTATTTCAGTTAAAGAAAAATCTTTGTTATTGTGAATTTATTCTGGGGGAAATGACTTTGTAAAAGGATTTTTTCTGTAGACTTGAAAGAAAACTTAGCTTATGGTCTGTGAAAGTTTGAAAAAAAGGTAAATATGAATGCTTATTTGTGGATATGCAACTTGGAGAAGAGTCCATGACCTCACCTGACAGCAAGCTGCTGCTTCTGAAACAAAGAACAAAATGTACTTTGCTGGTTGTTGAGTGCACACCAACTGATCTGTTTGTAGCTGAGACAGTAACCTGTCATGTTACATGTCACCTTTTTCAAATCATCTCACTTTTCTGACTCTGTTTCTTTTTCTCCTTTTTGTATCTCGGGTACATGAAAGCTTTTCCGGATTGCAGCATACTAAATATATGCACTGTGTGTAACTTATGGGCAGCAATGTGATTAATACTGAAAAGGTCAGCAGCTCTCCTGCAAAACTCTTTCTATTGCTTCTTTATGCCTCACCCTAACCAGAAATAATCATCTGAGGAGTGACAGGTCATCTCCACAACCCTGTTCCACATGTCAGGCTGCTGTAGAAGTAAAGAAGTATAAACTAAAGCTAGTGGGTTTGTTTGTTTTGTTTTGTTTTGTTTTGTTTTCCCATTATAGGTCCCTGAAAAGATATAGAAAAAAGTATGTCCAGGCTCTACCAGAAGCTACAGGCTCTATGTGAGAATTGCTGAGAAAAATTCTATAGTCTTTCTTATAAAAATGTCCAGAATAGAAAATCACAAGGGTTCCTGCAAACCTCTGAATCATTTACCTACACTTGTTATTAATATTAATGCACTACTGCAGCTATCAATCCTTCATTAAATTACACTGACTCCAATTTAAATGAAATTAATTACTGCCTGCAATTTCACCACAGGCAGGTAAATGTAGGCTCTCTCACTGAAGATATGGACTTCTGAAAGTTTGCAAGCATGTCTTGAGAGCATTCAGAAAGAACACAGGGTTCTTAAAGAATCACATTTTCTCAGACATGCATGACTGAGAGCACTGAGTAACCTGAATCAGCCACCACAACCCTAATTACTAAGAGTATGCCATAGTTCTAACAAAACTCTCTAGTTTGCAGGGTTTCAAATTTCCATCTGGGGCAAGAAATTATTTTTTTCTCTTTATGTTGTTAAGTAAAAGACTTAGAAACATTTCAACATTGCCTGTATTTTAAATTCTCTCACCAAATGGAAGATGAGCCACCTTTTAAAAGAACCTGATTTGCTTCTCTTTACAGTTAGCCATATATTTTCCTCTGTGTTTAATGGAAGAGGAATGAGGTACTTAATGCAAAAGGAGATTGTGGAATGTTTATCAACTACAGTTTGCTAAAGTAAAAAAAAATTTCTATTCTGATAGAAGCCCTACATGGCTTCAGTACCTAGAGAAGATGGTCAGTAATCAAGCTCCAACACTGAGAAAAGCAATTTAGGTTGCTCTAGCTTGAATAGGGGTACCAGTGCAAGGGCTGTGATGGGCATGGATCTCTCCTGTAGTCTGGGTTGTACAGCCTGTGCTTTGAGAAACAAAAACATGATTTTATTTTGCTGCTCTGTTTTTTGAGTGAGAGAATAACTAGATTTTTAAATTAAGTGATCAAAAACACAGAATCCTATATTTATACCAATTTATGTTTCTTCTAGTCCTCTAACTCATATTTTGAACTCATATTTTCCATCTGCTTAAAGCAAAGATGTATGTAAGTTTGAGCATCTTCTTGAAGATCATTTTGTACATATATTGAAAAAGATAGCTCTCTTCAAAAGTTTACATTAGCTGGAAGAAATATCTTTCAATGAGTAACACTGAGATCCTTTCACTTTATCTGTCTGAAAATTTAAATTGCTAGTTTCCTATTTTCCCCAATGGAACAAAAAACCTTGAAGCATAAGAACAATAACATTGGGAGTGACCAGTAAGGTTTCTCCACAACATAAACCATAAGTAAAAAATTGATATTTGTATAAGTACATTAACTATAGTTTATTATCTCTACAAGAAAAGTTAAATGTCTACCTGTTTCATTTAATAGTTGCACTGATTTTGATTTTTCTATCACTACCTGTTCTAATGTTGCTTGACTACTCACCTGTTTAGAGCCTGGAATTTCTCTTGAAGAAAGTAAGTCAGAATCTTACCTTTATTGGAAAACATGGATTTTGTTTTTCACATGTCATCTGGCACTCCATCCCTCTTAGGAAGGTGGTTCTGCTTGTGCTCTGGGGTGTGAATGCAATGTCATGGTCTATGTACTGTCCCCACACCATTATGATATCAGAATACAGATTGTCTTCAGTAACAGCCTCATTAGGTGCGTGAATGATTTTTCTTGTCACTTCACGAACCTGAGAAGAGAACTATTTTACCTTGAGTGCCAAGCAGTTCTTAATTCTCACAAAATGATAAAGCACTAAAAAGTAGAGGGAACAATGATAAAAGCTATCTTCCCCTCTCCCCGACTTTATGTTGTAGAGTGCTTGTAAGGGTTTGCCTGAAACCAAATCAAATGAAAAAATCCAACAACATAAACCCCAGCCTCTGAAATGCTCTTATTTCTGTTCAGGAGCTGAGACCCAGGTGCCACAAGCAGATTCAAAGATGTTTCAGCTGAGTTTTTCTATATGTTTGCCAGTGAGCAGTGTATCTTTGATCAGTTCCTTTCCAGAGAATTCTAAAAACCACACATAACTTTTAGAACGTCTAAAAGTTTTCCTTCTATTTATTCTGTTTTCTCTTCCTTAAGCAAAAGGATTTNCTCCTCTACCAGCATTTCTTATCATGGGTTTAGTAACACAGTTCAATTCGGAAAGGAGGAAAAAAGCAGTCTTAGTGGGGCCTTAGCCGTTTTGGCCGGGGCTAAACCACTACAGTTGTAGAGTGCTTGTAAGGGTTTGCCTGAAACCAAATCAAATGAAAAAATCCAACAACATAAACCCCAGCCTCTGAAATGCTCTTATTTCTGTTCAGGAGCTGAGACCCAGGTGCCACAAGCAGATTCAAAGATGTTTCAGCTGAGTTTTTCTATATGTTTGCCAGTGAGCAGTGTATCTTTGATCAGTTCCTTTCCAGAGAATTCTAAAAACCACACATAACTTTTAGAACGTCTAAAAGTTTTCCTTCTATTTATTCTGTTTTCTCTTCCTTAAGCAAAAGGATTTTTTAGGCAACCTCAGATCACTTTGATACACAGAGGCTCTGAGCTGCTTCATATATAAATGGAGGAGCTTGTGCAGCCCAGGAGACAAACTAGGTTGCAAGCATGTGGTAGCTGAAAGCTCTGCTTCCTTTTCCCAGGCAGGAAGAAGCCAAAACATATTTCTGAGGCACTTTTATACAAGCTGCACAGAGATACAGATGCTCTGAGGAGGAACACACGGAGACATCTATGCTACATGTCCAGCCTATACAAGTAACCAAGCAAAACCACCAGAGGAAAAGCTCTCAGTTTGTGGAGATGTTAAGGTATTATTACTCACAAATTCCTCCCTCGTGCTAAAAATTATTTCCCAGCATACAACAGCTGCCTTGGAAGTCAAGCAACTGAAAGGGCAGCATATAAAATAGTGTCACAGAATCTGTAATAAATATAAGTGCTATATCGTGAACGTATAAGGTAGATTCAGTTAAATAGAATTGGTAAGGACAATAGACAACGTGGGACTTGTTAGGAACATCAGGATTTATATTGAAATAGTCAAGAGGAAGCTATATACAGCTCATGAGGAATTCAAGTACTTAGATCAGTATTTTGATATCTTTGGTGGCCACAAAACACAAACTTTTTTCTGGATGTTAGTAAAATTTTCATCACTGTTAACTAGCTACCCTGTGATCTAGTATTGTTTTATAGCAGTTGTCACACTTATCTATCACCTTCACGTTACTTTCATGTTACTTTTAAAAGGATATAGTTGGGTAGCTAAAAGTGCAAAAGAAAAAGACAATTATTATAAATGAGGAAAAACATTTATGACAGTAGTTTTATCCTATCTGACTCCAAAACAAAGCAGAGAACCTTGCTGATGGTCAGACATGATCAGATTTGGTACAGTCATATAACCTCTTTTTAGAGTGTTTTACTTTACAGGCAGGTACCCTAATGAATCTAGAAAAAGGCAGTTTGTACTATCTACTGGAAATTTGCCTGTGTAAATGTCAGGTTTTCACCTCTGAGTGCTATATTGTGCAGCTTAGAGACAATGTTATTTAATTAGTAACATGAGTTGCAGGTGACATTAACACTAAATGCTCTTGCTTATCCTTATTAAACATACAACGGTTAAAATAACAAGACTTTGAGTCCATTAAAAGTCAGGTTTCAAAGAAATGATGACAAATCACAAACTGTAAATCCAGCCCAAATCATTGCACTCTGCGCTGGGGAATTTCTCACCCCGTCTTCTGTGCAAATATTTTTTTTTCCAAACTTCCCGCTACAGTAGGTCTATTTTTTCTGTATATGAGGTGTTAAAATCCATAAATATTGGAATACTTTCTAAGCTCAGTAAGTTGAACTAGCTAAAAAATGAAGTTATGATTTGACAGCAGTACTTTTTCAGTTAAGGCTTGCTAGCCTATGAGAAAAGATACACATGCATACACCCACACACATGCTAGCACGTCTATGTGCTTTGTATTTATTTAGTTAACTCCCAACCTTGTTTTCCTCCTCCTCCTTCCCTGAATAAAGGTGCCATTATTAAAGCAAATAATCATAAAATAACTGGAAATTCTCTGCTGGAAGGAAACTCTGGAGACCACAATGTGCAACTCTGAATTGAAAGCAGGGATTAAGTTACTGAGAGGCTCATCAAGACTGATCCTGGGTCATTCCCATGAGGGATATTCTAGCAGTTGTCAAGGCTGGAATCCATATTCTGACAAAGGCCTTTTCCAACATTTAATTATGCTCACAGCAAATTTAATTTCTTGTTTCAGGACAAAATTTTCTCTGGAGCAACTTGTGACCATTGCCCCTTGCCATGGCAGCATGCATCCTTAGGAAGACTTCCCTTTTCTCTACAGTTTTGTGATGGGAGGGTCATAATTAGGTCCACTTTACACCTTTTCTCTATCTGAGCAATCATTCCCCTGTGTCTGCTGGCTGCCTGGTGCACACCTGCCCTGTCTGCTCTCCCCACAGCAATTTTTGGAGTACAAGGCTGCCCCTCAAGGCAGTCAGTGTCTCCCTAAACTGCTCCATGGGCTCATCCCAGCCAGAGACAGGCGGCCTCTCACCATGTGGCTGAATTTATGCTTTAGCAAAGCCAGTGGCTCCTTAAATGAGCTCCACAGATGCTTTTGAAGTATTTTACACAAACACTTCATTTACTGATACAAATGGAGTTCTGTGGTGGCAAGTATGGTTATAGCCCAGTGTGTTTCAAGTGATCTTGTAGTACACTTCCTAACCAAGGGTAGCTGGAATCCATTGTATCGGATGCTGGGATCCCATCCTCGAGGTTGGCTGAGGCCATCTTCATAGGCTGCTGGAAGCCACCTAGCCAAAGCTGTGTTGGATGCTCCCCATTTAGGATGTTCCCTATGGAAAGAAAAAAAAATCTCCAAAAAATAACAGTAGCAAAACCAAAACAATCCCAAACCTCTGAATATATTTTGAATATATAGAAATATTATATTTATGTTCTGAATATAAAACCTGAGCATAAGATAATATAAATATAAAATATTGCAAAATAATCATCAGCCACAGATCAATATATGATTGCAATAAGATGTTCATGTAGCAATCTTTGAAAGGGCATCAAATGCTTGTCTTCATGTATGGCAACATTAGTTTGACTCAAAAGGAAAATAGAGAAAAATTAAATTGCCAATGAATTATTACTTTTTTACTCTTGTTTATAACCTAAATTGGTTATCTTTTGACATCTTTGAAATACTTACTGTGAAGATGATTTCCTGATAGTGTCCTCATTCCCCATAAAGTCAGATATACTCCAAAGCACCTTTGCTAACATCTTTAAAAAGGTGTTTGTTTAGAGCAATAGCCGGCAAATTAAGACTTAGGAAAATAAGAAGCAGCCCTAGAGTGAAGGTGAATAAAGCTTAAAAGAAAAATGGGCAGTAGTCGTAGAGAAAAAATCATTTAATAAAACTAAAAGAGCAAGGCTTGAGGAGATGGGAGCTATGGCTGAACCCAGTGGCAATGCTCCCTCTGGTTGAAGCTATATTAATTTGTTGGGTCCATCTTTGGGAGGGCCTGTGCACAAGCCCAGGTATGCACTGAACTATGCTGCTAAGTTGCCAGCAGGAACTGCAGTGTACATTTTTCTCGTGACAACTTGCATTTCTCTGAATGTCACCTGAATGGCACATCTTGGCATCACTGTGTGCAGGTTTGTCATCCCGCAGCCAGCCTGCTTGGAAAGGGGAAGGGGAGTAAAAAAATGTAGATAAAAGTAAAAGGGTGGCAAGAGTCAGGTAATATTTAATTTGAGGGTCAGCAAATGATTCTTGGTGATTTCTATTTATTAGTACAATTGGTAAGTCTTGGGCTTGACCCAATTAATTTACCCTCTATCATGAATCTTTCAACTGCATTTTTTCCAAGATAAAATTTTAGGGTTTGGTTTTGTTTAGTTGTTTTTTTAACATATGCTGTTCAATATATTTCATAATTATTAAATATATATCAACATTAAAAAGACGAAATAATTTAAATAATTTTTTCAATGCACTCACTTGACCAAAATTATAAAGTAATCCATAAAGAATATTTTGGGAATGCTAGTAGAAACGCATAGTGTTAAACCATACATTTATATGTCTATCAGGATGCTAAACAATTATTATATTAATACTTCATTGATCTCCAGCACACTGAAGAGGCTCAATTTGCACAGTTATATGGTACAGTAATACACTTAATTATCCACAATAATTCACACTTGAAGGTTGAAGTATGCTTTAATAAAGCATCCAAATTAGTTACAGTTGATTTGCCTTTATTGAAATTGTATAAAATACTGCACATAGTGTAGTGCTATTTCACTCAATTAAAAATAATTAAATGTTAATGTAGATGCTTAACCAGTGATTTTTCTCCTGATTGCTTTTGTATTTTAGCAGATCACTGGAATGCTACTTTAGTAAAACCCTTCCCACATGCCTATTTATCATTGCATTAAACATGTTAATGTCTTGGAATCTTGTTTGAGTTAAAAAGGCAGCTGAAACAACGAGATTTTGCTACCATACAGCTTTATAGAGTAGTCAAATTTGATTACTATATGTGCTGTTTATGGGAAGTGGGAGTTTTTATTTACTCATGAAATACTGGAATTGCACCATTTGGATTTTGTTTTGGCTGCCTGAGAAGCAAACTGGAGTTTTAAGATGCAGTTCATAATTCAGATTTTTATCTTTTGAATGTTATTTTAATGTCCTGCCTAGTTTCAGGTGGATGGAATGAATGCCATATGGCAACTTAATAATTGGAGTTTGTCATGTTTTATGTTGTGCTGAGCTACCATGCGTGTAACTTCTGCAACCATGGAACACTTCTGGAAAATAACCCTGCCACTAATTGAACACTTAGCTTGTATTGGAGTGAAGTAACTATCGTAAAGGAAACATCTCAATTCTTTCTTATGGAAGTCAATGGATTCAGTCAGGACTGCTAGTTCTCTCCACTAGGTGGGCTGTACTCATACACCTAACTCTGCTCATACTGGACTTTCAGACTGAGCATCAGATCATTACCTCAGGGAATGGTTAATGACACAGCAATGAAATAGAAATGCTGCAGATAAAATTCCTTCTAGATGCCCAAATATTAGGTGTACAAAAAGTAAGCTAGTCATCTAAAAATCTGTCCATCAAACTAGAAAGACAGATAACTCCTGAGTGCCATCCTGTCATTCCATTCTATTTCTCAGTACCAGGAACAGCCAAAGATGCAGCCTTGCAGTAGATGTATAACTACCTCTGAAGCTAAGATTAGGTGAAGCTAATTGCACTGTGAGACTCCATTCCTTTAGTATCTGTAATTCCTTCACCCTTGAATTCCTCTCATTGTACTAGACACTAAAATCAGTGCTAGCTGGTTGGGATTAAAAAATGGGAAAAAATAGCTCTTTGGATTTTCCTTGTGTTCCTTATTCTTCTTTTTAAAATAATTTAATTTTATTTTTATTGTTTGGGAAGAAAAAAGTAAATTTGTTGGTATCTGTTATTAGTAAAAGTGCATAATAACACTACTGTGAATGTCTGATGTCAAGCTGATATTCTCCAAAGAAGGTTATGTTATGCTCTTCTGCTACACCTTTGTTCTAGTAAGTGCACGTTAAAAAAAAGCAATCTCAGTGCTGTGGAATAAATGTTTTGTAATTAATCTGATTAGTCCCAAAAATGCAAACTGATTTAGTAAAACATCTGTAAAGCATTTCCTTGCTCACTTCTAAATAGATTTAAATAGATTTTTCTTGTAGGCACACAATTCATTCCACTATCAATTTTATTTTTAAATTTCCTCTATGAAATGCAGCATTTACTGATCTATAGCACAGCACATTCATACTGGGTGAGCAAAAATACAAAAGCAACATAGGTACTGATATATTTTCTGCCTGAAAGTGGAAGCTATGAAACAAGGAAAAGCACAAACTGGTACTTCATTTAATATCTGAAGTCTTTGAAGCTGGCTTACATTGCAGAATATGTTATTTACGTTACAGTATAATGGGCTTTTTAAGCTGATGCATTTCAGTAGAGCTAGAGGTACTTCAAGAAGCTTACAAAGTTTTAGACTCAGTTAAGATCTGACTCACTGGTTTCAAAGTCTTTGGTTTTAGAGGGTTTTCTTGCTGCTTTACACCTTTTACAGACATTTAGAGCAAAGAGTCAAAAATACCACCAAATATGAGTGGTGAGTTTAAACTCTGATGCATACATCAACAAAGTAGAACACAGTGACTAAGGACCAGACTCCATGAATCATATTTACCCTACCCAGCTTTAGATACCAGACTGAAATGCCTAGAAACATCCTAGTGCTACCGGTCACTGAAGAGAAAAAGGCTTTTTGCCTTACCTACAGCAGAGTGCTTCTCTCCATCTGTAGGGAGAAAGACTACACAGCCATGCCTGTAAAATTAAGAGCTTCAGCCATGTGTCTATGTTAGCTGCTTGAATCTTGGCCAATGTATTCAAGCCCTGAAGGAGTTGTCAGTGCAAATATTGTACTAGCTGCTAGTTCAGATTCCAAACATCTCTGCGCATGCCTGGTGGAAATTATGGATATCCACATAGTTAGATTTATAACATTGATGCATATCAGGTTGTGTCCTTTCAGCAAAGAGTCTATCAGGCATGTTCTTAGTAAATGATGTGTGATATAGCAAAATAGATTCATCTCTTAAAACCAGACTGGCTGAATAATAGAACTGCAGAATCTTATTGCTCTTCATTCATCACATTGCAGAGCACCTTAACCTGTGCAAAGATAAGGGCCTTGCATTTTCATCTCTGTAGCACTTCACTTGTAACATTACAGTCCACCTTTCAGTTTGTGACCTTGGTCTATGTATCTAGAGGTTGCTGAGAACAAATATTGTCTATGCTTGTACTTAAAAGGTCTCTCATTCTCAGTTTTACACCCTTGTTGTTTTGGAGGATTCTGAAAAGACAGGTACATCTACTATGTTGGATTTTGCAGGAAACAAGTTCCACATAGATTAGGAAACAAGTAGATAATAGTAATAAAAAGTAGCCATGAAACATATATAAACAGATATGTAAAATTAAATACATCACCTAGAATTTTTAGATGGATTTTTGCTAACTGTTAGGGTTCTGGGAAAAAACAAAAATGAGAATCTACTTGATTTTCCTGTTGGTCCTCATGAAGTAATTATGTTTTACTGCTTTATATAATTTTATCCAATTCAATCAAAAATAAATGCTGGGTTAGAACTAAGTTTGCTTCATTTATGTAGAAAAAGGCATCTAATGAGTCAGTTCTCCCTAAATGTGAAGTTCCTCACACAATCTTAGCAGCTTTCAGAGGGAAAGCATGTCTACAAAAATTAGTGTACCAAAGTTTAAATGATGAGTTCTTCCTCTGGGAACTTTCACAGGCACCTCATTTAGAGACAAACTGATGTCAAAGTTAACTGATTAAGGTCAGTCCCCCTTCATCAATTTCCTAGGAAAAAGTAAACACAGCTTCTTGAGTTTAAAGAATGAGAAAGAAGGACTTTCCAGGGCACAAATCTTATCATACATACCTGTTATTGCAGGCACCAGTGATGAGTCGATATTTATTAGCTAAGCAATTATTTGGACATTTTGGTGGCAACATGTAAGGCAGACATCCAGAAATATTAGCAATCATAGTGAGTAGATCAGCTGATAAACGATCTGAAAGGAAGAACCCAGACAAGCAATTTGCTCTATGGGATGTAGCTACTATACTAGAAAGGGCATTACAGCTGCATCTACAGAATTCTCCCTCTTCTTCCTAGGAAACAGCACTTCGTGAGAGGTGCTGCAAGAAGCTGCCTCAGGGACTTAGAGGAAGATCTGGTTTTATTATCTGATGTGTAGGCAGTGAGAAGAAAGTGTTTCAGCAGTAGCTGAGAACTGAGATTGGCCTATTCTCTGCTTCCTTCTTTACCTGCATTGTAGTCCTTTGCTTGGCTGGTCCCTGTGCTTACAACAAATATGTAAAAAATGCCATTCAAGAACAAAAGTATATAGCAAGGAGAAAAAATGTGGGACTGGAAAGATGCAGAAATTTAAAGACCCTGCATCTGACTATAAAATTCAGTGTAACCTGGAAGAGGAACATAATTCTTAACTGGAATTTGGAAGCTAGGTAAGATCAAGTACCTGTACACCAGTAGACAGCATGTTATAAATATATTTGTAATATGATCCAGGATGGGTGTCCCAGTGAGCATCTGATGATGAGGGACAAAGCCACACTGCTGTGTAAGCTCCAGAGAGCTGGCGCCTGTTCTCACCTTTGCAGGTACTGAAACATGTATGGCCAGTTGGAGGTGGATGTACACATGACATAGGAGCAATCTGGTCTAGAGGCTGGTGACCCTGCCCATGGCAGGAGGGTTGGAACTAGGGATTCTCTAAGGTCTTTCAACCCAAACCATTCTGTAAGCCTATGAATATCCTTCCTGAACTCAGAGAACATTCAAATTGACTGTAACAGTCACATGCTGAAGGATGATGGTAGAGGTAACATGTAGCTCTTTCCCTCGTCTCCCTACTGGCTAATGCAGGTCACCCAGTCTCAATACCTATTGTTCTGCCTGTTCAACTCTGAACTGAGCTGCTTGAGTTCATTGATCAAACCAAAAAATTAAGCCAGAGAAACAAAGTTCAAGAGCCAAATTGACTCAAAAAATGTTCTGCTGAGAGGTTAGAACCTGTATAAGGTAGTGAGAACAGAGAGAGAATGGGTTGTTAGACTAGATACATAATTTTGTCATTTTGTACTAGTCACTCATGCCAAATTTGTGAATAGAGCTACAATTCCATGTTAGTTCAGGTTCAAAATTATACTCAGAGCCCAGCTCCCCAGTTATCTGGGCTGCCTAGGTAGTGACTCACGTGTTTTCTTTGAAGGCAGTTTAGTTCTTTAATTCATGTAAAAATATTCTGTGTGGCACATAGACTGTACAGTGTCTATTTACATTCTATTAACATTGTTCTAGTTCTGAAAATTAACAAGAGTTTTGTGCACTTCGTCTGCAGTTTAGAAATTCAATTTCTTTCGAAATTGCAGAGCACAAAAATATTATATCTGTGTGTGAGTGTATATAAATATATACAGACCCATACTCATATAGATAAAGATATACTTTTCAATCTGCAAATGTCCCATTAGTTTAGTGAGCCAGATATTTCTGCAAGGAAATAAAATAATAAAATAACTGTGGAGCTTTATGTTTGTCTACACAACTCTAGGACATCTGAAAATTCGTCTCAAAGTAGCAGCAAGAATTTTAGACAACTTAGACAACACCGAACTTTCTGGACCGTCTCTCCCCATTTAACATAAAAAAACACACTCATAGAGTGGAAATGAATGTGTAACAGCAATGTATGATGAAATAAGTTTTGGAAATAAGAATGCATTTTCTTAAAAGATGGATATGCATATGTTGAGAGGAAGTGTGTTTGAAAATGCCAGTGCCATAGAGTGATAGAATACCAAGCCCTAAACCCAAAGCGCTTGGGAAGGTAAATATTTCACCGTAAACAAGAAACTTGCAAGACTGAGGATATGCAAGCTGATTTATAGGCAATACGAATACACAGCCATGAGTTCACAGGATGCCAATAGTGTAATACTGCTCTCTTCAACTATAGGAACACCACCGACACTCCAGCAAAGTAAAATGTAAACCTATCTGAGGTACTTTCAAGAACAAAAGAAAGTGCACCCTGGCCCCAGGGTACAAACAGGATTTGCATTCCTGCCAAGGATAAAATAAAGGTGAAATTAACCCAACTTTAATCTAAAAGACAGCATTTAGCAAATCAAGAGGCTGGTTTGCCAACATCAATATACTATATTTACCAGCTGGATGCAATGAACGTTTGTGCTTCTGGCAAACTTTTTGTTTCAGGACCTGAATTGACATTTCCATTCGTTCAGCTGCTTGGGAAATAGCTTGACTGTCTTGTTCAGGAAATTTTGAGAAAGCCAGCAGCAAGGTAGGGGTTGCTATTCCACTTCCTTGGATCTTTCTATAATTGAGATAAAATACAGAAGGTTTTGCAATGTATACATTTTTAGAAATCTTTCTTAACAATAAAGCTGTCTATGCTGGATATGTTGCAATTGTAAAGTATATTTTGATTGAAGGCTACACTGGGAAAGCAAAGAGGAGGACTGCTTTGTGACTTTGTTCTGCAAGGAAAATTCTAAAAGAGAAATTGCCCTTCTATTGGACTCACACAAATTAACAGGGGTTAAGATTATGGGAAGACTTTGGGAAGAGACAGAAACTACTAGGGTGAGCAGAGCCTGCAGCACTAAGTGGAAGACCTTGTGCAGGATAGTCACAAAAGAGGGCTCCCAGCTCACTGCTGTGATTAGGCTTTGCTTTCATGTAAGATTTAATACCAAAGACCATCTCAATCACCAATACAATTTCTGAGTACCAATTCACTTTAGAGTCTATATATCCACATACACAGTATTTCAAAGGAAGCTTAATAATCTGGTGATTTGTCTGGGGTGAATAAGTGGTGTCAGTTTTATTCCTAATAAAATTTCAATTTTTAATTGAAATTATCATTGTTAAGTATTTATCTTTAGAATCTCATAGCACTTATCATCTTTAAGATATTGACCAAATAATTGCCACAATATTCTGTGAGACAGATAAACATCAGTATCTCCATTTAGTACATAAGGCAGCTGAGCCACTGAAAGCTCGAGACTTATGTTTTTAAATTTTAAATGCCTTAGGATTGTCACTGAAGTACTAACACGACAAAACAAAAGTGACGTCAGTCTCTGCATACAGAGGGGTGATAATTCTTGATAAATTCTGTCCATATAAAGTCAACTCTCAAAGAGCTCTGCAAATCCTGACTCATTGTCAAATCACAGGGATAAGCCTTTAGGAAAATCTAAACACAAGTGTGATGATTGAACCCTGTAAAACTTAGCTGATGTGTTCCAAATTTTGGAAGGAAATTAATTTTGTGTAGCATAGAAATCTAGTCAGAGCTACACAGAAAATGGTTGAAAGAGCTCACTCTCATACCATAACTCAAGCACAAAAGAGCTTCCCCTAAATTTTTACCTATTCACAGTTCAAGATAAATGTTTTATTTACTTTCCCTTATCATTTTTTACATCTCTTGTAAATGGGAGGGGAAATATGAAATTCACTTTAACAGTCCGGTTTAAAGCAATAGGTTTTGGCTCCTGATGACATATGAGCTGTTCCCATCTCACTCTGCACTGGAAAAAACATAATTAATGTTCAAAAATTTGTCCATAAATTTATAATTTTTGAGTTACATGTTAATGGACTTTGTTGTGCTTTTTAGTTCAGAAGAACATTCCTATTTACTTTTGTGTTTCTTATTTTTTTTTACATTTTAAGAGAGAAACTTGTATGGTGATAATTCACAAGGTCATATTGAATGGGAGCATATAATGGGAGCAGTGAATCAGTGATTAGGTGGGTTCTCAGAGAAACAGAAAGACTGACATCAAATATTTCTGTTATGAAAGATTTTTTCCTCAGTTGATCCTTCACTTTTTTTTTTTACCTTTCCATTTCATAATGTGCAGCATAATCCATCAGACTAGAACCCTTCTGGATAGCCTTAGTAATGCAGTTATCTTCAATTTTTTCTCAACGGGGAAAAAATAAAAAGAAAGAAAGATGAATATGTTAATCAATAGCATATTTATTAAAATATTTACCATTAGAAAAATATAAAAGTTTCTCATATTAAGGTGTAATTTCTGCCTTTTAAAACCATCTCCAAATTTTATTGTTCCTGAAATTAATGTTGTGGCTTCTGACCTTTCCGAAAGGTAAGGTAGGGGTAGTAAATCCACTACTGCATAATTTATAAGACTCGAAGAGTTAGATTTCCTTCCTATTTCTTTAAGGAAAAATCCAGTCATGGACATTTTATATAGTACCAAACATAATAGGTCCAGCAGAAACATGTTGTGTTCTCTGCATGTAATTATATTCCTTTGGCTTCCTATGTATTTTTCATCAAACTGTCCTTGGATTGACAGAACAAATATGAGCCTCCCTCACAGGTAATATGAGCTGGTCTGAGCCACATGAAGAATTCAAGTCCATATTCAGGGAAAATCAACAAACTTTAAGATCTGGGATTGGGCCAATGCATGAAAAACTGATTCTCATTTCTTCACCTATGTTTGATGGAAAGATATATGTGAACATAATAATACTTCAGCTGTGCTATTTTGTATAGTGCTGTTATGAAACTTAGCTTATTCCTTTTTTGTGTACATGTTGATTTATATTAAAATAATCAGTCATGCTTAAAGTCTCGCTGTTTAATTTCTATCTGAATTTTGTGGGATGGCCCATTCTTTTCTTAGAAAACAAATAATAAAAAATAATAACAATCATTTATGTACAGTTGTTCATCATTTATGTAAAGCGTAATTTTAGGTGAACATATTTTATCTGTAGTCCATACTATGCTATTCCTAAGATCTATTTTTTGAATAGGGCACTCAGCTCAAGAAAAAGTAATGTATGATGAGGACTAATCTTTCCTAGGCTAAATTACACTCTACTCTACTAAAGTTCTCAGTATCTAAGTATAGCAGTAGTTATTTCTCTTTTTCACCTATGCATAATAAATATTCAGGTGATTCATTTGATGTTATAATTCAAATTTCTGCTAATTTGGAACATGGTTTTGAATCTATCTTAAAAAACAAGTTTGATCTTTATAGACCATAAAACAAGTAATTCTTTTAGATTTTAATATGACATATTTTTAAATTACTTTTACGGGTTTTACCTCTAAGAAATATAATATGCTTGAACTGTTGCTCTTCATGTGATATTGATTCAGACTGATCTGAAAGAGAACATCCACTTGCTATACTTAAATTCCATTGTCTCTCTTCCTTTTGTACTAAGAAGTATGATTTTGGTACCAATACTGTGTCTTCAAGCATGTGGTTCTTGCAGTAAAAAACATTTTTTTATATGGTCTCATTAGACCAAAGAGCACTTACTATAAAAACAATCGCAGTTCATCTACTCTGTTTATTTCTAGTCCATGCATATTCATGCATATTGGCACCTTCCAGTGCCTTAAGGAGGCATATAAAAAGGAGGGAGAGGGACTACTTATATGGGCAGGTAGAGACAGGATGAGAGGCATAAATTAAAACTGATGGAGGACAGGCTTAGATTAGATGTTAGAAAGAAATCCTTTACTTAGAGGGTGGTGAGGCACTGGAACAGGTTGCCCAGAGAGGTTGTGGATGCCTCATTCCTGGAAGTGTTCAAGGCCATGTTGGATGAGGACCTGAGCAAGCTGTTCTAGTGAACAGCATCCTACACATGGAACCAGATGATCTTTAAGGTCCCTTCCAACCCAAACCATTCTATTATTCTTGGATTCAATTTGTATTAATTAACATACAACATAATCTCATTTTAGATCACATCTTTCAAAAAAAAATTAATGTGGAAGCAATCCTGATCTCCTGTTTTGTGGTGATGGTCTGAAATATATTTCTCATAAGAAGTAACAGCTTGGGGATTTGTTTTTAACTTAACTTATTTTGTATATAATTGTGTTTTATTTGTGATTCTACACCAACTTCAGATGATAACTTTCCCAGGGAATCATATTACCATTCCATATGAATCATATATACAGCTATATAATTTTAGAGAATGTAGCTTGAAATCTTGTTTCTTTACTATCTCTGTCCTAATTTCATGTCAAGTCAGTTTCTGCAGATTTCTTTTAAAATTCAGCCTAGTATCTGCTACACTTCTAGTTTACTAGATTTAACTGTTTCAGATTGAGTGGATGCAAATGATGCTAAAAATGACAAGACTGCATTTTTTGAACAAAGGGATTACTGCTCTAAAATCCACAGTGTGCCAGCAGGCAATAGACTCACAGGAGACAGGCATCCTTGTGGGACAGCAGGAAGGTGCCAGGTGGGACATCCTGTGGCTACTGCCTCTAGCCCAGGATGACTAAAGGCAGCGATTAGCAGATGGGGATAGAAATCCAGCAATCATGCTTGTAAATGTGCCATCTAACATTTGAATGTCACCAGGAAAGCAAAATCCCTCCTAGTCAAAACATTACACATACAAAGTTTTACTTACTGAGTTTATGAAACTGCATTTTAAAAGAAAACACGCATGGAATACTTCTCACAGAAGCCAGATAGTGTATTTTGCACACAAAAGAGCTTGAGCTATACTGCCATTGCTAAACTGTCTGTAGTATCAGTGTATTTTCAGCTTAGCAGTCAACATAAGAAACTAACATATGTTTCTACTGTTACTTACCAAAAATGGTGTCTTTCCCTATTTGAAGGAAAGAAAAGAAAACAGCTGTGAAAGCTATAGCTGCTGAAAATCCCAAAATAATGAAAACTTTCATCTACAAGAAAGAAGAAAAAATTGCTGAAAATATATATACCTTCATCTTCTAATTATAAACCATACTATAAATAATTTCCTGTATATGACAAATTTTACTTTAAAATTAGATTTCCAGCCACATTTGACTGTTTTTGAAGTTCAAAGTAATTCACTTTCTCTTTTTCCCTTCCTTACTTATTACTTTTCTTTTACATTTTGAAACATTTAACTTAGAGGCACATAACTTTTTATAACATAATATGTTCTTACAATATCAAGAGCACTTAGCTTACATATTAGAAATTCATCAATATTTTACCCCCATTCATTTTGAACTTCTCTATGCACTAGCCTGATTTGATTGTAAATTAGTGATTGCACATAAAATAAATAAATGGCCAAACTAATAGTATCAATCAGACCCCTCTATGCTCCTATCCATAGACAACTGTAGTATCAAAGCAGCACAGTGAATAAGCACACATAGCCAAGGAGAGCTGCATTCTCCAATTCAGTACTGGTATTCTGGCAGTTCTTACAGCAGTGCAAATATATAAACTCTCCAAGACATATCATTTTTCACATTCACTACATTGATTAGAAATGGGAAGATTGAAAATACTTTTAGCACTATGTCCTATTAATATTAAAAAAAAATAAAGTCTGAAAACTCTGAGAAATTATATTGCCCATAAAAATTCAACGTGAGAACACCCCTTCCTTTTACATTTCATGAGTTAGTACGATGAATTTCTTCTGGAAAATGGCAAGTAAAAGTTTTATTGTCTGACCTTTTGTCTGCTGAGGAGATTATCTTCCAGAGATCTGTACTTTATCGATGGCAGTAACTGTTCTGAATTATGAACATCAAGTACTTTCCAGGGGCCCAGCTTATGTTATCAGCTTTATGCACTGGTACTCACTGAAGCTTTAGCAGTGCAAATTATTTCAAAATCCTTCTGGCCACAGTATGTTCCCACAAAGCAGAAACTGATGTTAATACTTGACTTGTTTATTTTTTTCCTGCTAGGAACCAAAATCTACATGTGTAGTCAGTTCTTAGAATTATTTTCCCGAAAATGACAAGAAAAAAAAAAGTTCTTACTTAAAAAATTATATATGTTGCCATGTTATGCTGTAAAAGGAACTGGTTTTCACTAGTTCTTTTTGTTAATGTTTTTGACAACAAAAACAACCTTGTGTCCTATTTTATGCATTCAATAATTTGTGCTTTAAGAAAATGACTCTTTTAAATTCAGATGATAACCCCCAGATTGCCCACCAATTTCCTTCCAGAACTTTTTATTTTGTTTTTTCCTCTTGGGCAATTTATTTCACACTTTTGAGCCTAGCTGTTTTCTTTAGTTACACTTTTCAGCCCTGTTGTTTCTTTTGACCTCAGTAGTTTGACCTAAAGAATATAATTGGCTGGGTTTCTTTTCTCTTTCCTACACAGGCAGAGAGATCAAAATCAGATCTGGAATCAGGACTGAGGATTCCCTCATTTAATCTTTGCTGGTCTTGACAGGGAGATCACAAGGTGGAGCCAAAGATCAGTGTTTTGATCTCTGCCATATGGGTTAAGTTAAGAAGGGGGTGGGTAGCAGGGAGCATCCTGTAGCTTGAGGCTCTCCTCTATGCTGGTGAAAGAAAACCTAGGAGCATCTGAACTGACTGAAGGACAAACTCCAGGATGTTATTACAGCACTGTGGGAATATCATCCATAACTTGTTCACTGCAAAGATGAGTGGACATGGTTGAGAAGTAAGCACAGAGCAAAGGGAAACAGACATCTATTAGAAAAGTAGGTTTATGATCCTTGGCTGAGGAATTTAAGATTGCAGACAACTAGTCAAACTTGCAATACCTCTTTAAGCCTGTTCCAAATTGTAAATCTGCTAAGATTATGTTTCCTTACCTAAGAAAGCATAAAGAAGATTGACTTCTTCCAAGGCACAGCAAAGCATTGAGAAAAGCAGATCCATTCCAAACACCTAATCAAATAAGAAGCTCTCACCTATATCCTTTCATACACTTCACAAGTACTACAGGTTTAATTTTTGAGAGATGAGAGACTTTCTTAAAGTGAAAAACAGGTTTGATTTTCTTTGCACTTTCAGAGTAAAAAATCAAAGCTTCCCCATTTAGTCCAAAAAGAGTATACCTACATCAAGGTTTGTTTAAATAAGGATCTCAACCTTCGCTCATTGGTTGCAGTTGAAGTATTTGTCAACAGTGGGCCTTAAATGGTTACATGCAGTAAATTTGTCTGTGATGAAAACATTGAAAGGCAACATTTATTTTGTGCTTTTCTGAGTACGAGTGTTTAAATGCCCACTGAGCCACAAATACAGTTTTAGTTAAAAAAGTCTCAATTACACTGGACTCACACAGACAAACACAGTTGAATTGCTGTTCTTATTGGAGCTCATTCAGAATCTTGTTATTGAGATTTGCTGAAAGAGAATTAAGAGGGTAAAGTTTAGTTGCTCAAGAACAGTTCTAATTTTTTTAATCCAAGATTTGCTTATTGCCGTTGTAAGTGTGGACAATTTAGACTAATATCTTGCTGACTGTATTCCCTTTGTTCCAGATTTTCTGCTAGTTGTCTGTCTTAAGCCATTCTTCCTGAAGAAAAGGTGTCAGTCCTTTCTGCCCAGTAGTGAAACTGCACAGATCAATGATAGTTTAAACATGAAGTACAAAACCAGTATAAAACAGTTCTTATGCTAAACAGCACTCTTGAGAAAAGCAGCAGTGAACCTTAACAGTTAGCCATACGAATATTATTGTTTTAAATTGGCTCATTCAATTTGTTATATTCCCAAGATTTACATCTACACATGAAGAGAAGTATTGTAACTTAAGTTACTTTAAATTTAAAAACTCAAAAAATAAATCTTTGAGCTGATGATAAAAAGATAAATTCTGTTCAAGGAAATACCCCAAAGAAACAGAATTTCAGATTACTCACACATATGAATTTCTGCAGATCTACTGTGGTATTCAGAAAAATTAGCCCATACTTAAAATATTATGCAATTGCAACTGATGTTTGATATAGGAAACAGACACAAGTCTGTAACCTCAAAACACCTCACATTTGCACTCTAACAGCCTGCAGCCCTACCAGGCTCTCTGAGGCATCATCAGTTCTTACAAATATTGGATTAGAATGAGAGACATCCAACATAAATCTGTGCAGCTGCAGGAGCTATTTTTGATAGCAGATTACACTGTTTTGTAGCATTTAGTGACAATCCTGGAGTTTAGCAAGGCATGAAGGACACTGTTAAAAAGGATGTCTAATCTATAACAGAAAAATTAGTTTATAATCTCTTCTGGCTTTTAAAGTTCTAAGACCACTCTTGCAAGAGAAGAGGCAAAAAGTGCATATAACTGCATAGTACTTCAACAGAAGCAATTTTGCTAAAATTCCAGTTTAACAACATAGAAGCAACAGCAATAAGCCTCATTTTAATAAGTTGAGCAAAATGTCACAAGTCAAAAAAGGCAAGAAAAGGGTGAAAGAAAAGTAGTTTAGTAGGAAAGATCAGTTTAGCTGGGTTTCACTGATGCCATTACTTCTAGTTACTTTAAGCACTTAGGATTTTCTGGAATTAATTTAAATTTATTGGAAAGCTCTTTGAGTGGTTGTTTTTTTGTTTGTTTATTTGTTTGTTTTGCTATTACTCTCTTTAGATAGAGAAGACCTTGTAGAAGTCTCTGAAGCAGAAATAAGATGAAGAAGGTGAATAGGCAACGATCATTCACTGTCTATTCCAGTAGAGAACTAAGGGGTAGGTTGAAAACAAACAGAAAAGGACAGTTATTTAGACAACACAAAATGATACCATGAAACAGCTTATATCAATAAGATATGGTAAAAAAATATAAGTTCATAGATATGTTTTGACAACTTTATGGAATAAAAATATATTAAGGCCTATGAGGTACAAGGTTTACAAGAGGGACCTCTGAATCACAAATTAACTATTCCTGGAATTCCTCTTGTCCTTTTTTTTTACAGGTTTCTCCCAACATTAACTATTGGGGTTTATTTTTGTCGAATGAAAAATACAGTGCTAAATGGCTTTTAGGACTGGCTGGATGGACAGGTCTAGAGACTGGTGGTGAATGGTGCCAATCTCTAGTGGGGTTCCCCAGGGCTCAGTATTGGGGCCAGTCCTTTATCAAAGATTTGGACAAGGGGATCAAGGGCACCCTCAGTCAGTTTGCTGACAAAACCAAGTTGGGTGGGAGTGTTGATCTGCTGGAGAATAGAAAGGCTTTTCAGAGGGATCTGAACAGGCTGGACTGATGGGCTGAGGCCAGTTGTACAAGGTTCAACAAGGCCAAGTGCTGGGTCCTGCCCTTGGGTCAACCTGAAGTTGACCCAACAGCAACAACCTGAAGTGCTACAGGCTGGGGGCTGTCGCTGGAAAGCTGTCCGGTGGAAAAGGACGTGGGGGTGTTGGTTCACAGCAGCTGAACATGAGCCAGTGTGTGCCCAGGTGGCCAAGATGACAAATGGCATCCTGGCCTGTATCAGCAATAGTGTGGCAGCAGGACCAGGGCAGTGATTGTCCCCCTGTAGTTGGCACTGGTGAGGCCACACCTTGAGTCCTGTGTCCAGTTCTGGGCCTTTCACTACAAGCAGGGCATTGAGGGGCTGGAGGGCATCCAGAGAAGGACAATGGAGCTGGTGAAGGGTCTGGAACACAAGTCATATGAAGAGCAACTGGGAGCTGGGTGTGTCTGGAGAGAAGGAGGCTTACCACTTCCTGAAAGGCAACCAGCAATAAAGCCTCAAGTTGTGCCGGGGAAGTCCAGGCTGGACACCAGGAAGAATTTCTTTATGGAAACAGTTGTCAGTCATTGAAATGGGCCCAGGGAAGTGGTGGAGTCAGCATCATCCTTGGAAGTGTTCAAGAAACTACTGCACATGGCACTTACTGTTATGGTTTAGTTGATTGTAGTGTTCGGTCAAAGCTTGGATTCTGTGATCTTGGTGGTCCTTTCCTAAAGGATTCTATGATTGTATGATCTTAGGCTAATGGTTTAGCTTGAGTTAGATCAATGAGATTTGGTCATTACATACTAATTTTAGTGTATGATGCTAAAACCATATTCTCAGACAAATTATTTTTCTCAGAGAGAGGTGGAATGTAACATTTAAATAACTGGGATTTCTGAAATTCAATGAGCGTTAACTCAATAAATCTATAGAACATGAGATTGTCTTGCTAAAGTGTTGGTTTAAACCCAAATTGATGTTCTATGTCATGCAGGCAAGCATTTAAAACTCTAGGTACAAGAAGCATCCCTCAGATGTTCTGTGGTTTTGCAGTAACCTAATTTGCAGAACAAAAGTATAAAAAGATAAATTTAAATGCAGGGAAGAGTCCACTCAATTTCTCCTGTCTGAATTCATGCTAATTCTGTACATCACTGTTTGAAAACTCTGCCTTAACTAATGAGCAAATTATGATTTATGTGAAAGGATGTGGAACAGATGAACAATTTTTAAGGTCTATAGAAGGTCCGAAATTCAGTGGCTTGAATCACAAAAACTTTTCCTTTTAAAATGAGACAGAAAATTAATCTTTCATCTCGATAGAAAACTGATTTCAGACCAAACTCAGACTTTTTCAGACAGAACATTTTAATTGCAAGCTTAGTGATGAAATTTCTGCCTTCTTCCAATGCCTTTTTGCAGAGGCCACTGAGGTTTCATGTAATGAAGTTTATGTCTTGGATTTAAGGATGGTCACTAGATACATCATATGTCATGTAGTCATAAAGCTGATCAAATACTAACAAGATAACTAGCACAATCTTTTGTAACTTAGGAGAAAACAGAAATGGATTTAGTAAAATAAAAAAAAATCACCACCTAATATAATTATGACAGACTAATTTTAGAATTCTGCCTGCTGTGAATGAGGCTCTCAGCATGGTTAGTGACAAATCCATAAAAGAACTTACGATTCCAGAAGAAAAACTGGGAGGTGTGAGCAGTGACAGTGATTAATTTCCATACTCAAAGGATGGCAGATATTCCTGTCCTGCTTTTGTACTGAAATGTTCTGTGAATATTTCCACAGTGGGAATCGTGACACATGGATGTCTTACTTTAGAAGCTCTTTTGATAGAACTAGGAACTGGATCAATGTCTTTGACTTCCTGCCTCACAAGACCTGTTTATTGGGAAAATCCAGGCAGTGACAACATTTTCATTTTGAACCTGTTATTTGAAAGAAAAAAAAAGGCAGTGTAGTCAAAGTGCTCAAGAAAAGGGGGGAACACTGTAGATCAGTGCAAATGCTACACCATGAAGAACGTTTTATGGTAGCTGTGTGTTCTCAGCTGTTCTCATGAGCTGGGTCAGGGCCCAGTAGCATTGGTACAGCCCATTCTGAAGAGCGCTGTTCTCTCTCTGCACTGTCCAAACCCAAAAAGCCTGGGTTTTTCAGGCTGTATAGAATCCTCAAAATGAGGCATTACAGATGTTAATGTGTAAGCCCCTCTGTGGACACAAATATTGCAATAACTTGGAGAGCAGTTCTTGAATTCCTCCTCGCACTTAAATGCTTTCTGCTGTACCGCTTTAGTGATTTGCCTGGTAGGTTGTATTTTCATAGGAGTGGCATTTGATTATTTAAAAAATGAATTATTTACTTTTTAATAATTTGTTTTCATCAATTCAAAGATAAAGGCAATGGTAGGTATTAACACCAGTAAAAACATAGTATTAACACAGTAAGGAATCATTTTGGGGGTGGAGCTATCAGTTTGGAAAAACAGATAGTAAAGGGAAACAAACAGCCAGTGAAAAAGTAGACTTCTATTCAGTAAATCAGAAATAAAAGAATCTCTCAAGATGGCCACGAGCTCATTAAATGGACAGTTCACTAGACACATCCTACATTATAAACATATTTTGTTAATTGAAAACCACATTTTAAATCTAATGAGATACTCTTGAACTGTTTTATCCAAGTTCATGTTCACTCAGGCAAATGAGTGTGCTTCCAAATTAATCTCCAAATTTCCATTAGTCTGTCACAAATCAGGAAAGTAAATGATCTGAAGAAGTTAAATGAAACATTCTTCATGAGTGCTGATATTAGGAGGTCACAAAACACTACTTTCTGGGACATTTAGTGTTCAAGTGAGCCTTATGACTGAGTAATAAAAACATCTTGGCTATTTGACGTCATGTCAAGGTTCCAAAAATCTTGAATTGCTGTTTTTAATGCCCTGATGGGTTTGAAGTATTTTGTAGCTAAAGTATGTTTTGGAAAACTCTCAGACTGAACAAAAGAGATGCTACAGCTTTCTATTTCTATGTTGAAATACCCAGATTCAAAAGGCACATAAGAATTAACAAGAATGTAGCATTAAATAATAGCTATTAATATGAATGAAATCTATCATATTTAAAGGAGCATTAATAAGCTGAGGTTACAAAATAGGTGAAGAAAAAGGGAAGAGTACATGTGTGTATTTGTATGTACATATACATAAACAAGATATATACTCTCACACAAACCACACATATATATATGTTACATAGACACAACAAAAGAACATTTTTCACAAAAGTCTTCATACCTGAACTGAGGTAAAATTAATAATAGATAACATGGTAGACTGACAAATCCAACAAAAATGTTTTAATACACCCAAATATAAAGTAGTCTCTTTGAGAAAAAATTGTACAGATAATAAACACAAGATAAGAGAATCTTGAGAAGCTGTGACTCAGGAGAAAGAAAAAGATATAAGGGAATCATTTATCATTGGTTCTCAACAGACTTTTCAGGTTAGTGCTCTGACAAGAGAAAAGAATGTATGTCCCTGAGATATAAAAGGAGAATTAAAAAAGACAAAAAAAAAAAAAGAAAAAAAGCTGGAGTCAATATATGGAATTCATAACTCTACTACAAGATCATCACATCGACTTCTGAGGTCTGGAGACTGGGAGTAAGCTTTAACAGTGTGAAACTTAAAGCCATGAAGGTGCTTGGTTTTGTGAGAAAATGCTGAGGACTGGCATTGGAAGAGGTTGAGCATTTACATTTGTAAAAATAAATAACTATAAGGAGCAAGCTTTCATTTCTGCAGAAAAAGGCATAAGAAGACCTGTACTGAAATCAAACAACACTGGCAATGACATAAAATATAACTTGTAAATAACAAAAAATACAATTAAAAATCGAAAGAGCTTACAAGGGTGTGCAGTGAACAAGAAAGAGAAGAAGGAAAGCCCTCTGCACAGGGTCCTGACTCCCTAGGCCTTCCTTAGTTCCAGGGTCCTGTACACAATTCCTTTGGGTCCCAGTAGCCAGTACCGTCACACCAGCTCTGTGTGAGAAGGAGCACAAATCCAAGAATTGACAGAAAGAACACCAAATTTGTGCTGTCCCCATCTTCTCATTACTCCTGTAGATTGGCATGCAACACCCCTAGCCCTTCTTGTGCTCTTGCCCAGCTTCCCAGCCCTGCTCTGCTCCAGGCAGTGATGAGTTCTGCCTGGGCATCCCCCCAATGATGACCAGCACTCTGGTTGATATTTTACCCAGCAGCTTATTGCAGGGTATATAATGGGATGTAAGCATACAATTATGAGTAATCTGGGATGAGGTCTTGACTGGCAGACCAGCTTGTTGCTGTAAACATCAGGACATTTTGCATGTAGTTGTAGGTACCACAGTTAGAAAATAATCTATGTCAGTTTTCCCCAACAATGTACCCTTCATTTCTTCAGGAAGCCCTTTCTTGAACAACAGAAAAAAACAAATCTGTGCACTACTCAGATAAGTGGTATTTGACAACAGAATTGTTTACTTCTGATAGGATCACAGTTCCCATGAGAAATAATACAATTTGTGTTAATGAGGAATAAAAACTTGAGTGAAATGTCCTTTTACAGGAAGCAGCTTTTGTAGCTGTATCACCAGGGAAACTCGTGCTCCCAAAAAGAACTCTGACCTTATTTCATTGCTGAATTTCATTGCTGAATGCCCTCAAAATACACACCTATGTTACTGTAATATAAGGGTTGTAAGTCCATACCATGATTATACTGTGCAATTTCAGGATTTAGCTATCCAGCTCTTTTTTCTAATTTTCAACAAAGTCATAATGGGCCAAAGAACTTCTTATTCAAAAGGCATGCATGGAAGATATGAATGCCTTTCTCTGGTATGAGGCACCAATGCCATATGGTGGAGCTTGTTTATGAATACTGGAGTCCCTGGAATGGAAAGCTGCTTCTCTAGAGTAAATTAAAGGCATGTGAAACACTACAGATTTCATCTGTACTGTTGCAGATCTCCAGTTCAAATCCAGATGAGCGCAGTCACACTGCCTGTAACAAACAACATCTGGCCTGTGCTAATTCTTCAGCCATGCCTAGGGGCAGTTCAGCACACTGTTGACTGGCCTGGGGCAAAAACATATAAGAGACAAATTTCACAAAGTTACCTTAGGGGTAACCGTAACCCAAATCCCAACCAGTTCATAATACAGTTTAATTTACTAGTATCAAAACAATGAAAAGCCCTTCAGTAGAGAAACAGCTCGGATTATAAAGGGTGCTCTCTAATCAATTTTTCAATGTGATTGAATGTGGCCACTATGGAAGACAGAAGCACATCAGACTCTACTCTGTGTTTTGGAACAGTCCCAGGCTTTCCTGATGACCACTTTGTAGGACAAAATGAACTTCCCAAAGCTGTAAGAGGAGGACATGATTAATCAGTTTGGTGTGGGTATTTATAAATAAGAACACACTGACAACAGGACCAATAGAAGCTTTGGGATGTGACAACTATAATGTAATACTTTTGAAGGACCATGAATAAGAAATTACTCCTCTCCCTGCAGAAATTATTAAGTAGGGTCTGAAGTTGAGTGTGTAACTCATACAGGCATATTTATAATCTTCATATATCATTTAAAACCAAATAATATTATGACACCAGGTAGCTTCTTTTAATATACATAAATCTAAGAATGATGTCCACATTCTCTTCCCCTGAGGCCCAGAGAGGTTTAGATCCTTACTGTTTTTTCAGTTGCTGCCTGTGATAGCACCCAAGTACCTGAATTTGCATTAATTAAAAGCCATCACATTTGTGTGCCTCTGCAACAGCATAACTAGCCAGCAGTGTAACACCAGCCCAAACAGCCTGTGACCTGTGGGAATGAGCATTGCCTCAGTGCTCATTCCCACAGGTTGTTTTGTTTCAAGTCTGTCTGTAACCGATGAACGCAGTGGACTGTACCCTGTTGTCAACTATTTGGGTAGAGGGGAGAGCTATTCACAGATAGGGAAAAACAGAGGGGAGGAAAGAAAGGTGCTGATGAGTGCAGATCTTATATTTCATGAAGATTTGTCCACAAAGGAGTAATTGCTCTGAATTAACTGTCACCTCTTGAGATCTACTCTGACACAAAGAAAGGCTTCATTTGCTCAGGCAATAATTTCATTTGCTCAGTAATAATCTGCGTTATTACAAAGGTGACTTTTATGAAAGGTTGCTTAAAATTTGCTAAATACACCACTGCCATATCAACATTGGCTCAATACGCACAAAGACACTAAATACTCCACTGCAGTATCAACACTAGCTTAATACGAACAAAATTCTTGCCACAGAACAAACTTGTCTTGGGTAATGTGATGTGCTTTCACTGTCAGAGAGATTAGCACAGGCTGGGAAAGGCAGATGCAAGCAGGTTAGAAGGAGGTTCAAGGTGGCAGAAAGAACAGGTGGATCATTTAAACGGGGAACACACAAAAATGGCAACAGCAATGGACAGAAAAAGACATAACTTTCTGGGAATTCTGCCTCTGACAGTCGCTGTAATTATATGGCAGAACAAACCTGCCAGCAGCAATGTTTGTTTTCTGTGCAACAGCCAGGCTGTGGTATACAGCTATATAATTAGCAAGCAGATGGTTAGAGCCCCACAGGGACCATAGTTTGTGACAACTTTTGCACTCCACTGCTTGTGCCATAACATTATTTTTAAAATAGTACATGTGCCAGGTCTGGGTAATGATTTAACTGATGCTTCATCTTGGTTTCAGGACAGCAGATGCAGGAATGTTTCTCTGAGACAGGAAGGAGGTGTGCTTGAAGCTATAGATGTTCCAGTATGTACAACCTTGTACAGGTGTACATATAGTCCTTTAGCCCTGAGAATGCCAGGGATATAAAGATTCAATGTGGGTATTCAGGAAGGAGAAGTTGCAGAAGACAGTGAACTCATCTCTTCCCATGAGAGCCCAACACTTCGTAGCTAGTCCTGTGAACTGACTTGTTTGCTCAAATTTGGGTACTGAAGAATTTGTATCTGAGATTTGGAGACCAGATGCTGTTTTAGAAGATGCTGGAAGGTTGAAAAGGCATGGGAACAAGGTCCCTTAGTTACATGGGCTCTTACAGAAATGTAGAAGGTTCTCAGTTAAAAGTATTATTAATAACATCCTATGTCTAATATTATTTTTTTATATTTCAGAATATTTTGCATTGTTCAAATACAGTAGTTCTCAAGAACAAATTGCTCAGAGAATTAAATAGGTAAAAATGAACCAACAAAGAAAAGTTTGTCAAGATGCTTTGGATATGCATAGATACAATACTTGTGCAAAAAAAAAATTGTGGTCTGTCATTTAAACATTCTTTGTGTGTCAGTGTTAACCCGACCTACATGTGTAAGCCAATGGGTTCAGGCAGCTTAGTTATCTGTACTCTTAATAGATTGCTCTGACTGCTTTTCCTCACTAGTTTCTGTTGAAACCTTCAGTTTCAACGCTCTCCTCTTTTATTTCCAGTTGTATTTTACCTTGATCTCATTTATCTCCTGAAGTTTCATTTTTCTGTGTTCCCCACATTGGCCAAAGCTTTGACATATATTTGTCTCACCCTTTCCTTAAAGTGAGTGCATGTAATGTCTAAATGAGTTGGATAAGAGCACAAATTGCAACAAAACAACTCTTAAAAATGGGAAGACTTAAATATTCTGGGCAAAATATTAAAATATGAGACCATTCCCTTTTGAGGTCCTTCCTTCAGCTTTGATATTTTTCTATTAATTTTGAATAATTTTATGCCTGTAACAAACTGTATTAACTTACCTGCATCATCAGGAAATGTCTTAGCTGACAACGCCCTTTGACCCAGCTCTATTCAGAGTTTTTTCCGTTCTACTTCCCGCCACCTCATCCCAGTACACACCTCCAATGCTCAGTATTAATGTCTGAAAGGGAGCACCCCTCAAATTCTCAACCAAAGTACAGGCAGTGGCCACTTTTCCAGGCCAGGACACCCTCCCTACATCCTAGTTCTCCAATATTTACATCCTCAATGTCATAGTGACTGTCCCTCTTTCTGATCTCACATTCTATTTCCAGTTTCCAGACCTTTCCCATGCTCCCACCCTCCATTTGCTCAGATTTTCTACCTCTGTCTCTCCCTCCCTCTCTTCCTCCCTCTCTATTTTGTTTAATATTCTTTGTAATTACCCTAGTTCTTCTGTCATGGGCCTCTTTAAATTGTCACATAATCATTCCCTTGAATTCCATGGCAATTTTGCATAGAACAAGGAGGGATTTACATGCTTTAAAAACCTTTGTTCTGGATAGGCAATAAGTATTTCATGGAATGGGAGTTTCACAGATGGCAGAGATACTGAACAAGTACTCTTAAGCTCTTCTTGCTCTACTTTTGACACCATCAAGTAAAGTTCCCCCTTTGGATGCAAGAAAGCTGTACCTGAATTATTAAACAAGGCTGCACATGAACAACAAAGTCCAGCTCTCAGAAGAGAGAAAAGGAAAACAACCTCTTCTCTTTGGGTACTTAAAAATTAACCCATCCATTTCTCTGTCAGGTGCTATGGTACTAGTCCCAGTTCATGGGCTGTAGTGCAGACAAAGTACAACCTAATTTAATAAAAATGAACAGTGAAGAACAGCTCCTTTTATTTGCAAAAATCAGTAAGTTTACAACTAACCCCAACTAGTATTAAAAATCATAGGAAAAGAAGAAGCACTAATACTTTTGTAAAATTTGCCACTGTCTAAATATTTTTCTACAGTTGAAAAAACCGCACATTTTTTTTCCCCCAATAACCAGGAATTTTCTTCTCTTTTGAGCTACATATTGCAGAAAATAATTCAGCTCTGTCAGTCCAAGCATGAAGTAGAACAAACCATCTGAAATAGTTAATATAATTCAGTGCAAAGCAATAACATGTATTGCCATGAGAAGCACAATTTACTACCACAGGGAAGTGAAAAAGTCCAATATGTCATATTAAAAAGCACTTTAAGCTGCACATAAATGAGACCTTTCTCACATGTCTGCATATTTCTCTTTGGAACAGGGACCAGAGCTCAGGATTACACCTCCCCAGATGACTGCACTGCCTGTTGGGTTACCAAAGCTTACTTTCCAGAAAATCTGCCCCCTCCCTTCCATAATAACCTCAGCAAGAGGCCAAAAAGTGCTGCCATTCACAGCAGCCTCCTGAGATGATAAAGGCAGCTATGACATTGCACCCAAGGGCTCGGGCACGTGCAAAGAGAAGTCAATGCTTAAGGAGTACATAGCCCTCCACTGTCTGTCCTGTCCCCCTCTCTTTCCTGCCCTGTTGCTCCCCTAAGGCTGGACACTGAACTCAACCTCTGCAGGGATTGCTGGACCTAAATTGCCAGACTGCTGCCCACAATGCAGGCACACACACACTCCTCTGCTGCCCTTTTTCAGGGGGTAGCCCTGAGCAGAGAAGAGGGACAGAAAAGCATCTACAAATTGATCTGCTCTAGGAGCTCACTTGCTAAAAGAACATTTCCCCCTTAGGCACAGTGCTGTAAACAAGGGGCAGTTAAATAAAGGTGTGACTCTGCCTTTCCTCACATGGAAGCACATATTTTAATAGAAATTGCAGCTGCCATATCATCTTGTGAGGACACTGACTGCACTCTAAAAACTCATTATAACTTCAAACCTTTCTGTGGACCAAGTAGCCTTCCTCCCTACTGACCTCTCTCTCCATGGAGCGCACATCAGCATACATGGGAAATTTGGGGTATTAAGGATGTGCAAAGATTTATAGCCTCCAGATTTGTTGACAGACAAAGGATTTGTTTTTTTCCTGTGATTACTTTTTCATTCTGTGCTTTCAGTTTAGTTGTCTAAATCTCACTTCAGATTCACTTTTGTGATATTAGGATACCTTTGGATTCAAAGACTAAGAAGAGGGGTGACTGAAATGTGTTATCTACTTATAGGTTGTCTTTGATGACACTGCTATTGTCATTGTCTAAGACAGGAAGCTCAGCTCCATTACAAGCACATACTGGTTTTTTTTTAGGTTTACATTCAGGATTTATACTTTTCCTTCAGAATATAAATGTGTTTTCTTCTTACAGGCTGCATACACTATCAGACTTTAAAAAAGAAAGAAAACACATTTATAAAACTTTTCTGAGGTTTCTTTTTCCAAGCATCTGCCCAGTAGAGGTGATTTGGTCCTAATGTGCCACATTTTTTCCTCTGTTAGCAAAGAAAGGAACAAATCTAGAAGAAATCTCAGATTACAAATCTGGATTATGCCTATCTTTGAAGGCTGCAGACATTTTGGTGTTTGATACTTTTCAGTTCAGGGTTTCAGCACTGATTTCTCACTGAAGCATATGTATCATGGTCATTATGCCTTTTAGTAAATTTCACCGGGCTGCATTTAAACCATGGAAAATGGAAGTGCTTCCAATTCCTTACTCCAGATTATAGACAAAGGCTAGACCTGTCCTGTCTAAGAATGAAAGCACTTGCTGTGTATCCATCTCTCCATACCTTGATTTCCATGGCCAATATTGGTCTTGATGACTGACAGAAGATGCTGTGGCAAGGTCCTTTTGCAGGCTGATCACGAAAAGGACTGCGGACTGATCATGGATCACACCTTGGTTTCCTCATAGCAACTACCTCAAGCCAAAAATTATTTCTTGAATGAAAGGGAAAATGTGACTATGATCTTTACTGTTCTAATTACAAAGCTTTAATTTTAAAAAGTAAGAAACCCACCAAAATCACAGATGATAAAATATAAAACTCAAATAGCTGCTATCTGTCACACTTGGACACAAAAGAAAGACACAGACGCGTTGGAGAGACAGAGCCAAAACTCTGGGGAGCACTGGGGAGCACTCCCCGGACTTTATTTTATATATCCTCTTAAAAACCACAGTGGATTAGAGGGAGAACTTGCCGCCCCTCAATCACATTGGTCAAAGGAAATATCCATCAAATATCTCCGCCCAGGAGAAAGGAATGCAAACAATAGAACACAGTTAGAAAAACATGGCTATGTTTACAGAGAATGCATGAGAAACTGTTACAGAAAAATGAAAACATCGAAGAATTGAAAAACTCAGGGCAACAGCTATCAAATACTTTATATTTATTTCATAAATGACAAAAACCCCACCAATGAGCAATAAATTATTTATTCAAAAACATCTATACAAAATAACACTCTTGGAGATATACACTTTTACATTTTTAAAGTGCATCTCTTCATTGCTACAATATTTGATTTTTTAATTTACACTGTACATTTATAATTTTTAAAAAAATAATTGGTGAATATTTTTCCAGTTGGATGCTAATAACAGTGACAGGGAGTACATATTCCATTATAGAAATCACTTTTGAAGTGTGTACATATACAAACTATTCATATCCAGATTTAAAGACAATACTGTGACAATAACAAGAGTATTACTAGAAAGTGGAATTACAGTATACTCTACACTAATAGATTCTTTTTACAAAAGGTTATTTAAAAGTGCAAAATATATACAGTCTGCCTTTACATTACTTACTAATTTATTTTTTACTACTTATTAAATCCCTTTCTGACTTCCTGAACAGATGAAATTACAGTAATTTTACACTATGCAAATCTACAATCATGCATATGTTGCAAGGCTGCATTTCCAATTAAAAAAAAGGACAAAAACAAAGCTGCACACACCAGAAAATGCTGCATTTCAGATGTCTTACTGAATTTGTCAACTGAAATACATAAAATGTGTAATAAAATACATAATGAATAACATTTAGATGTGAAAGACTATGAATACAAAAAACTTTGTTCATTTTATTTTGTTCATTACAGGATTACCTGCAAGTAGTTCCCTATAATAAGATGACCACATATATGGCCTCATTTTGTTGCATTTTAGCCCTCTGTACAAGCTTCCTCCAAAAAGCAAAGAAACCTGCAATATGCAAAATCCCAAAGAAACTTCAAGAAACATTTAATTACCACATGGCTAAGATGAACAACATTCAGATAGTCTCTACGTGTCTGTATAGAATTTTGACACTGATTTAGGTTTGGCTCTATTATGAACTGCTGAACTAATGCATTTTTAGGACAGAGGTAGTGAACTGTCAGGAAACATTTAATAAGGTATGGTTACTGGCTACAATAGATTACACTAATTCAATTGTTCTTACAAAAAACTTCTGAGTTTGTGCTGTGTAAAATTTTAAAACTTAAAATCTTGTGCTAATTACCTGCTGTAGAACACTTTTTCCTCTTCCATAGACTTCAATATACTTGATCTTTCAAAACTTATGTCAATTACTGAAGAAAAGATGATTTCTCTCTTTCAATTAATATTTACAAGGTATAAATGAGAACAAATGGCAAGTAGAGGGGAATACCTGAGTATTTATGTGACCACAGATTATTTAATCCTAGAGCCCTGAGTCCTTAGGGAATTCCGTCAATACCCACTGACTTTCAAAGGCATGTCTGGAAGTGGTTTGAAACATTTCCTGTAAAGTGTCTATATATCTTTTTCTTCTTTGGGAGAAAAAAACACTAAAAAGAATACCTAAAATATACACCTTTTCTTTCATGAGCCGCAGTATGCAAGAGTCAGGCTTATGCCGCATTGTGGGTTACTGATCAGAATATGACCAAGTCTGGACATCATGGTCAATGATACTCATATTCTGGAGAAAAGCACTGATTTCGTTAAAAATCTCCACAGTTCTCATCCATCATATATTCTTGCAAGTTTTCACCAAGAAGCAGAAATTTCCTTTCACTTTGCAAATAAGATTGCATGATGGAGGGGAGGAGAAGAAATGGCTGCATATTTCAGACTGATTATTTTGGGATGGAAATTCCCACAGATGTACTGCATGGTTCAGGTACTGATGGTGTTTTCTATCTACACTGGACAAACTGCAGTATTTAATATAGGAATTCCTGGAAATATTGATATAAAAATTACATGTGGGAATGCTCTTAATACAAATATTAAGGACACATAACGACTAGTTTTCTCAAATAAAAAGTCAAGTAACTTTCCCTTCTTTCCACTTAGCACTTTCAAAAAGAATAATGTCATCTCCATTTTTTTACAGCTAAGTATAACCTGAGAACATTCCAAGAAGTCTAAATCCCTTACTTTAAATCATAAGTGATTTATAGATTGTTGTCTTTACCAAAACAAGCCATTAGTCATGTTTCTGTTGAAATAGGGCTAATATCCAACTGGTATACTGCAAAATGTGCCAAAATAATTAAATTAAAATTAACCAAAATTATTATATAATGCTTTTAAATCTATTTTGCAGTGGATAAAAAGGGAAATATAGGTCTGAGCATCTAACATCATAAATTGTTATTTCCTTTTAAAAAATAATCATGGCTTATGTAACAAATATTAAATCTTTTTCATGTAATGTAATAAAGAGAATGCGATAAGCATAAACAATTAATCATTTATGTACATCTGATAGTGTCATGTCAGTGTAAAATTCTGAAATCATGGACATTTTGTATTGTCAATATAGTGAGCCATCAATTGGCTGTAATTCCAAACAGGGCTAAGCTTCTATCTCCATCTGTCTTTGAGAGGTTTAAGAACTCCAAAATATTGGTTGGAAATAAGAAATTTTGATTAATTTGATTAAGAGAATATAACATTTGATTTACAGAGTCACTAGACCAGATACGAAAAAATCCCAACCACCTAAGGATGAAAATATAGGTGAAAAAATACAGTAAATGGCAGAAATACATCTAGTGAGCAGACACCTGATGTGAGAACAGCGAATGCAAAGGAATGAGATAAGAAAATTTTCAGTGACCAGCAGTGATTTGACCTCTTGGAGAATAGACTTGCATCCTCTGAGAGAATGTTCATAATGTTCTCCAAGAGGGATAATTAGCATTATATTCTGAGGAACAGGGCAGTGAGTTATACATTTACATGCTTCAAGAAGAGATACAGAATGTACTTACACTTGCAAAATTACTCACTAGCACAAAAAAGAAAGAAAAATCAGAGATTTCTCTTTCTCTGGTAGGACAACTGTTCCGTAAAAAACTGAGCTGTACTTCTGCTCACGCTGTGCAAGGAATTGTTAAATAATTTTTCCTTTCCCTTTTCCTGCTCTCCATGTTTGTAACTGTGTATGCTGCCTATTCTAGCCTGCATAACAGCTTCTCGAGACTCATTGTACTCCCAATGTATGGCTCCATGCTGTTCCAGTGGAACTCATTAGTTTGTTTTTTTTGTTTGTTTGTTTTCTGTTCAAATCCCAAGTTTTTCATTTGAGGGAGTGTTTTTAGAGTTTAAATATATTTTTTTACCCACCACTGAATTCATATTTAAAATTACTTTTAAGTACCAGTGGTCTAACTAACTTTATAGAGCAGAGCATGTGGTCCTGCTCTTTATTTCAAACACTGTACACAGCTACAGCATAAAGCAAATGATTCAAAAACAGTAAGTCAGGGGTGTATAAAAGGTGGTTAGAAGTACTTTTATATGTGCTTTCACAGAGCTTTGGGTTCTACAGACAAGAGCCTTGTGAATGCAGCTTTCTCATTTACAAGATGTTTTTTACGTAAGTTTTATCTTTCTGACTATAATCACATATCGAATTACAACTACTTTTTACTCACAAAAAATTAATTATGTAAATATTAAATGTTTGAAACTAAATGACAAGTCACTCCAGTAGACTGGACTCTTATTATATACTTTAAATTAGCCCATTTTTGCCCATACAAATGAACAAGAGACAACAGCACAAATTCTAGACAGTGAATTAGCCCAACTCTAAGTCTTTGGCATGAGCAGGCACCATTTTCAAAGTGGATGAAACAGTGGTGGGTGACTGTCATGGTTATGGACAAGCTGAGGAAGCTCAGCTAGAATTATGGAATAATATGGAACCAAGATGATGAGGGAACACAAAAAGAAAGAGGCAATTCAGGCACTTCTCATTTTCAGTACTTCCTACCAGTGAATTTGCTTCTGCCCTGACCTGCAGGATGGGAATTTTTAACGAAAACAGGGTATTTCTCTGTTCCTGACTGGTCACCCCTAAAGCACTGCTGCTATTAAAATAGAAGAACTTGGAAACATCTTTATAATCCAGGGCCTGTTTTCTGAAATGAAGCGTGGTGGCAGGAAAACTGACAGGCTGAAAATTCCCCAGGTGTTGGATCCTGAAGCCTCAAGTCTCTGCCGTCTGGACTTGGGCAGATTGATTGCTGGTTGGGAGATATTGCCAGATGCACAACAGTTGTGCTGGGATGCATGGAAATCTACTTTGTTAATTCATCCCAGTAAGTACTCTTCCAAATTCGTCTTACAATTCATGTTAGGATATCAGAAAAACTTTTGTTTGTGGAGGCAGAACAGTTCAACCATGAAAAAAAGCCAACAAAAAAAGTTTAGACAACCAAAAAAGTACAAGAAAAAAAAATCAAACTTGTATATGTTTCTCGATCAATATTCATCTTCATTTTCTTTGTAACGGTTGAGACTCACACCTTTGTATCAGCCTGTGTGTGTAGAACATGAGCTGAGGCCATGCTCCTCAGCAACTTTAAACTGCTTGTAATCCCATTTGGCTAACTCATGGAGGCTTGGGGGGAGGACATAGAAAAGATTTAGGAACACTGTGCTAAATGAAAGGGGTTTTATCCCCCCTTAAAGACTGTTTTTCATAGAAACATAGAAACCATTTGGGTTGAAAAATAACATTTGCCCCCTTTTTTTTCCAATTTTGATTCAAGAAAGGAAAGCATTTTTCTTCTAGGTCTAAATATAAAACTGTTCCTGAGTCTCAAAAATTTGAGACAAAATGCATATAAGAAGTGGTGGCTCTTTGCTTTCTGACATAGCAACCTAGGATATGTGCTGGATGTAGGGTCTTCAGGAGTAAGTGGTGATGGCTGTGGATAATGACACAAATTAATCGGGCATGCATTTAGAGAGAGAAACATTAAGCAGTGATGCTACTGAACAGGCAGATGCTCTGAATGACCTCTCATGCTTGAAAATGTGACAGTACTACAACCTAAAGTATGACTTTTCCTACACTGCATAACTATGTTGCCTTGAGTACAAAATAAATGGCTTAGTTTGATATGATCAGAAATCATTAGAGTTTAAAAACATGAAGATGGTTTTCAATAGACTTTTCAAGTGCATCAACTGTGCTTATTTTCTTCTACTCATAATGGAACTATTTACTTGCTCTCACCACACTAAGAATATTTTGCAGAAAATTTCCTATATTTTTTACTTAATTTCAAACCTACCACTGAAACAGACTTCTAGTGGGGCTAATCTATTTGACTTGAGAAGCCGAAGGATAGATTCACAGATAAGCAACCATAGGTAATCAAGATATTACAGCTTAATGATGACTACCAGTCATCAGCTGAGGCACAGCAATCATCTCTACATGCACTCCCAGCCAGCTGCTATTATTAACTGAAATGTGCTCAGTAAACAACTGTGAAGTTCTACAAATTAGAAGTGAGTGCCTACAGTGACTAGATGGTTGTACATCCAGCAATTTTATTCATTAGGTCCATTTGCAGGGATCTAAATAATCAATTACATGTAATACTAGAACAGCTGATCTTCCCACTGCAAGATCTGCTCTGCGAGGGGGAACCTAAATATGGAACTCTCTTTCTTAAGCTGCTTATAAAGAAACCCCTAAGGACATTTAACAGTTTGGATTTTCACTGTTCTCAGTAACCAGAGTTCACAGAGAAACTACAGGTTTATCAATATTTAAGGAAGGTCTTGCTTGACCACCTTGATCTCCTCCTATGACAAAGTGACTGACTTAGCTGATGAAAAGGCTGTGGATGTACTCTATGTAGACTTCAGTGAAGTGTTTGGCACCATCTCCCACAGCATCCTCCTAGAAAAAGTGTCTGCTGACAGCTTGCATAGGTGGGCTCTTCAGTGGGTAAAAAACTGGCTGGCTGGCTGGGCCCAGAGAGTTGTGGTGAATGGAGCTAAATCCAGTTGGCAGCCAGCCGCTAGCAGTGTTCCCCAAGGCTCAGTATTGGAGCCAGTCCTGTTAACAACTCTATTGGACATGGGGCTCAAGTGCACCCTCAATAAATTTGCAGATGATACCAAATTGCATGGGAGTGAGCATCGATCTGATTGAGGGCAGGGTAGGAAGGCTCTACAGAGAGATCCAGACAGACTCCATCAGTGGCCTGAGGACAACTGGAGCTTCAACAGGATGGAGTCCTGGGTCCTACACTTGAGTCACAACAACCCCAGGCAGCACTACAGGCTGGGGATGAGTGGATTGAGAGCTGTTCAGCAGAAAGGAACTTGGGGGTGTTGGTCAACAGCCATCTGTACATGAGCCTATCTGAACCCAGATGGCCAAGAATCCAATGGTATCCTGGCCTGTATCAAGCAGAGTGCAACCAGCAGGATTAGGGAAGCAATCATCTCCCTGTACTCAGCACTGGTGAAACCACACCGTGAGTACTGTGTTCAGTTTTGGGCCACCCACTTCTAAAAGGACATTGAGGTGCTAGAGAAGGCCAACAAGGCTTGTGAAGGGTCTAGAAAATATGTCCTGTCAGGCTTAAGGAGCTGGTTCTGTTTAGTCTCAAGAAGAGAGGGCTCAGGGGAACCTCATCCCTCTCTACAACTCCCTGACAGGAGGTTGTATGAGTTGGGGGGGTCAGTCTCTTCTGCCATGCCTGCAGTGAGAGGATAAGAGGAATGATCTTCAGTTGAGACAGACAAGATTCAGATGAGATGTTAGAAAAAAATTCACTGTTAGGGTGGTCAGGAATTGGCATAGGCTGCCCAGGGAGGTGGTGGAGTCACCATCCCTGGAGCTATTTAAGAGGCGTCTGGATCTGGCGCTGGGTGATGTGATTTAGTGGTTACAGTGGTAGTGTTGGGTGGATGGTTGGACTTGATGATCTTGGGGATGTCTTCCAACACTGATGACTCTATGATTCTGTGATTCTAACTTCCCCGATCAATAGCTCTGTACCCATTTTGTGGGAGTTTAAAATACATCATCTGCTTGGTCTTTGTTAGTTGGAAGTTGATCTATCATGGAAATTCCTACAGAGTGTGCAGATTACAAGTAGCACACTGTGAATGGTGCTGGGTTATACTGTCAGGTGCTAGAGTTCAGCTTTTGAAGTCTGGTATATGATGCTTTAAAATGATGGAGATGAGGTCTGAAGAAGAAATTTTCTGAAGAGTCAAATTAGTCTGGGAAATCCCTTCCTATGTATTTGTCCCTGGCATTTCTAAGTGGTAAAATACTTAGCCAGACAGAAATTGGTATTTCTTATGTCCACACGGTTTGGAAAATATCTTAAGAAGAGAAAAAATAACATTAATGAAGCAAATTGTTGGAGAACAACTACAGAGATTTTTTTTCAGGCAATTGAATATTTTCAGACCAAGAGATGAGAATGTAACTGCAAAAGAACAAAGTTTGATTGATTTTTTGAAAGAGCTGTGACAAACAACACATAATCTTTCAGAAAAATGACCTTGATAAAATGGAAGCTGTATGAAAAATCTAAGGCTAGTGTTTATGGTAGATTAAGATGCACCAACAAAAATGAAGCAATTGATTAGCAAGCATTAGGCAAAAATGGGACCCACTCTTAGACACAGTTTAACACACAAGCACTTTCAGCCAGTTGGAAAAGTAGTGCACTTGTGGATGGTGAGTAACATACTGTGCTTATAAAAAATTATATTGAAAAAAATTTCTAAAAATAACATCTATACCTTGACTATTGCCTGTTATTACAAAAGAAAATACACATGTCAAACTAGAACGTTTTCTTTGAAGGCAGACTAGCTAAGCAATACTGAGTGCAAAGAACCACTTTGTAATTGGCTATGCTATTTAAACAAAGAAAAAGAACCCCAGAAAACCTATACGTCTCTAAGATAGATTAAGTAATATCATAAGAGAGCATGCCATATAAAGGGATTTACTAATGATGAAAAGGCATATATTGTTGAGAGCTGTATAATAATTAGCATGGCAAAGACCTACTACACTGCTGTGCCTACTATGACATATCAGACAAAACTGAAATATGGTGCAAGTTTTTTTTCAAGAGGAAAACCAGTAAAAGGTCTTCATGATTAAAGCAGAGAAAACTTGTTTACATCCTTTTCATATGAGCAATCAGAAAATGTCTTTTTTGGGGGTGATTTCCTGATTGCAATTGCAGATCTTTCTCTACAGGATATAAAACAGTGCATGAAAAACTTATTAAGAAATTGAAAGGAAATGAAAAAATATTGAGGGAATAGAAATTGTTAATGTGGCAATAGAAGGCCACACGGCTTTATAGAATTAAGGTGACAAACATAATGCAATAAAAGAATGTTAAGAGTATTTTGAGATCTTAGTAAAATTCTAAAGTGCAAAAGAACACAACAAGCAAATAAAGTCAGGGAGACTGTTTGCAGGACTGGGAAGAAATTAACTCTGTGTAAGTCACCAGGAACCCAGAATCTGGTGCTATCATAAGAACATTGTCACCATATTTAGTGAGTTAACTGAAATTCCTCAATGCTTTGGTCCAAAGGAAGGTGAAGGGTGAATTAAATATAAGTTTGGTTATGAATCTGATTACTTTTCCTTTCATCTGCTATGAATTTCCCAGTGTTGGGGAGAAATAAATCTCTAATAATACTAAAAATGCTGATAAAAACCATCATTGACTGGAACAAAGAACTGAAGCCCAGAAATGCCTTTGACATTCAACCCTGCAGTTGTTTGGAAGTTACTGCTTCCTACTTCTCTCTGGTTACATACACTTCCCCTTTTTAGTTCTGTGAAAGCATCAATATATCTCAAACACCATGATGTGATATGTGCTAGTAACTGCTGTGCTTTTAGTTATAGGTAAATGAGGAAAACTGCCTTTACCCCAAAGATTCTTCATTGTAGTGAATACAGTTACAGTACAAGACAGATGAAAATCAGAGCACTTTCCCAGGTCTTAGTGTGAAAAGTTTAAGAAACAGCTTTTTCCAGTTCTATCCAGTAATAAAACAATATGATTAAACACATTGGCTCAGTAAAGGATTTCTACTTTAAAACACAGGGAAAGTTTTATCCCTAAAATCTACTAAATATTCATATTCATTCAGCCAGGGAATACTTGTCCATCTCCTGTGCAAAAAGAAAACAGTGAGTTGATTATGTACTCTGCTTATGGATGTTGTAGGGTAGTAATTTAGCTCAGCTCTGAATGTTAATTGAACAAAGTGCTTAAAGACACGGTAGAATGTGTCTAATATTTTTTTTGTGAGTAGTTCTATGTTCCAAAAGTCAGTGAATCCCCTGGGACATAGTACTCATCTATGAATTAATACAATTTCTACTGCCTCATTTTAGAAATGTTTTCTACTAAGCACCAGGTAGTAACTGTTAGCTGAAAAAACAGGGTAAGATTTTTCTTTCCTCCCCTCAGCCATTTAGAGGTGCTTTAAAATTTAAATTTCATTCACTTCAGGATTGTTTTATTTTATTCTTATAATCCTGTAACATTGTGCATGATTGCTATTTTTTATTGTATTGGTACATAAATCTGATATTAATGCTATCTATAGAAAATTGAGCTGTCAAAAATCTGTGTGGTAGTACAGGAAAATTGAGGCTTGTTGATGGAGAAAGATGTCTTCTCAGAATGTGATTCAGTCCACTGCTTTCAGGTATCTCTTGCAGGAGGGGATAAAGGACTCCTTGTATTTTCTGGTTTCTGTTCACTGATTACAGGGTTGAGACCAGACTATTAACACAGACCAGACACCTAATTTATGCATTAACAAATTAATAACCATCAAGTATGACATTTTCATCATAGCTGAGAATTTAGAGACATGTAAGAACCTGTCAGCTAGTTAGCCTAGAAAAATAACAGGAATAATATTTCAAGAATAATTGGTAACTAGAAAAGAAAAATAAAGTTCTTCTTACACTTAACTTCCTTTCCCTGCTTGCTTGTCTTGCAATCCTAGAGACCTATGAAGCTGAGATAATTCTGCCAGTCACAGCTCCTGATGTGTAGACTTGCACAATTCATCATGTTTTTTCACTGAAAAAGAGTGTGTGATCCATTTAAATTAGAGGTCAGAATATCTGCATAACTGCAACTTGTAGAGGGCATCATGGCAGCTGTTCCAAAAAAGAAATTACAGCTTTCAGCCCAAATAGCTTTGAGTTTGATTCCCTACTGAAAAGTCAGCATTTTTTTCAGTAGGAACGAACCCTTTAAGTGACCATGTAGGCAGTTCTGCATCAAACAAATATTAGAAAAGAAAAGCATCTTTCTTCCTCTCTGTATTATTTAAAATTGTGTATCTTTTTTTCAGGCAAAGTTCTGTATAAGTCATTGAGACTTAAAATAGAAGTGCATTTTGGCTCATGTCCATGGAATTCGATAACTTCAAATTTTGCGAAAATATTTTACTTGAGAATTTTTCTGGTTGAACCAGATTCAAATACATCTTCAGTTTTGTCTTGCATCCTACACAAATCCATTTCGTACTTAATAAACTTACTACAAGATCTTTTATTTCTCATAAGATAATTGCTTGTCTAAATGCTTCAACACAAAAGTACCTAAACATTTTTGAAGTATAGGTTAAGAAAAAAAATACGTGATTACATGATATATTTTACCTGTTTTCTTTGCAGTCTTTAACTGCATCCACAACTATTCAGCATCCACAACTCAATGAATTCAGAGAACTACACTGAAAGATGAATTTCCTGATTAAGTTCCAAAAGTGAGTCAAAGCAGTTCCAATGAGCTCCAAGTGGTTTTTTAGCTTGCACACCTAAGTAAAGGAGTTTTTAAAGATTTCACAGTCTGTCTGTCTGTCCATCCATCCCCTGCTTCCATTTTTGCACTGCTTTGTCCCATTTCCCATGCACTGGAAGGAGGGACAAAAATCACCATTTTGCCTCTCATGAGAGCATGGAAAAAAGTACTTCCTTCCTAACATTCACCCGAGAGGAAGCCCTCAGAAGCTTACTGGAGGACACAGCTAAATTATATCAAATGAAAAATCAACCACAGAAGTAAACAAATGCAGAAAAATTGCACTGCCATTATATACACTTTGAGCACAATGATGGAGGAGATACTCAGGTGGGTTGGGAAGTGTTATAAAATACTGACAGTATTTTGATAGAAGCATTTATGACGTACTTAAAAGGAAATCCAGGCAGTTTCAAATACTGCTTATGCCACTACAAAGATCATACTACAAATTAAAGGTTTTGTGGAAAAGGCATGCCTTGTCTGAAGTTACTTATGAATTAATGTAGTTCAGATATAATATAGGATTTTAGATTTGTGGTTGAAACTTCATCAGATCTTAGCCTTCCTCCCCCAGAAAATTATTCTTTAAGCTTCAGACCTACTAGCTCAAGGCTGAGAATTACTTTGAAATACTTTTTCTAAGATCCTAAGCTTAGAAGAATTCAGTCAGATTTTCACAACTAGAGCTTTGGATCAGCACAGCCCCAATATTATAACTCTGGGCTTTATGATTACAGGCAAAAATAAAATTAAATAGTATAGGTCAGATTAAGTCAGTGAAACACTCTGGTAACATCTACATTTATAACTAAAATTGTCAGGGTCTGTTTTTTATCCCTGAAGCCATCTGGCAGAGCCTGGCCACACTCCCTCTAATAAATGCTCTTGTTTTCAACAGGGTAGCACAACCAAGCCATGCACTGAGAAAAGGGCTGAGCTGACTTTAGCTTAATTGTGCATAGGATTTTTTCTGCAGATTTTAATCACCATAGAGCAAAAAATGCCAGAAATTATATTAACAAGTCATCACTATGATTCAAGTCCAGTGCCTCAGTCCATGCTGTACCACTCCTTAATTTATAAGTCACTGATGAGCCTTGCTCTGATTTAAATCAGCAGTAGTACCCAGTTACTCAAAATCATGTTTATAGATGGGATTATTTTTAGCCTTTTAACCAAGTTTTGAGTTTAAATAAAGGCAGAAAGATAATTTGGACATACAGAGATTATCCTCTTTTTACTCATTTCTAATCACAAGTGGCTATCTTGATTTTCTGATGGTGCCCAATTTTATAACTCTATATTTGTATGCTTCCTTCCCTAGCCTGTTTATGGCGCTGCTGTGGCAAAAGTTTCTCTCCTCCTACTCCTTATTCAATTCTAGTACACCTTTGTCTCCATAGAAAAAATAAAGGAAAACCATACATAAATGCATAATGAGGTAGTAAGACTAAAGCTTAATATATCACAAGAATGCAACAGAGCATATTAAATTTTTTTTATTATCAGATTAGCAATTAAATATTTGACATTCCAGCTGCCTAAAGCAAGTGTCCTCTGCCTCAGCCTGCAGTTCCTGAGGGGTGACTGTGGAATCTATTTACCATTTGTGAATCCTACTATTTTTCTATTTTGAGGTCTTTAGTGAGCTGAAAACTGGTGCAAATACTCAAAACTTTGACAGAGAAAAAGATATGCATGATACATGATCCACATTCTGAACGTAATGACAAAATAATATGCTCTAGTGACAATTAAACATTTGACAAAGAAACATAAGAAACCAAACAAATTGAGAGGGCATAATTTTCACATATGAGGTATATGACTAAGAAATGCAAGGTGCTATGGAAATCCTACACAGTCTATGTAACAGTTAATTAACTAGCAATCCATTAGCTTTTCCCACGATCTGGCAACTTCCTCAAAAAACTGGCCTTTACTCTCTGTCTTGAGACTGTTGCAGAGTGTGAAAGAAAGGAAAAAAAACAAGTGACTTAATAAGGATCTGCAAGTTCCTCATTAAAAATGTTTGGAGAATTATTTCTAAAATACAATGCTAGAATTCAGAGGGTGAATTTATGAGAATTTTCCCTGTAATATTCCTTGTCATTGATTTGAACATACAGAAGAAAACTACTGTCTTGCAAAAACAGTAGCTCATTAAAAGAGTAAAAGAATTCAGAAATTCCACTAAAAGAATAAGAAAGCTACTTCAAATCAATATAAGCAATTTAATATAAGAAATGTGAAGGCGGCTAATGAAAAAGTGCAATATCTAGCTGCTTTGGAAAAAAAATCAATAATGCTCTTTTTGAATTGCAGAACTTCTTTTTGGTAGAAATGAAAGATTATTTAATAAACTAGTCTAACTTTATTTTAAGGTTTTACTACAGTATTTGGGGAGATATGTTAGTTTATAATCACATGATTCTTAAAACATTAACTTTAGAGGTCTGACTCTGGTACCAGTCAGTAGTAGCGGGTACAGTTTTCGTCTGTAACTTCCATGTTAGTGTTGAACTTTTTCTATCGGAAAATATTAGGAAAACAAAACTGAATTAATTTCACAATTCTTCATCCTACAGAAACTCTGACATTTATAATAGTTCATGCTAATAAACTGAATTGATGACTGACTGTAAGAAAGATATTCTAAAGTTAATGCTGTAATTTGTGAATGTTAAAATGTCAGTAAATACTATGACCTTAAAATAAAATAGAAAGCTGAGAATTAAATGAAACATTTTGAATAAAAGCATGTTCAAGGAAGAAAAGGTTTTGAATTTTTTTTTTGAAAAAAAAATTGAGATGATGTATGTTAAAAATACCATAATGGCTATAAAGATTTATCTTAAATTAATAAAAATATTTATCACATTTCCTAAATATATTTTTACCAGGAGTTATCACTTCTACTATGCCTCATTGCAAACAACATCAGAACCCTAAACAAGCAAGCTGAATCCATACTGTTCAAATTAATTTCTCTATAGTTAACAGTTAGAAATGAGTAATCCTCCTGCAGGATCAAATCACCTGCATTAGGCACTTTATTTGTGCCTAAGCTTTAGTTGGACAGATAAGTATCCATTTGAAATAAGTGCCTGTGGCCCCATTGCAATCTGCCAAGACAGCTTAAGACGTGAAGGAGAGAATTTAGCTGACTAAACTTAAGCACTGAATTTATGTAAAAACCCTCCTCACTTCAGACCTTTTAAAGGCACCTACCTCTTTTAGTTAGGATATAGCAACTTTAGGCTTTTACTTTAGCAGGACACTTTACTAGAGGACTTTGATGAATTAATTCCTTATCCATGACTTAAGATAGTCTACTTACTTGATTTTTATTGTTTTATTTTCTTGAAAAAAACTAGAATTGCCTGATGCTGCCTCAAAACTGCAAGTGAGGAAAACTGAGACTTCTATCATAGAAACCTGCAATATTTGGTATTACTTACAGGTAATATGCCCTAAGATTAAAATGTCTTCCTTTTAGATAATTTTTTCAATATCAGGAAGAATTATCTGTGCATTTAAGAACATGATTTCAGAAGGAAGGGTAGGGATATGTCAAAAGTAAAATGATATCCTTTCCTCAGTAATGACAAAATCCACTTTAAAGTTAAAGCCAGGGGGAAGAAAAGGGTAGATGGCCCAGAAAAATCCTTATGTTTTGTTATGGTCATCTTGTATTGGAAGCATATTCCTCCAAACAGAAGCTGTTCCCAAGCATAGAGAGCATCACATCAAAGGATAGTGTCAAGGTAATCTATGAATGAATAAATGAATGGGTCATGGAAGCTTTATTAAAAGATAAGAAAACCCTATGGCAAATTTTCTAAAAATGAGTGCCTACAGTCAGGCTTCTTAGCTGAGTATAAAGCTCTTCACAGTTGATCTACCATGATACTTAAATACACACTTAACATTACCTTGTGCATATGCTGGGCTGCTTAGTATGCTTAGAGCCAAGTGTGTGCTTAAATATGTTCCTAGAACTGAGAATATTTAGTGTTTTGCCAGAGCTAGACTCTCAGGCATCAAAAGAACCCAACCATGGAACTACAATTTTTCAAACACATAAAAGGAAGATAAAAGTTTAATTCTTACAGCAGTTGTCTTCAATAATTACTTCTTTTTGATGGTGAAGACTGTAGAAATTGCCTGTGTGCCCAACAGTTTTCAAAACAGACTTAGAGGTCAAATTTTGGACATACACTTTTCAAATATAACTCCACACTACTATCTAATAAGGGGGAGAATGTATCATCATGAGAGCAGAAATCAAAATGACTCTACAAATATTATGGAATGAATATTCACTTACAATTTTAGATTAATGCTGAAGATAAACTGGTTCTGTTTGATTCTGTATTTTTTAACTCATAGATTCAAAATATTTATCAGTGTGAAAACTCTTAACATTGCAGATAACACAACTATAAGCTTCTTATAAAATCACAAAGTTGCAATATTTTTAATGAAATAACTACTTTCTTTAAGAAAATAATTTATTTTCCATAGTCACGACATATAATCTAGTATCAGTTACTGTACATGTATTTTCTTGCAATACTTTGACTGTCTATGAATACTGGATCCACAGATGCCACTTTTGCTGCTATAAAGGAGTGAATACAATGTAAAACTGCCGTCAGATCCTGAAATTCAAGTTCCTGAAAGAAGCAAGAGGAAAAAAAAGAAGAGAAAATGTGAATTCACCTTCAGGTTTATAAATATTTTACATTAATACAGAGCAGACTAGTTAGAAAACAATAATGGACTTAACATGAAAATGGAACCTTTATGGGAAACAGTAATGTTAAAATTGCTAAGAATAAGATCTGTATATCCATATCTTGTTCACTGGCATTGCCACATGTCAATTTAGTTTTCACTCTGTGCTACTTTATTTTTTACATTATACTCGGCTTGGACAATGAAAGCAGTCAACTTGCAAGTATGTTCAGATATTGCAACATAGAAAAATTAAGGTTGGAAAAGGTCTTAAACATCATGGAGACCAACCATTAACCCAGCACTGCCAAGTCTGCCATGAAACCACATCCCTAAGTGCCACATCTACACTTGAAATACCTCTAAGGATGGTGACTCAACCATTTCCCTGGGCACGCTGTACCAATGCTTGACAATCCCCCGAAGAAATTTTTCCTAATATCCAATCTAAATCTCCCCTGGCAGAAACTGAGGCCATTTCCTTTCATTCTATCACTATAACTTGTTTCAGGCAGTTGTAGAGAGAGGTAAGACCTTCCCTGAGACTCCTTTTCTCCAGGTAAAAAAACCCAGCTCCCTCAGCCACTCCTTAAAGGACATGCCCACCTGATCCTTCACCAGCTCCATTTCCCTTCTTGAAGTGAGGGGCCCAGAAATGAATACAGGACTCGAGGTGTGACCTCACCAGTGCCAAGCACATGGGGACAATCACTGCCCTGGTCCTGCTGGCCACGCTATTCCTGATAACGGCCAGGATGCCATTGGCCTTCTTAGCACACACTGGCTTATGTTCAGCTGCTGTCAACCAGCACCCCAGGTCCTTTCCCACCAGGCAGCTTTCCAGTGACTGCCCCAAGCCTGTAGTATTTCTTGGAGTTGTTGTGATCCAAGAGCAGGACCATCCACTTTGCCTTGTTGAACATTATTACAGTATTTGACAAGTTAAGGATGTTTGAGGACTATGCAGTATCAAGTCAGTGGAGGGGAGGGTGAGGAGATGACATCCTTTGTCAGCCTCTGAAGGAGAGATGAGAGGCCAGAGGCAGAGTGGAAGATAAGGTAAAGTCACACTGCACTATAATGATAGAAACAAACATGGCTGGGTATGAAATTTATACACCCTAATTCACAACGAACAGCAGAATTACTCCTAAGCAGTTCTCAGATTCACTTGTACTTTTTATATCATATTTCATCTTTTGTACATAAGTTATATTTCTTTTTCCCTGTGTCCCCAGATAGTAATAGAGTGATAATTATAAAATAATAGTGTGTCCAACACAATGACAACAAATATGTAAAAACCTGTTCAATTTACGTGATACTACTATGTGTAAAGTCTGCAGCTGGTAAATATATTATGGGAACATTTGACACAGTTTTTGGTTTGAGGAGACTGTCTTCAACAATCTGTTGGCTACATAGTAGTTTATCGAGGCACATTCTGTATGCTTGTTTTTAAGCAAAGCACTGGACTTCTGCTTTTTCTGTAACAGAACTTTATATGTTCTAAACAAAACTGGCCCAAACAGAATATCTGGAATTCAAGCTTACTGTTCCTGAAAAGCTTACTGTCACATCATTTTGTCATCCAAGGCCATGTATTTACTAGGCACAAGTGGTCCTAATGAATTGTTTACTAGCATTTGTGGGGCATGATTTTGTGGCCCTATTTGGGACATAACTGGGAAATTTTTGGTAGTGGAGTGACCTGCAGGAGCAGCCTCTGTAAGGAGAGTCTGGGACTGCCCTGTGCCAGACACAGGAGGTTCCAGCCATGTCCAACTAGTACACCACAGGGCATGGCTGAGCCCCCCAGCAAGGTAAGGGTGTCTCAGGGTAAATGTATGTAAGATAGGGCAGGAAATTCCCAAAAGAGGCAGCAAGGCCGGTGTAGTTGGACGTGCTCCATGGCAGAGCAGGTAACACCCCTAAAGGGACCAAAAGTGATGGAGAAGCCACAGTGGAGCAGCAGAAAGAGTAAATGTTGATTAAAATCCTTGGTGGTATTTAAGCCCATGTAATCTTTGTCCTAAATTCTGGGGGCAAAAAGCTCCTGTGTTTTCTATTTTGATTGACATGTAAGGAGAAAGTATGGGACAAGGTTTCTTAAAATACATTTTATTGACAGCAAATGTTAATTTTAAATATTAGTATAAATTAATATAAACACTTTTAAGAAAAAAAACTAATGCCACTATGTAACTCTCCCTATCTAAGTTTTATAAAACTAAAATTATGTACACATTTATGATTATTAATGAAATATGAAATGTGAAATATGAAATATGAAACAATCCAGGCCTTGATACCTTAGTTCTTGGCTCAAGCAAAAGGTTTACATCTCCTGAATTCCCTCTTCAAAAACAATAAATTCAAAAATATGACCAATCATATGAATCTTAGATTTGCTCTAAAATCAACTGAAATCAGCCAACAATTTCACCTTAGGTTCTGACATTCAACACATTGACCAACAACAGCCAAACCAAGAGAAGAGCGCCCTTCACAGAGCTTTCCAATTCTCTACTGTGGCTTTATGCACTTCCAGTCTATAAATGTTTATGGAAATAAGCAAACAGGTAACCTAACAGAAACTGTACGCAGGATTTCAGACTGCTCTAACAAGGTAACTTGGAGAACTTTGGGGTTAGAAAAGAGCAAAGACAGGAAAGTCTCATCACTGTGAGTCAGTCCTTCCCAATGTTCCTACTGCAGAGTCCTCTGTGTTTCCACCACAGTTCAGAGCACGGCTCACACCGCAGTAGCCCCTCCTGTGTATCTGAAAGAAGTTGTCTAATCTGTTGTGAATAACCTTCTGAATTCTAATATGCTCTTATTTATGTAATATATAATCTACATAGAGTTGGAAGACTAGCAGTATCACTAAACCTGTGTTTTACTTGACAACAACACTGTATTTTCTGAAGTTAATACTACAGATCTCCCATTTGGGGATTATTTTCAAAAGTGGTGCTAATTTTTAAAGTTGTTACAGAGCTGAAATGCTAAATGTGTGGCATATAACCACTCCGCATGCAGTTTACCAGCTGGTCCACTCCTCTTGTTGTCTCTTGTGTCTTCACTATTTTAAGTCAGGTTTGTGTGGGGGTAAGAGATCATCTGGGTTTATAAAACAGGAGTAGAGCTCTGGAGATGTTGTCTGGCAGGGCTCAGTTAGATGTGGTCAGCTATGGTGATATCAGAGAGGTGGGGTTCACCTGAGGCCTTGTGTAGCAGTGTGCTTGGCAGAGACTGCTCCATTTGAGCCTCAGGACCGGTGGGAGAAACCTCAGGACACCGAGGTTTGAACCATCTCCCTCCGAGGTCCGGGCTCTCTTCCTGGGCTATGGTGACTTCCCATATTTCTCTTGTCACAGGTTTTACATACGGGTTGCTGTATCCTCCACCCCGAGTTCTGTTGGTCATTTTGTACCATGTGACTTCCTACTGGTTGCTGTCCTGGTTCCACCCCCCCCAGAAAAATCCCTGTAGACAGCTCTCTTCCTCTCTCTCCTGGAATCCTTCAGCTGAAGTGGGCCCTTCTCTCACTCCCCCTGGACCCTGGAATTTACCCTGAACCTCACCCTGGATTTACAATAAACAACTGAAACTCCAGAAGGAGACCCCTCTCTGGCCCTTTATTCTTGCCAACACTGAAGACACCAGGCTTGTGGTTAGGTCCTAGCTGAGGAGCCAGCATACCGAGGTTAGCTGCCGCAGCCAAGACTCTGTGCTTTGGGACAGCTGCAGACTGTCTGCAGCTCCGTTCTGCCAGGGATTATCGCTCACAGTAAAACGCTGCGCGGCCTTGAGCAGCCCCAACAAGCATCAGCCTTGTGCACCAGAAGCTTCCAGAAATGCAGTTTATCACAGTACTATTTGATCCAGAAGACCACAAAAGGGGTAAGGTTGTGGTGCTTTATGTTCAAAAAATGTTCGATGCCTGTCCTGGCTGCCTTCACAATCCTGCAGCCAGCTAGTCAGGTGTAGATGATGAGGAACAGTCACACAGATCTGAGGAGAAGCTGGGACAGGGACTTGTGCAGTTTGCTTGCATGTAGATTGTGGTAGAGAAAGGGGAAGAGGACTAGGGGTCAGTTTGAAAATATGGATTTAATAAAAGGTAGGGATGACTTTCTGTCAGAGACTGAAAAGTTCATGCCTCAAACATTGATATAAAGTTTTCCTCATTAAGAAACCACAACCAAAGAAAAGCCTTCTTGAAGACTGAGACTTTGGACTGAAAGTCAATCTCTTGATTAGATAAAGGGAAAAACTATTGTTCAGTTCTCTCAGGCTGAGGGAAAGGTACACATCCACAAAATGCCAGTGCTGAGGATCATCCTTGGCTGAGTTTTGGGTGGGGGGAGAATACAGCTCACAGAAGGCAGGTTTACACAGACTTGCCCTGCCCCTCCAACCAAGGTATGGGGGGGGAGGAGGTTTTTGGGTGGTGGCACAACCTCTGCCCAGAGGCACTAAACACCCATCATCCCTTCTACAATCTGGCCCAGCTGTGAAACCCCCAACCCCACAGGTCGCATCCACGGGACTTTTCACGTGAGAGGCAGCTGAGGCGGAGTCATAATCCATCAAAGACCCCCTAAAGTGCCTCCTAGGGACTTTGCACCACAGACTGCATGTGATGCAACACATCCAGAGTGTTGTGAGAAACTGCCCCCCTCCCCCAGGGGGCATGCCTGGACATTGCCACCTGGCTGGAGAGTATATTAACCCGGGGAATTCTATACTTTTGGGGGACCTTCTCTACCAAGAAGACCAGCTGGAGAGGACCATCAGGATGCCACTGGGACCCACAGAGTGGTGATACTACTTTTTATTTTGCCTCTGTCACCTCTCTGTCCCCCCACCCCTTTTCCTATTTCTCCCTTCTCTTCTCTTTCTCTCTTTCTCTCTTCTATTTACTGTCAAATAAAACCCATACTATTGACTGGCATATGGTCTTGTTTGCACCTTAATTCAGGCAGAGAAATGTCTAAATAACCTTATAAAACCAGATCTTAACACTTTCTGACTTGGAAAAATGTAGACGTCACACAGTCTGAAGACTGAGACACAATATGTGTCTTAACAAGATACTATCTTGAATATACTTTTATAAGTAGAAATTTAGCCTCTTCAGTTTTGGAATGTAATGTGAATTTTTCCTAGAAAATAGCACCAGTGACACTTCTTTCAAACAAATACATGGCTCTGATAGTTTATTTCTTTAAAGTAACATTTCTCTCTGAACTCAGCAATGCAGATGAGTAACTGATCATTTTATTTGCTTTATACCATCTAACAGCACTTTTATGTTTGCTTGCTTATCTGTGATTGCTGCTGCTCTTTAATTAAGATTGTTATTTTTTAGAAGAATCTGTGCATGTCTAATATTTCAATAACCAAAGCTATTTCACTTTGCCGTATGTACTGTAATAAGTAAATTAAGTACAACAAAGGCACTAGAAGGAAAACACTGAGAGAAGGACACAAAAGATTGGATTAAAGCAGTGGGAGAACAAGACTCCAAAACTTCCTGCTGTACTGAAAATATAAAAAATGAGCACACAGCACTGACCTCCATCACTGCATGTGCACAGCCAAGGAAGAAAAATATATGTTCTTGTTTCATCCACCCACCCAGGAGAGTTGGATTTATTACATATCATAAAAAGCTTGACAGGCCTGTTGGATTATTACCATGCACACAATTTTATTGATTACTTCCAAGAGCTCTTGAATCACTATTTGAACAAGATATGAGCCTGTATCACATAAAAGGCAAATAATGGAGATGCTGACAGATAGTTATTGCACCCTGTGCATTTCATGACTTCTTTAAGGACATTGGTAAGCCTCAGTACTTATTAGTTGTTGACAAGAGCACAACTATTACCGCTGTTTTACTCAAAATATTTTTTCCAGATTGATTTTTAAATTTTTTTTAAACTTTTTGTTAAAAACCCAAATAAAGATATCCAGGTTTTAGCGCCAGACAACATCAAAATAAAAACGGAAACCAAAATTCTAAATTTGGTTCTATATCTCAGCAAATATACCAGGGCTTGGTTTCCATATCATGGATGAGAAGAATAGATATATCAGTATTGCACAGCTTGACAAGACTGTTATAAACACACAAGATAAATTGTCATCTGTGGTATGAAAGCTTCATCTATAAACTTTTATTGGCCTCTTCTTTGTGGCTGCCATTTGCACAAAGAGCAGAAGGATAAGCATAACATTGCTCTTGCTCTGAAAGCCTAAGAATAGATCTATGATACCATCATTCAGTGCCAGATAATTGCAACTCTCTCAGTTGTATTTAAGTCTTTTAACAGTGTCCTACATGGATCTGGAAGAATCAGATGGCTTTTCACTTGCAGCTTGAACAATGCTAAATGCCACTATCTACTGCTATATCTGAAAAACTTTTAAAGTTGCATTGGCAGATGCAGGCTTTGCTAATGCACAAGAAACTTATCTGAAAAGTTGTTGAAAAGCAGCCAGCTAAAGTCACTCATTCCAGCAAATATTAAAATATTTCCAACAGAAATCAGACTGTCCAATACTGTCACACAGACAGAATCTTACCTCTTATCTACCATAATGTTGTAAATGTTTTTCAAGATCTCACAGTGTTCCACAGTAAACAGCCAGACTTTAGTAGCAAAAAACTCACATTAATAAAAGTACAGAAGGGCTTGGGTGCTAGATCATGGTTTAGATAGAAATGAATGTTGTAGTAAAGAGAAAGCTTTGCTTGCACTCTCCTTATTTGCCACCTCTCTCAACAGGACTAATGTAGAATAAATATCCTTTCAGATGAATAAAGTAAATTTAAAAAAAATTTCCAACTTGTCCTTTAGAGAATAGGATTTACTGCAAAGGATTTACTGCAAAACTGCTGCAGTCTAATTGTAAAATGATATCACATTGTACCACTGTACCACTGAAATTACAGAAGAGTTCAGGCTTGAAGTCAGCAAAGGAAACATGCTGAATGTGCTGACATAAATATGCAGGGCTCTTAAGTTATCTGTGTAACAGACAAGAAATTTATGAGACCAACAACATCTAGCTGAAGCTTCAATATGGCTCAGGATAGTCTTTTGACACAATGATTTCTTAGCTTTCTTCAATAAATATTTGAGACTAAGTAAGATGAAAAGAAAAGGGAAATGCTCAATTAAAATACTCTTGGGGAAAAAAGCCTTCCAGATAGCTACAATTTAGCTAAGGGAGATAAAGCATCAATACTAACCTGAAAGTATTAACCTTAATTTTTTTCTTCCTTTAGAGCAACTTTAAAAATTCAGGGTAAAGAAAATCTACTGTTAGTAAGATTATTTGTAATTTCACAATACTAAAGGCAGGGTAAGTTCAAGGCAGTACTGAAGTGGGAAACTATAAGAAGTTGTAGGAAATACGAAGAACCTGAAGAAGAAACAACTGGCAGGAATCTTGGCTTAATATCTCCTTTGAACAGAAAACTTTTTAAATGTAGGAATGTACTGTTCACCTAAAACTAACAGGAAGAAGTATTTGGCTTAAAATCTAGAAGCCAAAATAGAAGGAGAAGAAACATCACATCTAGCTAGTAATCAAGACACAAAAGTAGAATTCCCAAATGTGATTTTTTTTATTCCCAAGAATTTATAATCTTATAAAATTAGACATAATCTGGAAAATTCTTTTGCAACCTTAACTGTACTGTTTTCTGCCAAGTGAACATAAGTCACCTGCCTCAAGTTTTCTTTCATGCATAGTGGCTCATTTACTCAGGAAAAATGAAACTTTTATTATTTGATGATTGTCCTGGGGTGACAGTATCATATTCCCACTGTGGTGTATTCCTATCGTCAGCGGACTTTTTCAGTACAGGGCTATGTTCCTACATGGAAGACAACGGATTTCCTCCCAACAGACTGTACATCAAATAAGGTGACTCCCCCAGGATTCTTATTCTTCCCAGCTGTGGTGGACAAGGTCGGCACAGCAGAGAGAAGGAGAGGTTTATTTTTTCCCCTCTGTTTTGCTTTTTTTTCTTCCCCTTGCATTTTCGGCCAGTTTTCTTTTCTTTTTTTGCCTTTTTCTTAGTTTCTTTGGACCTGTGCCATCACCTGGAACTGGGGCGGGGGGGGGGAGGGGGGAATCAACATCGGAAGGACATTCTTCCCCCACTCCTGGGCCTAGGGAGGCCTGGTGCAGCCTGTGGTGGGACCCTTGGGAAGCTATCAGATGGAAGGGACTCACTCTGGGACTTTTCTACTGAGGTTTTCCCTTTTTTGGGGATTTATTATCTGATTTATTATCTTCATTTTTTTTCTTTTTTTTGTCTTTGCTGCGTCTGCATGCATATTGTGTGTGAATTAACAGGGTTTTTTTCACTTTCCTACGAGAATTTTCTTTCCGGACCAGAGTGGGGGTGGGGGCTGGTGAGAGCTGCCTTCTGTTTTGGAAGGGGTTCCCTCCGGCTCTTATCTTAAATGATAACAATGATATTTTTGTTTCTCTTTATTGGCTAGGTTTCACTGTATAGCACCATCTGTCCCTATGAAATCTCTTTCAGTGCATTAAGCAGAGGAAGATAATGGACTGTACTATGGGTATTAGTGTTGGGCAGTTTCCAGAGAGCCTGTAACTCTGAAGTCTAAGAAATCACACTATTTAGGCAGTGGGCATACGCTTGATTATCTATACCAGTTATCTGAAGAGGAGAGGCTGCACAGCTGTAACCCAGTCCCATTTAATGTGAAATCCTAGTGGTTACATTGCACTGTGCAGAGGCGAGGGTAAAAGGTATAATCACTGATATGCTGATAAATCCTAAGCAACTTAGTATCAGCTTTCCCTCTGGCTTTTAATGAGCTTTTCTGGCATCTTCCAACATTTACAACACATATGTACATTTAGGTACATAGATATTAAGAATTCTGTATGAACCAATCACGTATCAACTTCCATCTGATACTTTCAAAGTACCTCACAAAGATCCATGCAAATTTTGCCAATTCCAAGATGTTTTTAGTACAGCTATGTAAAATAATAATTTTTAATGTTTTAAAAAATCTGTCTTCTGAACGAAATTTGATGCAAAATTATCATAAGGACTGACTTTTGTAACAGTTTTACAGATAACTAAATTTTCATAAAAATATTAAAATTTACTGTTTTTCTAACTAAAGAGTAAAATGCAGGTAAAACCAATTAAAAACAATGTAAGTGAGCACAAAAATAACAATAAAATAATTTTTTAAAAATCAGATTTTTTACCACAACAAAAAGAGGAATAACTCAGTATTAAAGTACTAGAATTCCATTACTAGCAATGGAATTGCAGCCCTTGGCTAATCACACACAGGGATTATCTCATTATTTAATGTGCAAAGATACACGTTACAGCTTTTGCATGAGTACAATCTTCCTGTCCGACTTGAAACGAGACATGTAAGCTCTCAGCAATAGATGATCGCATCTATAAAATGAAGACAGTAGTCTTTTTCTGTCTCCAAGGACTATTGTGAGAAATGAAGTGGAAATGGGTTGCTACTAGACAAATTATTATAGCATTGTACCTTTTGTAACAGATATTACAATATCTTTTACAGAAGAGTCAAAAGACAACTCAGGTTAAGCTTGCTGATGAAATCCTGAATAATTTATTAATACAGATGTATAAAGAAAACATATTGCATTTGCTGTAATTTTATGATAAATTTTATGATAAATAATTCCTCCTTATGATTTTTTTTTTAATATTAGAAGGATAGGTAATATATATCTTTCCTGTATGGTCACTATAGAAATACATCACTTTATAAGTGACTCTAACCTATACAACTCCAGCTAAGAGTATTTGAAAACTTTCATAGGTCTGCAGATACTTTTCTGTTGTTTTCATTGGCTTTTGTCCACCAAAACCCAGTTGAACCACACTCTCATCTTCTTCTTCTCTGTCATATCACACCAAAGTTGTCCTCATTTTTTTTTAAAACCACATAATTGAAAAATCGTCTATTTATTTTTTTATTCAACAGCAAGCTTGGGATCAAAGGGCAGAATCAGCGCAGATTAGGGAATTACAGCCAGACCTCCAGAAGAATACAATACTGAATGAGAAACTGCTCAAGTTCAGTAGGGAATCTGAACTCTAAGTTTCACAATTTTATTTGATGATTGCTAGAGGGGAAAAAAAAGAGGGACACCCCTAGTATCTCATCTACAGTAGTGAGTAGATGTCTCCACAATTCCAGATCCTGGAAAGCATTGACTGCTCTTAACTCACAGTAGAACCAAAAAGTTTCAGCAATTGCTTGGCCTTTGCAAGAATATTCCCTTATTTAAATTAATAAATGTTACAATTTTTTTATGGTTTTTAGTGAACATTAAGCATATATGTGTTTTTAAATTTAAGTCCACTTATGTAGCAGCTTAAAAATGTATTTAGCATTTATGTAGTTTTATTTTTACTTTATCTTTTTAAAATGCAGATTTTAGACATGGTATCTAAGATAGGTTGACAGAATAACTTCACAGAAATTATCTTTCTGAAAGAGTAAAATACCATCATAACACAACTTAATAACAGTCTTGTAGAAATAGTGCAATAAATCTATAGGTATTACATTGTTTTGATTTATTGTGGAGTTTCTAAAGAACAAAAAAGGATAAACTGTGATGTGTTCACCATATGTATGTGCACTAGTAAATGTGATTTCTGATGCCTTGAGAGAGAATGTTGCTTACCTTTGTCTCAATTTGTTTGGTGTCTAGATTCTGAAAAAGCAGCTTTACTCTTGTTTTCCCATCATCTGAAGAGCCTTTGAGCTGAGAGAATTTAAACCTCCATAGCACATTCTAAGGAAAAAGAAATTTGATTTAGAAGTCTGTTACATGTTTTTTGCCTAGAACTATAGAATGATGAGCAATGTTTGTGTATTAAAATAAAACACTAGGGCAGTAATATAGTGCATGATAACACAGCAATTAAAATTAACATTTCTGTACCCTTTGTGAAAGCAAAAGATGCAATATTAATATTCATTAATTAAACAACTATTTAGAAATTCTCTGAAATAGAAATATTTCAATCGCCTATATAATATAAAGATCCACGGCAAAAGCTTAATTTCATAAAGATCCATGAGGACATTTGTATCGGTTTCACTATGAACACAAGTCCATGCCATAGCTTGATCTTTCATATTTCACCTGTCTCATTTGCATAACGTGGATAATAGTGACTTACACAGACATTGCAAAGCTGAATTTACTGATGTGCGTAATGTGGTATGAAATTCTCAAGCTATAGAGATGCAAAAATATTATTGCATGTAGTCTGAGAAACCTCAAGAATGTGTTTCACATTACATAGTGGTTTGTAAAATATATAAAAATTCTAGGCTTCTTGGTCTCCCACAGGTTTATGCATGGCATCTTACTACTGTTGGCAAATTCTAGATTGACAGATATGCTTTAATATTTATGGACACACTTTTTAAAAACAAAAATTGGGAAATTATTTTTGAAATCAAGATGATTTTCTGTATTTATCTGAATGTTTTCTCCTGATCACCTAAAAATGTGTAATTTAAAATAAATCCCAAGGTAACGACTTGGACCCGGACTTCCTGCTGATGTTTCCTTTAATGCCTATAATCTTAATGAAAATTCTCTGCACTTGTTGAAATGTAGTTCAGTCCCTGGACATTGCTGAGGAAACACAATTTAAATACTTGGAAGGTTATTTCAAAAACACATATGGGAAAAAGTTTGCTGTGTTTCATTTTCCAACACTCCTCTTCTCAAAATACTTCTTTTAAGTAGACCAGTTTTACCAGTGGTCTTCAGAAACCTACTCATAGTTTAAAAGATAAGGCCTTATAAATGAAAAAAAAAATCTCCTGGTTCCCTGCAGACATAAATGTCACCGACTTCTTAGAGTAATAAAACAGATGAAGAAAAACCGAACTGTGCTACAGCACTGTGATGGTGCTTAAACTTTACATTCACGAACAGATTTTAACTGGGTCCAGAGGGCCTAACTAGACCACCTGAATAATATTCAAACCTTAAATGAGTTTGGCTCTAAACAGGATAGATGAATGTTTGCTATGTAATATAACTGCTACGGTGGAGATGAAACAAGAACTTAGGAACAATTTAGTAATAATAGGCATTGCTGGAGTCATCATCTCTCTCAACAGTTGACACTGAGTGGGAAAGAAGAGAAGTAGATAGCTCTGGAAGGTGGAAGAAAATGCACACTTTGGAATCCCTTTATATTGGATGAGTTGCTGGAGGCATAGGATCGGGAAGATGAACCAACCAAGTCAACAAGATAAAAAGAATCTCTACAATGAGATATAAACCAGATGCAGGTTACAGAACTATCTCAGTGATGAGCCCAGAATGATAAAGCTGAATGAGTTCAGCCCATGATGAGCATGGAACAAAACATGCAGGAAAAGAAACTGTTCTAGAAAACTCCTCTAAAAGACATATATCTTGTGATGGAGAGGGGAGTGAGAATAAGGGAGAGAAACAACACTGCAGACACCAGGATCAGTGAAGAAGGGACAGGAGATGCTCTTCCTGAAGGACTGCGCCCGGCAGGAAGGACCCACGCTGGAGCAGTTCATGAAGAGCTGCAGCCCATAGGAAGGACTCATGTTGGAGAAGTTTCTGAAGGACTGCCTCCTATGTGAAGGAGCCCACACTGGAGCAGGGGAAGAGTGTGAGGAGTCCTCCCCCTGAGGAGGAAGGAGTGGCAGAGACAACATATGTTGGTGAGACAACTTGACCGCAGCCCCCATTCCCAAGGTGCCTGGGCTGTTGGAGAGGAGGAGATAAAGAAAACTGGGAAGGAGGAAGGTAAAGGCGCTTATCCTGGATGCTCTCGAGGTAGCGACAGCACCTTTATGTGAGTGAAATCCCTGCTGGGATGAGTTCCAATGGTTTTACAACTCTCCCAAAGGACAGAGTTCTAGCTACTGCAGATAACCTGTTTCTGATGGCTCCTCTAGGATGAGAGTTTCCCCCGGCGTGGTGTACTAGTGCCAACGAGAATAAAAGGCTACACAGAGGGCTCTTCTCTGGGATAAAAGCCAATTTATTATGAATCCAGTGTTGCGTTATGAGGGTCCAGGAAGGGAGTCCAGAGATATCCAGGCAGTTGGAGTAACCCAGAAGAAAGAGAAAGAGGAAGCCCTGCAGGTCTCTTTTAAAGAGAGGTGGGACCAGGAAACACCCAATGGGAAACTGCGTAGTTCAAAGTGACCAGTGGAGGGGAGAGCTTTCCAGGGCATAGCCATATATGAGATCTAAGGTATGGGTTCAGGTAACACATGAGAAATACGGGATTTTACCACAGCTCAGGCAGAGGGCTCAGACACCGGAGGGAGAAGGTTGAGGGCACTGCCCTGGCCCTCCTCCCACCAAACTTGAAGCTCAAAAGCAGCAGCCTCTGCCAAGCACTCTGCTACAGGGAGGGGTGGGGGAAAAAGTGTTTTAAGATCTGTTTTTTATTTCTTATTAGCATACTCTGATTTGATTTGCAATAAATTAAACTAATTTCCCCAAGTGGAGTCTGTTTTGCCCATGACGGTCAGTGGTGAATGATCTCTCCCTGCCTTTATCTTGACCCAAAAGCCTTTCATTGTATTTTCTCTCACATGCCCGGCTGAGGAGGAAGCCAGAGTCTGGTTTCCACCACACTCCAAAGCAAAAGTTCTTGTGAAACATATGATTTCTTTTAAAACATTTAATTCAGCTTTTGGTGTATAGGCAGTTTTAATTAAGGGTTAACCTTGTAGAAAAGAGCTGAGACTGGGTAGAAAGCCAATGCAGCCTAATTTAATTAAAAAAGATTAATGATTAGATTAAAGAATTGAAGATTGAATAGTATTAATGTTTATTGTTTAATATTTATCCAGCTGTAAAAACAATTGAGCTCAAGACTTCTGAGAAAAACTAGACAGATATTGTCTTATCCGAAACTTATTCAAAAGTAATAAAAGGACAAACTGGGAGGGTTTTTCAGGATCATGAACATGTCATAAGCATTGTTAAAACTCACAAATGAAAAGGTCAAGCCGAGGATGATGAGGGTTTGTTTCATCCAAAAGACCACTCCCTATAATTAAAAGACCACCGACTAATTTTGAGCTATCAACTACGCATGCTTAATGATATTTTAGCTAATTTTCATATGAAGTGGGGAATGGGAGGTACCTATGTTATAAATATGTATCTGTATTTTGAATATTTAAAATTGTTATAGATAAATATGCTTTGTTTGACCCTGTAATTTTGGGAGTGGTGCTTTAGGAAGGATCCTCACGGTTTCCCAGCGCTGCAATAAACATACCCTTTCTAACTTTGACAAGTTAGAGAGTACTTTTTCTGTCTCAATTGGGCATTGATATTAAATCTTGCTCAATTTTTAATAACTCACTTGTGATTTTTATTTTAGAATTTGTAATAAAAAGGCCCTCTTACAATTGTTTTTCAAACTGTAAAAAAGAATGTTCTTCAATGAGTACGTGAGCTCGTTGCCCAAAATTTGAGATCCAGGTTTAGAATCACGGTCTTTATTTTAATAATCCTCTATGAACACCTGCTGTGGAGTAAGAGCATTATTTGCACCAAGAGAAGACCTTAATTTTTTCATTAACTCAAAGAAAAAATAGATTTTTCAGTAAAATTTCTCAGTCCCTAATGAACTGTTAGTTGCCTGATCACTTTAAGAATCTTTTCCGTGTTGACAGGAAACATTCTGAAACAGCTATGCATATGGGGAAACACAGTAAACTTCAGGTGACAATTGTGGGATGTAAGATGAAATACAGGAGTCTGTTGCCCATTTTTACTGTTAAAAATAGCCAGCTCTGTACTAGACAGTTTTCAAGGATGAGATTCTGTAAACATAGCTATGTTGTTGTAAAATTATCTTGTTTTACATTCCTTTCCCATGGACACAGATCCTTTGATGGACATTTCTTTTAACCACTGTAGTTAAAGATGGAAGTGTTAATTTTCTCCAATGAACTGTGATTTCTAAAAGTGTATATAAGAATTAAAAGAAGGTGGGTTCTCCCCCTTTCGCCCTTTGCTCTGAACACGAACTGGCTCGGCTCTCCTTTATTCTGCATCTCCTTACATCCGCGGCTGATAAGCCGTAATAAGCCGTAATAAGCAGTAATAGGAGTCACCCATTATTGCCTCACTCAGGCCTGAGGATGGAGAGAGCATCTCCATCTCTCACACAGATGAAAAATGAATGTACTTGAGTCCTCCAGAATTTTTACAGTTTAGCAATGGAATCAGTCTATCTGATGGTATTCTGTATTTCTCCTTAGGTAAGCAACAAAGATTCATCTAAATCTTCGTCGTCTTCAGTATTGAAAGTAGGCACTGTGTTACAAAATCCTATTAATAGAGTAAGTTTATAACTTTAAAGGTGGGATTACATGCAATGAGTCTTCACATTTAAAAGAAACTCTTTCTTTGGCTAGAGAGATTACTTCCTACAGCTAATTTGTGGCTACATGCAAAATGTGTATAATTGTGCAAGAAGCAAGATTTCAGAGTGTTTCCGGAAATTTTATGTTGCTTTGTGGGATAACACACTTAGTTAAATTAGTCTAAATTTTCAAGCAATCTTGGTCATTATTCTGCACAAAGATTTCAATGGATTTGTGCTTTGGCCCCAAACCCACAACATGCGAACATGCAAAAACTAGATCCTGTGTCAGTATTTCAAAATGCAGTGTGTTCCCTATTTACTCAGAATGACTGACTGAATTTTTAAAATATGTATTTGAAAAGCACTTTTAATTTGAAGACCATATTTGAGAGGACAGACCTCCTAGTGCATAGTTCTATTCATGCAGAAACATGTTTTGTATGTATGTTTACTTCTACTGTCAAACAAAGTTAAAATCCATGTAGAATAAGTTCCACTAAATGACACAGAAAATAATAGTATTAAAGACAGGGCTTGGAAGTTGGCGTGTATCATTAACCATTCCCTGTAGGCACTTTCTATATAGCCACCGTTTTAAAAGATAAGGTAATTTAATCTTTTAGATTCTGACTTTGAAACACATTTGCCCTTATTCTGTTTATTTTAGACATGACCTAAATTTCTTATGATGGAAGAATAATTAATCATATTTTATATCTGTAGCTTCAAAACAAACAGAATCAGGTGACATTTCATTTTTTTCATTACTTGTAATCTTTTATAAATCTTGAAGTTTCTTTATTATAACAAACCAAGTTCTCTGCTAAATATAACCTTCCCTTGTTTTTATTACTTGAAAAGGAAGTTACTTTTTCATATCTTTCTCCAAAATTTATCTTTATGTGCTAAAGCACAACTATAATAGCCCCTTTTAAGTCTCAAACTGACTACATTTGAGTAGGGCTAAATAAGTAAATAGTACAGTATATTTGAGGAATAAATACTGGACATAAAGAAAATGCAATAAATGATAACTTCAACATCTGCAAAACAATACATTTTCCTTTTCTTTTACTCTTACCTTTGTTTTACTGTCAAAACAGGTAAATCCTAGAGCAAAGTCGACTGTGAAACACAGGGCATCCCCTTGCCAACTGCACATATATGTTTTAGACTGAAAAAAAAAGGTATGATTTTTGACAGGACAACCATCATTGCAATTTATCATATTAAAATAGTATTTTATACAGGTGTTTTTGGGTGGGAAGACACTCAACTGGCAGCACTGGTACTGCTTTATATTACTATGTCTGAAAATTGTCAAAAACTCCTTAATGTAAATCAGTATCACATCTGTCAGCTAGACATTAACTGGAGGTCTCTTTTATTTCAAGTCACTCTTCTACAAAATAAATATATTCTTGAAAATCAACCCTTGCAAAATGCTACATGGGACAAACAAAACCAAATCTGACTACTCCAAACTTTTGGAAAACTGCTTAGATATGAGCTATTAATGATTTCTGACATCACTTCCAGCAAATGTGCAGGCAACAGTGCCTAAATGTTTAGTCATTGCAATCTAATTATGAAAACGCATTCTGTCTGCTTGACCTATCCATCTGATTTAAACTCTGTACAGAGAGTCTTTCTATTTCACAACATTTTTTAATTTGGGTCTGGTGACATGCCAGCACAGCACTATGTTAATGTTAGCTAATGTAATTTAATAATAAGATCTAATAACCATCACTCTTTAGTTAGCACTGATACTTTCTAGACAGTATTATATATAAAACAATTTCATGGTAACCTTTCAGATTAGAAAGGAAAAAAATCTGTTTTGTTAACAAAACACAGAAGTTCTGTTTAAACTTTTGAACAAGGTTTACAGTAAAAAGTCGATTGACTTTTTCCAGGCATTTTTAAGGCTCACTGACTTAGGTATATGGTAGATTCTGAAAAGACATGAAAAGACATGCTGGGAATGTAATTTGAAACAGCACAATGATATTCACCATTGACAGTTAATAGCAAAAAAACCACTGCCTTCAGCACAAGTAGAGCTCAGATCCTGTATCCAGGCTTTCCTTGCCACACCTTACCAGCCATTAATAAGATTATACCCTTGTGCCTTATGAAATTCTGACTTGTTTTGTTTCTTCCAAGAAATTATTATTTTACTCTCATGGATATTTCATAAATCTAAATGTTCCTCATGCATAGACATTTGTTTATGCAAAAGTTTTGTATCTGGATAGTGTCTTTTAATTAAAAAAGCCCATTTAAACACAAAAAAGCCCCAGAGGAAACAGATAGCATTAATAAACTTGATTCAGTTAAAAACTGCCATTTTAATTGTTTTTAAAGACTTTTAGTATGATCTAAACTTCTGCATGATTGTAAAGGTTTCCTTAAATTATTTTTAATAAAACTAGTTAGTTATAGTAAAATAAGCTTTTCTGAATTACACATATGACATTTTATAAAGGATTTTGAAAGGGCTAAGAGTGATATAAATTCATAGGTGCAGGTTAGTATTATAAGCATCTCCACAATAACGGAGATGTATATGTTTCTGGATAAATTAATTTGTTCATTGACGTTCAAAGATAATATTATTTGGCATTTAAAAAGATTTCAGTGATTGATTTTCAATTAGAATGACATTTACATATCCTTACATTTTGTTCAGTAATTATAAGGTGGCATTAAGCACCAGTCATAACTTACTCTTCATTATTTTCCAATTAAAAAGGTTATACTAGCTGAGCTCTGACTCAGCAAAGCAACTTTTAAAATGTATTAAATTAAATTCCCCTAATGGGTAAGCATCTAATTGCTCAGCCACAAATGGCGAATACTATAATGAACTATGTGCAAATAATTAGTCCGGAGTACTTTTCAAATATTCAATATTAGGAAATAATTGAATCAGTTTGAAAATTATTCACAAATACTAGAGACAAACAGAATATGCTGCATTTTCACTGTTATAAACATTATAAATAGATATGTTTTATACTTACAAAACACACAGTGTTTTCCTTACAACAGAATTAGTTTGCATTTTGCCATATAAATTTAAAAGCTTGCTTATGGCATTTCCTCAGTGACTTTGAACAGGTTCTTAGAAAGCTCTGTGGTAAGGACCCCCATCTCTAGACTCATTAACACCAGGACAGAGCCCCATTCCTTTCCATTTCTGCCTTTGGAATAAGCTTCCCATACACTTGCAGTTGTGTGATCACCCTTGGCTATCTACAACAATTGCTTACATAGAAACTTAACTTCAGAGTCTAGGTTTAGCTGTCTTTAAGCGAATGAAAAAAAAAAAAAGGCATTGCGTATTAGCCAGCTTGCTAAGTCACCGTTTAAGCAACAAAGGGAAGAATAGGGCTCAAACTGCTAAGAACAGCTAAGAAAATTGCAGTATGAGATCTAGATCAATCATTTAATGTTTTCTGAACAATGTAATGATAGCTAGAATATTAAATTTGTAACAAAAGACAATTACAAAGCTTTTACCTGTGTAATTGTTTAGGTATCAGTACCTTCATGCGTATATGTTTAACTCATGAAAAGATCATTAAGTTGGTAACATCACTCTTCAAATGGCATAAGAACAGTGTTTCTGAGTCATGCATGAAGGAATTCCTCAGACCACCTGTCGCTGATCAGAGGCATTGTTGCGGTGCCTCTGGCATGGCTTACAACCGGGCCGGGGACGCAGGGGCTGGTCCTTTCCCCCCACCATGCAATGCAGCTGGGGTGGCACAGCGCCAGGTCGGCATGGGAGCTCCCCGGCTGAGGTGGCGGGGGCTGTGCCCACCCAGGAGGACAGCTCATTGGTTCCTGTGCCGGGTGTGGACAGTCGGCTCACTGGCCAGCTCCCCGTCAGTCATTGTAATCCTCCGCAGTGATTGGCTCTCCCGACTGCCCTTCCCTCGCCTCCGTCCTACAACACGCCCTGACCTCCATTTTGACTTGTCTTTTACCGCACCTCCATGGCGCCAGTAATAAAATCCTGCTGGCAATAAGCGGAAAAGAACCTTTTCTTGTCTCTTTACTTCCCTGCATAAATTAAACCTCTGTGCGTGAACTAAGCCTAGATTTTGCGGGAGTTCTGATGCCTGGCTCACCTCTGATCGGAGACTGGATGAAGCCAAAGTTGTGTCTTTCAGGAAACGAGACCGACACAAAAGGCTCCGAGTTACTCACGCTTTCTACCTACGGCAAAGCCTGACATAGTCTGTCTCTGGCACTGGCATGTGTCCTCCAGTACCCTGAGAGGCCTTAATAGCTACAAAGACTACATATATACACTCACTCTCACAGACAGAGATTTCCTAGAAATAATTCAGCTTTGAGCTGTGTTTGGTGATCAATAAACAACTGGGTGTGGAATTCAGTGCCATGGTTTAGTTAAAAAGGTGGTGATCAGTCTGGTTGGACTTGATCTCAGAGGTCTATCAGTTTTTACAAAAGGGCGAGGACAAGGGACACCTTGCTTCAGTACTCTAAAACAAAGATTGAGGTAAGATTCTGTCTAACAATAACAGACTTTACAAATATGTTAAATGAAATGCAAATTAATTCCAAACCCGGCTTTTATGATTACGAGTTACCATGACTCTTTCCCTCAGAGGAGGGAATGTGTTTGTGAACAGACTTGCTAACATAACAAGAAGGGCTCTGAACTTGGTTTATGGGCATTAGGAACCCAAGCCAAGACGTGAGTTAAGGACGCTTAACCTGGAGCTCTTGAGGTAGCTACAGTGTCCTACAAGCAAGTGAAATCCCTGCCGGGATGAGCTGCAATGGTTTTACAACTCTCCAAAAGTACAGAGTTCTTGCTACCGCAGATGACCTGTTTCTGCTGGCTCCTCTGAAACAGAGAGTTACCCCAGGCGTGGTGTTAAGGCGTCAGCGAGAATGAAAGGCGTCAGAGGGTTCTTCTCTGGGATAATTGCCTTTTTATTGTAAATCCAGTGTTGCATTGTGAGGGTCCAGGAAGGAAGTCCAGAGACATCCAGGTGGCTGGATTAACCCAGGAGAAAAAGAGGACGAGAAAGCTCTGCAGGGGTCTTTTAAAGGGAGGTGTGACCAGGGAATACCCAATGGGAAGATGCATGGTTCAAAGTGACCAGTGGAGAGCAGGAGAAGGGAGACCTTTCCAGGACATGACCATATGGAGTCTTCCAGGGCATAACCTTATATGGAACCTGAGGCTGGGGATGCAGGTGACACAAGGGAAATATGGGTTTCACCACAGCTCAGGCGGAGAGTTCAGAAATTGGAGGGAGAAGGTTCAGAGGGCATTGCCCTAGGTCTCTTCCCACCAATTCTGAAGTTCCACAGAAGCAGCTTCTGCTGAGTACGCTGCTACACTGAGTAAATGCTAAAAGTGGAAAATGAATGCATGGGAAAAGACCACAAGAGGGACTTTCTTATTTCCACTCAGAGGAGAGCACAAATATACCTCAGGTATCTGTAAGTGAGAGACAAAGCCTGGGGGACAAACAGAAGGGACCACTTCATGTGTAGTCAGTGGCCTGTGACAAGGCTGGAAGCACAAAGACTGGATGGATAGCAAGCACCACTGCAGCCCAGACACAGATGTCTTGGGAAGAAAAGGCAAGGAGAAAGAGGAACCCTCCTCTTCAGTTTCCTTCTCTGTGAAGGGCTTCTTGTCCACATTAAGCTGCAGTATGAAGGCAGAAGGAAGCGAGTAGGCCCCCCACATCAGAGAGAGGCCTTCTGATTTCTCCACACACACGGGTCTCACATGTAGGCTCAAGCCATAAGTACATTGGGTTTCTTCTGTGCCCAAGCAGTCCAAATGCTTCTAAATAAAACATGACATGCAATAGACTTTTTACAATAGACTTTTGTGGTTACTGGAATGAGTTTATTGCAATGCTGTAGCTGGAGGTCTTAAATTTGCCAGGTTCTGCCATAGGCATCCAATGTAGTATCTCTGGATTCTTGTTTGAAGACATATAGATCTTAATGTTATTCTGGTGTGGGATTGTATTCTGTCCAAGAAAGAGGGGTTCAGCTTGCTTATGTTTTTCAGTAAAATTCTTTAAAATCACGATTAATAATATCTGTCAGTTGAGATGGCACATTCTGGGACCATCAACAGTTTACTATAATTTTTTAAGAATCAGGACAGTCAGTTATCAACCTTTTCAGTCAGTATTCCTTTTCCTAAGTTTTCATGGCAAGTAAGGTTTCTATGGATCAAGTGAGTCTCAGTGATGTTGCTCATCTAAGTGCAACACAGAAAAATGACAGTGTAGACTAGTTTTAAAGGATATTACTTATTACCACTCTAGTTTGTCATTCCTAATGTCTCATCAGATTTACAGTTTCAAAAATGTAGCTGATGCTTGGCTACATTGCAGTAAATTATTGTCTTACATGAAGAAAACACTCATTTTGCTTTAAATACAGCATTGATATGCAATATATTCATTAATTTTGGACTCAGCTATGTTATGTTGAGCAGGAATTTCAGAGTTTTTAATCAGCCAATATACAGAAATAACACCTACTGTCTATTCTAAGTGAATATAATTTGGGCATGTACACGACTTTGCTTGTTTATTTCCCAAAAAGCAATTGGAAAGTTGGCAATACCATTACCCTTTACTGATGGAACTATACATTTTCCCTGCTATTCTGTTAACTGCTTTATAGGTGCAGACATACATTTGCTCTAAGATGGGCTGTAAAGGTTTATGACATGTAAATGGGAACACAGACATTATTTCTCACTATACTTATTATATAGAATTTAACATACACTTTCTAAAAATAAATTATAACCAGACAGTGAAGTATTTATGCAAGAGCCACATCCATATCTATACAGTACATACATTGCATACTGTATTCTCTTTTGCACTTTGAAGTTAAAATATCTGTTATGCCTCTGTGTGGAAACAATATGCCATCAATGTAAAAAATGTTAAAATCTTATTGAAAATTTGACTTTTCTTAGAAAAAGCAATTATATTAAATTATGTTATTAATCCAAAGAATATATTTTTGGAATAGAAGACTCCAGCATTGCCAATTCGAACTGATAACATTTTAGCATACTTCAAGTATCACTTCTACTTGTTCCTTTTTCTTTCTGAGACCAAAACCCTCCCCATGTTACATTTAATATTTTTTTGAGTTTTTCTGTCAGTGCCATCAAAAACTGGGAGAAAGCTTGTAGGACTTGTCAGTGGAAGTTAAATGCCTGAAAGAGAAAAGGACCTAAATGATGTGCTCTTTTATTCTGCCTAAGAAATAAAATAACGCACACCAACATTTAAGTGACAGCGACAGAGAAGGAAAAAAATTATACCAACAGCAGATGGTTTGGAACACAGATTCCTGCATTAAGACTTTATACAGCAGCTTTTTACAAGCTATTAAATCATACAGGAGTGACAGGGTAAGGTGTCTTAATGCATCCAATGTATTTATGTAAACGTAAAGTTTGGTAAATGCCTTAGTAAGGGACCAGCTATGTTAAAAAAAAAAAAAAAAAAAAAGAAAATTCCACTTTTACCATAAAACAAATCCAAGTAGGATGTGAAAACGAAGATAACAGCAACCAGAGTTATTATGGTTATACTGACAAATATATATCAGCCCACATATAGAGAGAGTACTAGGAGGCAAAATTAAACCCCTTAATTCTGAACACAGCCTGTGAATTCTTCAAGAGACTTTTTGCATAGAATTACTGGTGTTAAACAGAAGTGTTTTTTAAACTCTTTGAAAATGCCAAATCATTGAATTAAAAATGTATATGATTTGGCTTTCTCATGCTTAAAAAAAACATTATTATTTTAGGGTAAAATATTTTATATATTTTTTTTTAAGCAAAACTTTCAGAACATATTTATAAAGTACACTGAAAGCATTCTCACTTTAAATCCACATTACATATGAGAAAATGAAACAACAATGAACTTTGACATTCATCAAAACCGTGAGAGTTTTCAGAAAGTTAATCTAGAACAGACTCCCAAAGCTCAAGTGTATTCTTGTTCCAGGTATTGGTAAAAAAGGATCAGTGAAATAATTTCAGTGAGAGTGACAAAATGAATACCATCTTCACTTAAAAACCATGGCAGAGCCACTCATTTGCCCATACCTTTAAGGAATTCGTCATGTCACAATTAAAAGGTTACAGCACTTTGATAATTATGGATAGATAGAAATTAAACCACTTCATTGAAACAAATCAGATCTGATTAAATACCTTGTACATTCCTTCAAGGTCTGCTGTTGCTGCAGCCAAAGGAATTACTTCTTAATGTCCTACAATTATTCTCTTTTTACATACTTTGCTGGAATTAGTGCAAAAAGTGCACTCTCTTACAAAAGATGCTACTGTAATCTGATGATTTCAAGTAGACATTATAGTTGTTTTTTTTAAACATTGATGAATATTTGTGGTTCAGAATATATGTATGCAAGAGACATTGGCACTAAAAGATTTTTCGAAGGATTCAAATGATGGTTCATTATATTATTACTGAAATTCAAAGAAAGCTTCTATTTATTTCAGCAGAAGTGGGACTAGCTCAGTGCATTAGAATATGTCCATGTTTTAAATGTTGGTTTTCTCAGGATACTGCTAGGCTTGAAACTTCATGCGGGATGAAGGGAATTTTATTTGGCAGAGAATTATGTTCCTCAGGAAGACTGAGGTGAACCAGTAGGTACAGCCATTCCTTAGCAAGACAGATAATGCAGTGGTGGATGCCTACTGTTGGCCACGGCATTCTCTCTAATATGAACTGATGGCTAAAGTAAATCTGACAGAAGGAACACTTGCTATCTCCTCTGCTGAACAGGCATATATGGCTTAAATTGGTTGTAGGAAAAGGCAGTGACGGAAATAGAGGCAGGAAGACAAAATCTAAGTACAGCAGCTTAGAAAAGATGATCTTCTAGCAGGCAAAATTCAAATTGTGTTCTTTAGCCTTGGCTTACATCAGGAAGAGATTGTGCTTCCTCATCTCTGCATCTGAGCAATGGCTTCATGGTTTTGCAGCAACTCATTTTTTCATAAAGAAAAGCAAGAATCAACAGTGACTCGAATGTTAAGAGTTTCCTACCTGTAGATTGTACCTCTAGATTGTCCCTGTAGACATTTTCACATACCTGGGTCAGATTCTCAGTGTCAATCACAGTAACCAGGCTGACATAATTTGTTTTAGTGCAACCAGTAGAACTCTACTGGCTGAATTCAGCAAAGAAAAGGAGTTCATTTTGATATAGTTTTGATGCCTGAAAGGATTTTTGCTTTTGCATTTTGCTGCTTTAATTCCCTATGTAGAATTCCCTGAAACTTTCCACTGCTAATGTTTAGCTGATAAGAGACCCATACCCTAGAATTGTCCCTGTTGCTCTAGCCATAACAAGGACATGTTTTCCTATATGATATCCCCACCATCTCCGAAGAGATAACACCAAGAACTTATTTTGTGTAATGCAGCATGAAGGAGACACAGAAACTGAACTTCCTTTAGGCTGCCTGGATCTGAATATCACAAACCCTTCAGTTTTCTCTAAATCCAAAATCTTCAATTGAACTCGTACCTTTCACGCTAGGAAAATTTTTTCAGATGGGGCTAATTCCACTCTTCCAAGTAGCTTGACCCCTGTACAGTGGGAATGCAAGGAATACATATCCCTGACCAGCACACATCACTATTTACATTTTTAATGGCTTGTTGAATGCTAAACTTTTAACAAATATAAAGGTATGTTGCTAAAATATGCATCGAAGTTCAGTTGCAAAACAAAATTGTTTAGAAGGCATTTGAATTTCTATGTAAAGGATTTTCTCCATCTGGATCTTCATTTTGAAATCATGAGGATATTATAGTTCTCTCCAGTGGACAAAGAATAAACACACAAATATATACATTTGTGGCAGTGTATGTGGCAAGTCACAGCCCCACAGGCTTAAGACTGGTGGACTCAGCCCCCATCTGAGCCACACTCCATTGTCAGGGTGAGCTTTCTGGCTCACCCCCAGCGTTGTTTACATGTTTCAATTTATTGGTTAATTAAGGCATTACCTCATGTTCTATGTAAGGTTATGTTCTGGAAGCTTCATGGCTGTTCAGTTCCCCATTGGTTCCATGTAAATCCCTGTACCCCAATTGGTTGCTCTCCCCTGCTTGTACCCCGATAAATCCCCTACTTTCCCCGTGCTCGCTGCCTGGTCCCTGAAGCCTTCAGCTCTTCCTGATCCTCGTGCTGCCTCTCCCGGACCCCGGACCCCCCCGCGCCGCCTCTCCCGGATCTCGGACCTTCTCCTGCCTTCCCTGCTGCCTCTTCATGGGAAATAAAAGAGCTGGAAATCATACCAGAGCCCTTCTCTCGGCTCTTTGTCCTTGTCTGCGCCCGTAACTTCAGCCCAGGGCTCGCTCTCCCCAGAGGAGTCAGCACCAAACGAAGCTGCCGGAGGACGCCCTGCTTCTAGGGAAGCTGCGAGCCGCCGCCCCCGGGAAACCAGGGTCACTCTCAGGCTATCGCTGAGTGGCCTCGAGCAGCCACCCGGGTACAGCGTAATACATTAATTGTGGCTCTTTCTGGAGCTGCTCAAGATATGGGACCGATTTATCTATTTAATTTGGTGAAAATGTGAGGTCTTAAAATGTCAGTGCAATTTTGCCTAGTTCTTGGTTTTTGATCTTTCATCATTATGTGATTTTACACACCATAGAAGCAAGTAGATGATTTAAAACATAAACACTGCTTTTCAAGTTGTAAACCAATGATTGCTTGTGACTGATAAGTTGCATGAATGCATACAGTCACTATCACACCGATATTTTATACAACATAGTAAACTCAATGCTTTTAAAGGGAAATTAGGAGAAAAAATACTGTTTTCCCTGAAAGGTTATTGAGGTCAGTTGGAAAGAACTTACTTCTGTATGTTTTGAATTAGTTCTAGTGAACGCTTTCAGAGGATTTTTAACAGAGATATGCATCTAAAATTAAGTAACAGTCCAGAACAAACAGCAAGCAGTACTTGGAATAAGGAGATTGAATAGGTTATTTAATGAGCTGAGAAGGAAGGATGAGAGGGAAGTATTATATGGTCAAATTTAAAAAAAAAATTTTACTAGAAAAAAAAAGAGGTAAAAATCACAACCTGTCAACAGCATTCTGAAAGGACTTGTACAGTAAACAATGTTTATTTCAAGGAAAGCAACTTCATCTTTCTCAGATGAAAATATGAATAGGTTAGAAATTAATTAAACCTGATGAACTAGCAAAATCTATGAGAAGATAGTACAAGGAAATTAAAGAATGGATAGAAGACAAGATACCAAAAAGTAGCCAGGACCAGACACTTAACTGGAGATAGTCCATCAAGCAAAAAGGGAAAGACATATGAAGCTGAGGAAATGTTATTGAGTAAACCACTTCTTCAAAATAATTACATGATTTTTTGGTTGGTTGGTTGGTTGATCATCAATAACATGATTGTAGATTGCTCAGGTATTTCATATAGATAAGCCTGAAGAGCACACAGTGTATAGGGGTGTTGTGGGTTTGAGTTTGTTTTTGTTTAAGAGTATTTTTTCTCCCATGTATTGCCTAACAGGAAAAAGGGGGCACCTTGCCCCCCTCCTAACAGGAGGGGGCACCTTGCTCCTGGAGACCTGTAACATAACCCCGCGAGAAAGGGAGAGACTCCAAGATCAGCTGGAGGGGGTGTTGACGGGGTTCCGTCTTTCCAACGTGACTTTCAGAGGGAAGAGACGTGTGTGCTCCCAGCTCTCTCTCCCTGGAATCATGTTCCACGCCTGCCGGCTGCCCCCCTGGGGTTTTGCTGCAGCAGAGGATACAGCGCTGCCTAGTGACTAGGGCTGCCTCAGAGGTCGCTGGCCCCGCCACTGCCCCTGCCATGGGCGGGTTTCCTAATACACTGTATTCTCCTGCCTTCGTCTGCCGCTCCCCCAACCTGCTGGTCCAGATGCCACTCCGAAGATCTGCCACAGACCAGCTCAGCGCTGGGACGGCTCAGCCTAAGTCTGCACAGGAACCACCTTCTCTCCTCTCCACGCGTCCGCCTGCTGGAGCCGCCATTTTCACCACGTGGAGGGGCTGCCGCACTCGCCCCCACAGCGCCCCCTGCAGCCGTGGGGGAGTCACCGCAGCTGCCCTGACGATGCAGCCCTGCCGGCTGTGCCTGCAGATCCCGAGGCAGGAGAGGACTCGTACTGGGTTTCACTTTGTTGGTATTATAATTAGTTTATCCCATTAGATCTATCTATCTATCTGTCTGTCTATCTATCTATCTATCTATTGCTGTTATTCCTTTATCAATACCTTTGCTTGAAAGCCTCATAATTTCAAGATTATAACAATTTTTGGGGACGAGGGTTACATTCTCCATTTCCAGGGAAAGTCCCACTCTCCTTGGTAGACACCTGTCCTTTCTAAACCAGAATAAGGGGGAAATGTTAAATCCTAGAACATGAAGATGGTGCATTAAGCATACTGTAAGGTATCTTATAAGGTATCTTATCACTCTTATCACTGTCATCTTTTATAAGCATGGAAGACTCAAGTTCACAGATGAAAACAGTGACTAGCTGGAATAACTAATATGCAAAAGGAATTAATTGTTTACAAAACAAAACAAAAATATTAATTGCACTTATCTATTTTTTTTTTTTTAATTTTAGTCACAGTGTCTTGGCAGCATAATATTTCTAGAAAGAAAATGAAAATTTTCATGTGGGAACTATACAGAAACAAAGCTCCAGGTCTGCATGCACAATTATTCTCAGTAACTACTTTTGCCTTTACCCAGGAACAGACATAATCTGGTTGAAAGCACTTCTGAGTCACAATGATTCTGAGTAATATATTCAGCATCAAGAATCTTACTACAGAGAATGTTTTGGTTTTAACTCTTAGGAAAATAAAGAAATGTTAAAAATGCATACAAAAATATAAAACATCCACAGAATATGGAGTTCATGTTAACTGATTTATAAAGAGAGAAAACAGGATAATTGCATCACACTTTTAGGTTCATTATGAAATGGTATTGGATGTCTAATAGTGTTAAGTGAAATAATTTGTAACATTCATTCATCTTCATCTTGTTTTGCTTTGTTTAGTGCTATTTTATTTTATTTGTAATGTGTATTCTTCACATGAGGATCCTGTGTCATTCCAGGAACATGAATTTTACCACTAACATTTCATATCCCTGACCTCAACAAATATATATTATACTTGTATTTCAAGGGTTTATATGTCTGTCGAGGTCAGTCATTGAATCATGGAACAAAATGGAAACATGTTAACAAGAAATACTTACCTTTAAGCACTGAAAATAATCAGGCAGCAAAACTTCTTGATTATTCTGTTATAAATGAATGGAATCCAGACTATTTTAATTTTTGGAGTAACTCATATTAAACAAATTTTTTTCATCCAAGCAAAGCAAATGGTTTCAACACACTAGGTTATTCAGCTGTATGAGGATTGGAAAGAACCTGCAGCATCTACCTCACAGCTGAATGTATGAAGGAAAAACTTTCTTTTGTGTTAAAATTGCTAGTGAGGAGAGTATGTAACCATGTCTCATCACTATCTACCAACTGCAGGTACTTTAGAGATACTGTGGGAGATTACTTTCTCCCTGCATGTTTTTTTTTTTCAGGCCCCTGAGAGTTCTTTCATTTGAAAGCAGATTCCTCTCCTCTGTACTCTGCCAGCCCTATAACAAAGCTTACATGTACAAGGTTTCAAGATGACAAAACTGTTGGTCCAATTTTTGTACAGCTGACAGTGAAATGTATTACTGTCACTCTTTCTTCCATCCACTACCAGATGCTATTTCAATATGCTCCTCCATCCTCCTGTTGAACAGAACTTATCCAAATCATCCATTTGAGATGTTTTTGCATTAATTTAATAATCATATCCAAGACTCAGATGAGTCAATATAATTCCCTTTGGAAAAAATAGTCTGAGGCAAGGGAAATACTGATTAAGTAATTTAAAAAACACAACATAGAAAAAATGTGGAATAAAATCCTATAGTACTGACAAGAACAACCTGGTCAAAGAATTAGTCAGAGTTCTGGAAAACATGCTAGCCTTTTATTTTTAAAGATTTTCTACTGTATAAAAAAACTTCAAAAAAATCCAGAAGAAAAATTACTTAATCTGAGCATCCTTTATTGGTCCTATACTGTTTAGGATGTTCCAGGTAAGACACACATTCTTGCTGGGATTTGTGGGAGATGATTTAACTTCAATATGTGATTGAGGGGACTTCACTGCCTATCTTCCAGCATTGCAATGCTGGTTTTTATTTCCAGCCTCATGGAATACTTTTCAACAGCATCTTTTCTTCCGCTCAACTGCCTTTCTGCCTTAATTCTATTGCATTTTTATTGCCCCCATCTATCCAAGTTATGCCATCAGAAACTGTAATAGTTTTTCTAGGAAAAGAATACATATATGTTGCAGTGCCTCTGGGATAGTCGACGGTCTGGCCTGGCCCCATCCTGCCGGACCGCGGGGGCTGGACCATGCGGCCTGCGTGCCGGGGCGGGCCCGGGGCCGCGTCACAGCCTCTTCTCCGCGCCCGCCATGAAGGAGCTCCTCCCAGAGCCACCGGACTGGCAGGGCCAGCTCCTCCCCTCCCCATGCTGATACAGCCAGTGATGGCACACCGGGGGTGGCCACAGGGCTGCCCTAGCCACGGTGGGGAGGCAGTTCCCGCCTGAAAGGGCAGAACATCGGTTGCTCTGCTGTGTGCGGACAGCCACGTGACTGGCCAATGCCCCTGTCAGTCATTCCAATCCTCTGCAGACACTGGCTCTGTCCCAACTCCCTTCCCCTCACCTCCCTGGCATAACAGCTGGCTCCAGACAGCCTCAGGCCATCTTTTATCTGCTCTCTGTCTGCAACTCCAGTAATAAAATCATCTGGACTCTAGCGGAAAAGAACCCTTCTTCGTCTCTTCACTTCTACTGCCTCAATTAAACTGCGGGCGTGAATAATGCAAACACCAGTATGGAAGAATTAAGGTAGCCGCGACCCCCGCGAGGGGACTGGGTGAGGCAGACCGGAATCGCTTCTGTCAGGTCACACGATCACCGACGAAGGCTTCCAGTTACGATTTTTACCCGCAGCACATATATTTCTAACACGTGGATTTAACATGTTTGCTTGCTATCATTCTCTGTAAATAGATTAATTTCACCAGGGTCACTGAAGTTCACAGTTTCTTGGTAAACTACTTTTTGTAAGCATTTGCAGCTTGAAATAGGGCTTTAAGAAAGCTGAAAAGGGAAAAGATTGAGGAGAGTTTTTTCTATTTTATTGCATTCTTTCTGTCATCTACCACTGCTGCCATTTTCAGAAGAAATTTATAAAAAAAAGTAACACAACATGGTCAGATGAAATTTAAAATGTTCACCTGAACATTTCATAAACTGTGTAAGGACAGAATTTTCTCAGAAATACAGTTCTTATTGTAGAAACACCAAATACAAAGGGTATGTACAGGATAAGGTTAACAAAAACTGATACTCAAGATCCTAATGACACTCAAGAGCAAAAAGGACCAAGTCACATTTAAATAAGAATGGCCAAAATGGCATAATGCAATCCAACACTTGCCGTGACTCTTGCCCAAACACTTATGAATAAAAAAGAATTTCCAAAATTCTCCAAAAGAAAGAACTTTTATAGACTGGCATAACCTTGAATTTTCTGGATACTGAAATGCCAATTTTTTTTCTAAGACTTGAAATAATTGTGCAATATTAAGTTGCACCTCATTCATGCCACTCTTGACATCCGTCAGAAAATAAAGGCACTCACAGCAGCATTTATGTTTTGAAGGAAGAAAGAAAATAATGGAGTCAAAAGACTTTTCACTGCTGGAGAGTGACCACAACACTCTGCACTCTACTGACATAGTGGTTTATGATTAATTTGAAGGTATCCAACTGTGTGAGAGAAAATTAAGATATAGGAACACACATATGGAGACTTAAACTCTGTAATCACAATTTTATTGGAATGCCTCTCCTGGAGGTTTCAGACAGGTTGAACCACATCTGCAGGAAATGTAATGTCTTTTGTGTGAACTGAGTCTAGATGACTTTGATTCAAATGACAAAAGATCATCCCACAAAGAAAGAAACGTTCCTTAATTTTAAGATTGTTAGGATGTAAAAGAAAATCAAGTTTTGAGATTTAGCAATAAATATTCAGAAATCTAATCAGATAAAGAGCCAGTTAAACCCTACCCTTGTTATATTTAATTTTAATTGTACGTTATCTGCTTTTTACATGGATAATAAATCGGAGGAGTGAATGGTTGGTCAAACAATTCTATCATGACTTCTTGAAGAGTTTGTTGCCTTAGGTTTTAACCCTTATATTTTTCAAATTCTGTATTGCCTGGCGTGTATGCTTTCTCTACAGACATAACAGTGCCTCTCTGGGCTTGCTCTTCAAGGACACTTAGGCTGCCCAGACCCAAGCTTCTAAAGGGGGGAGGAGCGAGCTAAGGGAGCTAGGGGGAAACTGCAAAGTTTTAATTGGTGAATTTATGCTGATATGCAAATAGACCAAACCTATAAATGCGTGGAGAACTCGTGACTCGTTGTCCATTTTGGGTGATGCCCCAAGGAGGGGCCTTTGTCTGCCTTAAATGTACCTTTGAAGGCCTTTTGAACAAATACCCATCTTTTATTGCCTTACTCCTGACTGGCCTCAGATTTTGGGGTAGCCTTTTCAGGCAACAGTTTTTTGGCACCCCAGATGGGACTTGAACCCACAATCCCTGGTTTAGGATTAAGGCAACAAGTTCATGTGAGACAACACTTTATGCATACTCAATATACATTAATAATCCCTCCCAGATGCCCAACAATTTTCAGGAAAAAGCAATTTTTTCCTGCATTCCTTCTCTGAAGTGCAGGAGTAAGAACGTTAACATTACAAAATCTTTTTTTTTGTTCTTTCATCAGTCTAAAGAGACAAATGGAAAGGTTCTAAGCAAGTACCTTGTCAGTAAACAGAAACCTGGTTAGAATCCCAAAGATTTGAAAATTTAGATGAGCTGATTCAACACTTGTGCTAGGACTCCTGCTCCTTGCAAGTTGTGTTAATACAATGCTGTGACCCAATGTTCTCACTATTTCAAACATCTTTAGGAGGTTCACAGGTCACTGCAAACCTGAGCATATCAAATCAAGTTTGCATGTGTGCTAAACTGTTTAAATATATTTTTAATTGGACAAGATCTGTAGTCTCAATCCATACACTTTCATACCATTGGTCCAGTTTACTTGAGAGTATTGGTCTAGATTTACTAACCAGTAGAAAGTGATAATCTGCTGTTTAATTTTGAGAATTTAAGACTATTACAAACTTTATTTTACTTTTATGCTGAGTTTCAAACTCTTCCAATGTTAACAAGAACAATCCCAATTCACAATTAATAATATAAGAGCAAAATATTTATTCTTTGAGAACAGAAACATTATATAAAGCATAAGATATTTACCTTATGTGAGAGGACAATTAACTTGCTGGAAGGAACTGTTCAAGTTGGACTAAATAAACTCCAGAGAACTTTCCAGTAGCAAAATGAATTAATTTCCAGTTTGTAGTAATCAAGGTGAACTCACACATTACTACTTTCAGTTTTCAAACTGTCATAACGTGTTCACTGACCGTTATTACATAGTCATTGACAGAAAAATATTGATGTGATGATGAAGCTTTCAGAAGTCTTCAGTGTATTAAATGTACTCAGATCCTTAGTCACGGAGGACATCAATCAAATGCAATTACTAAACATACAAACAATCTAAACTCTTGTTATACTTATTTTACAGATGAATTTATTTAAATTATTCATTACTTACCCCTGTTCTTTGAACTTCCAAGAAAATCGCTCTTTGAAATGATTTCTCCCACACTACCAATTCACTGCCCAGCTCTACATTGAAGTAATGACTCTTGCCATGTCCAACCATAACACTGAAACAATACGGCCTCTGGTCTTCAAGATCAAAGTCCTGGTGAATACCTAAATACAAGTTTGCTTGTAGCCAGCAATCATCAGCAAGCCAGAGCTGAAAGACACGTTTCAGTATGTGATTCTTCATCTGACAAAAACAAACAGTTGAAGCAATACTGTCTTCCCTAAGTGATGGGTACTTGGATATATTATGGCATTATGTCAACAATTACCTTGAAGAAATGTTCTAGGAGTTAAATAATAATGTAAAAGACAGCTTCTCTTTTTGCTTCTTATTTGCTCTACTTCTGCAGTTCCAAAATACTGCCAAAATTACCTAAGTAGTCCATATATAATTGAAAATGAACTTGTACCAATATATTGTTTACAGTGAAAAAGAAGGATATCCCTTAATTGTATAAATACATTCCAGAAGCTGTGTACCAGCTTTACAGAAGACTACAAGTACTCCATTCTAATTGAGTTCCAATATGCTAAACCCCAAGGAATGCAGTAATTTATCAAGCAACCCAGGGCTAACTCTGGAAATGACAACATGAGCATGTCCTCTGATAGATGTCAATGCTGTTCAGTAACTACAAGGACACCAAAGCAAGTTCCTGCCATCACCTTCAAGATAAAGAAGAGAAACTTCACATTGAACTTTCATAATAAAAAAAAAATCCCTGCAATTGTATGTTTTGTAAATATAAACAAATTAATACAAGAAACTTTCCTAATATTTCAAGACTTCATTGATTAACATAAATATAGAGAAAAAGAAAGCTAAATTAAAAAGCTACAACTTACACATCTAAGTACTTTCATAGTCTGAATTTCCACATTACAGATATTTTAAAATTTCTATTTATCAGATAGGGCCTTTCTCTATTCCCATTTCTCTATGATATCATGGGGAAGAAAAGACTGAAAAAACAAAATGCAATGATTTGTGGGGCACCTTGGCAACAACACATATTACCACCAGGGTACACAGAATTGTGTTGTCAAAATCGGCCCTGCAACTACCTGACGAGAGAATAGACTTGAGGAAGCTCAGTTATTTTACAACATTCCTTTGCACTGTTGTAAAGGAAGTTGACCAAATTCCTGCATATATTCTGGTGTTCAGCAGCTATGGAGTGACAGGTATTACATCTGCTTCAAGACTCAGTGCTGCATATCCTGGCTTGTGGACTACTGTATTAGTATTTTTTTTTTTAATTTGTATGTGAAAATACCAGGCAATAAAAGAAAATAAAATGTTTTTAAGACAAGTGGCTTTTAAAAATGTACAGGATTACAGCAAAAGTTTGAATTATGAGGCAAGGCACAGGAATAAACACATAGAATAAAAGACATTACATTTTAAATCATCTGGTTGTTACCACCAAATGTCCACAAATATGCAAGCGCATGTTATATATGTCTGAATTTTAATTAACATATTTTTATATGCATGTTTGTCTGTGCCAGTGTGTATTAATATGCATATATACACACACACAAATCAACCTTTCTGTTTTAAAGTTTAAGTGCCATATTGGATTCTTATTTTCCATGTTTTACTCTTGTGTCACAATAAACATAGATGAGAAGCTTACAATAAATACAGATGAGAAGCACTTAAAATCCATCTTTCATGAGAAGATGCAATAACACACTCTACGACAGTTTTGCACTAGTACTAACCAGCTTCTGAAAATCCATAAGCACATCCTCCCCAAACAGCAGATTTTACAACATAACTCTATCATATACAATGCAGAAACCTTAATGTCTTACAATTTCCCCCGCCTTTTTGGATTTGCTCAGTTTGCCTCATTGTCATTTATACCAAAGGATCAACAGAAAAGAGGTTAAAGAGTTGAATTTGAGCTTTTGCACTTTGGCTAACGTATTCCTGAAGACTTGCAATTAAGGATTCATTTATTAAGATGTCAAGAACATTAAATGGTTGAATATCGGGTAGTTTATTTCTCCATTTCTTTTTCTTAATGAAAAAGTATTGCAGAAGTTGCTTTAAAGACAGAATATCCTTGAAATTACCATAATATTCAAGGAAGTACTTAGTTTCAGCAGTAACACTTAAAGGAGAAAAAAAACAAAAACAAAACCCAAGCCACAGGAAAACCTTCTCAAAAGACTTAATATGTATATACTTCATTGGTGCCTGACTTATTTATGAGTCAAAAGCAACCTTATTAAAAATATTAAGGTCTCAGTAAGGACCTAAATTTGCCCACATGTTCCCAGCTGGAGACACTAAAATAATGCCGTGCCTACAAGAATACAGCTCTGCAGTCTGAAGCTTATCTCTACTCCAGAACTCCAGCACTGCTGTTTTCCTGGTGTGGCAGTGGCCACAACACCTCCTTCCCATGTCCTGAATAATTGTTACATCAGAAAAAACCCCAACAAATAATAAAAAAAAACCCAACAAAACAAAAAACCCCACAAACCCCAAACCAAACAAAAAAAAATCTTGCTAAAGGCAAACCAAAAATCTTAAGCACTTCTCCTTCAGTGCAGGAACTGTTGCAGGTAACAGAGCAACAACCTGCCTTTTCGACAATGTCAGTACATGGTCAAAGGAGAAACAGCAGAGAAAGACAGTGGCTGGTCAGAACTAAAGATGAGCTATAATTTTTCGGTGAAACAGCATTTTATCTGAAGGTATGGATTTTTAATTTTTTTCTGAAAATGTTCCTTTTCACTCTTCTAGACAAGGCTCTCATCTAGCCTTACCTCACCTGCAAAGCAGTCTTAGTTTAGCTGGTGGAGTTAATCTAGAGGATGCAATTTATTAGAAAATATATTCTGTAAGTCAATTATTTAAACAAAGTGCTAAGATTTTGCCCCAAATCTTTGATCAGGACAAGCTAGACAGAAAACATGACTGAGTCTAGTTGGGGGAATAAAATGAATTCTATGGGACAAAAATCCAACATGCTGTCCTTTGTAAAGCAAATCCCACTATCATACTTGATACAACAATCAATACATATGATACAACAAGGACATAATTCTATATTTTTAATTACTGAAATTAAAGTATCTTTATAGAGATCAAGAATTACAGCAAGAGCATTTTTCATGATGTTTGCTAGAAAATCTGACCTACTAAGAAAAAAACAGTATCATGATGCTTAGCTGTCTGTCTCATTGGTATTTTATACAACCAGCTCTAACTCTGAAAGCGTTCTTCAATATGGAAGCATTTTAGTAACTTGGAGCTTAATCTGTTTACCATACTCTCTTATCCTTGCACAGCTAATGCACTAGTGATTGCAAATACTTTATATAACAACAGGTAAACTACCTGAATGTTAGCTACTTCTAGTTAAGATTAACTTGAGTTTATCATCAACAGGAAAAGGTAAGCTTGCTTTACTAAATAATATCATTGGAACCACTGGGAAACCTACCTTGTGAATTTTAAATAGAACCTCACAGAGGTTATAGATTTTTTCAGCTCGTACCCAGTCTAGTGTGCTTACCTATAATATCAAAAGAAAATATTATCAGCACATTCTTTATTCAAAAATCAAGTCCAGATGAAAAAACACTAAAAATATTTCACCCGTCATTATTCTACTGGATATTTTAAACACAGGCACATCACTACATTTAATATCCAGCATTTAGAAATGACTGCCAAATAGAATTAAATTTTTACAGAAACAGGAATTAAAAGGTGTTAAATAATTTCATTGATTTTTTTCACAGTATGATGGAAACCTCTTTGTAGTCTCTGTGGTTACTTACATAAGTATATTTATTTTCCAAGAGAGCTCAGTCTCAAACACAGAGCCATTCAGCTTCATGTCTCAATGTTAAAAAAATCTTACAATCAACAGACCAAGATGTATTCCTAAATTCAGTTTTGTGTTTACATGCACTAGGGTGTCAATAACTTAATATTTATTCTAAAAACCGAAAAGGACTATGTGACTGCAATACTTGAAATGAAGAATAATATCAACTGTGTGCTTAATAATATTAAAACACCTACTTTTTGGGTTTTTTTTGATTTTGTTACTTAATCCTGTTGACATGTCAGCATGTCCTGTTGACATGTTGACAGCAAGAATGATGTTTGAAGTTTTTACCGTAATTCTACTTCATGACATAATGTGATAATCTGTTTTCTTTTAAAAACAGTACCTAGCCTAGGTAGTTCAAGAAAGAAAAAAAGAACTTATACACAGGAAAAATTCAAGGGGAATACATATTATTTTTGCTTATATATTTTAAAGCAAAATCCTACCTCTTGGGGAATACACAGGAATGGATGCATAGATACATGAAGGATTTGACCAAGTTTTAACTCTGAAGCTTTTGGCATGTGGAAATAAGTGGTTTTGTAACTCTAATAGTAACATGGACACTTTAAATTTCTAGGGCAGATACAGTTTTGTCCTATTCCCACTCCCCACCCAATAGGAAGAAAGCAGAAAAAATAAATTAAAATTATTTAGGTAAAGGAAAGTTTATTTGTCAAAGATTTGGCTTATGTGGACAAAACTTAACTAGAAAAAACTATGAAATTCAATAACAAATTCTTTTACTCTGTGTTCACAGTAGCACATAATTCACCTATAGAAACCAATTTTTTTCTGATGATTTGCATGGAGATCAATAGGTTTTGGGTTTTTAAAATTTATTTTAAAGTGTAGTTTTCATGTCTTTTAAAATTATAAGATTTTAAACAGAATTGTAATGACATGATGAGAACCCAAACCACTACAACACTTGGCAGGCATCAGATGGGATTTCTATTGGTTATTAAATGTTACTTCAGTGTCCTTTGGAGGAGTAATGTGAACTTGGTGTTAGTTTCTTTCTAATCTTAGCAACCTGAATTCTTAATAATTCTTAATAATTTAGTCTTCTCTCAGTTTCTCTAAGTTTAGATTAGTTTTTTGAGATGATTAAATTTAGATATTATGAGTCACCTACTGAAATGGGTCTAAAGAACTCTAGATGAGAAGTTCTAGCACTACATCTTTTTGGGATATAGAGAGACTCACATTCTAGGATTCTCCATTTCATACTTTTTACAAGTTAATGATAAAATGAGAAACATCACTTGAATACAATACAATATACAAAAACATGTTACATACATGTTTCATTGTGAGCAATTTCCCATATATTAAAGCTCAAAACATTACATACAGCTAATTTAAAATTACATAATAAAAGTACACAGTACTACTTAAATTAAACCTTTTCAAATTTAAATCTAATGTTAGTTGTTTTAGAAAATAAATTTAAAGAAATTTTAGGTCTTAACTTGTCCTCCCATCACTTCATAAAAGGTAGCAATTTTCAGAACCATACATTTATATTTTTCAGATTTACATTTCTATTTTTTTTGTAAGGTCCATTCAATATTTATTTGAGTTTTGTGTTTAATTATCGCACAAGTAAGAAATAAGTGTTGAGTCAACTGAATCAGAGGAATTATAAAGCTGGTTCATAAAGAAATATACATTTAAACATGCTGACATAGAGCAAGTACTGGAGGTCTTTGCTTAATCTTATTTCCAGGGAAATATTGTTTACTTTGATGGCTGTTTTGAAAAGAATATAATTAAATAATACATGTTTTGGCCCATTACTGTTGATCCTCCAAAGGATATTCACGCTTCTTGCAAAATAAGGCTTAGAGTAGAATGGGGGCTAGTTCAATATTTGGCCTTGAATTTCTCAAAGGGAAAGATTCTTTTGCATCTCAGTTAACAGCAAGAGAATCCTTTATTGCTATAAGTGGATAGACATAAAAGCATAAGCACCAATTCATCTGCTGTTTATAAAACTGACTTTAGTGATAAGGGCTGTGACCTAAAAGCTGTTGAGATACGAATGGACTTTCATTTGCTCGTATTATTTGTTTTGATTCCTGAAGATTAATTTAAACTGTTGGGGTTCTTTGCACTATTAATGATGGACAATGGTGACACTGCTGTGCCATTACATTCACTCTGAATAGTTCACACTTCTTCCCATTATCCTGTGCATCTCTTTCATCCTTTGATGCTGTGTATAACTTTTCAGTGTATAACTGTCATATAACTTTTTCAGCAGAGACAGGTAGCGATGGTGACAACTGTTGGCACCTATATGAGCCAAGATTTTATTTTTCTGTGTCTGTCAGAGAAAGGCTACCATACTTAAAGAGTGAAACAGTCTAAACATCATTGTGTGCAAGGTGCTCAGAACACAAATGACATGTTGAGAGGAATTTTAAGGGGGCAAAAGAAACATATTACAAAGGAATATTAGAAACTAAAGAGACATCTGTCATTATTTATAGTTTTATCAGAACTATCATAGTATGTCTGAGTTTAAAATGTTATTGTTATAGAATACATTATTTTAAAAAACCCCACAAATAATCAAATAATCTTAACTTCTAGTTAAGAAGAAAAGCTGGAAATAATCAGAAAAGTTCAAGAAAATTGCAATATCCTTAATTTCATTTAAAGACTGTTTCAGTTTATCACAGGTTATCCACCATCACACATTTAATGTCTGGCTAATAAGTAACTAAGATAAATGAGAAAGTGAAGTATATTTCTTAGGCAATAAAATAGTTTTTCTCATTTTTTCCCCTTGGAATTGTTCCTGCAAGTATTCTATACATTGCAATTTCTTGGGATTATTTTAGCGTGACAAAATTATTCTTTTTTACGAAGCATTTGACAAAACATTTCAAACAGATATATTCTGGATAGATGACTTAATAGGACATACTTGCATTCACATGAATTTAGTTATGAAAGTGTCAAAAATAGTGTTAAAATACATGAAACTTTTGCTTAGCATTCAGTAAGCTTCTACTTTAATTTGTATTTGTCTAATATATGAAATTATGACCAACAGGAGCTATTATTATTGGCAGACAAACTCCTTAACTAACCCAATGCATTATGTATTGAATACTTTGTTCTGTAGACATTTATCTATATTAATCCTTTCAGAAAGATGTAAAAATGGACATTTGTAAACTCACAGATAGCACTGAGCTGATAAAAAATAATAAAAACAAATAGAGATAGAAAAATAGGAAGCTGAGGTTACAATATTAAATCTATAATGAGAGACTGAAATAGGTATGCAGAGTTACGAAAGTGCCAAGTGTTGCAGAAGTACTTTTTACTTTAGCATGAGTTTCTCCAATTTCCTCATGGTTTAAAAACAGGCATTAGTTTATTCATTGAAAATGAATAAACTAATAAAATCTAACTTTACATAGTTACACTGGGTGATCTCAGCATCAGTTCAAACTCATACTTCAAATATACTTACCTTTAAATGTGTATGTTAATCATTGGCTTTTCTTTAAAAAGTTACGATTTAAAATAGAGAGAAAACAATAAAGTTAAACTCATTTTGGCACACAGATGCAGCAAACAATTAACTCACAAAGTTACTCTCTAGAAGAGAATTCTGCAATTATAAAATAGGCATAAAAGGCTTCCATGCCTTCTCAGAGATCACCACTAAATAAAGAAATAGGGAGTGAATGTAAAAGAGAGTTATACTTCAAAACTCACTAAAATCAAATTAACATAACATACTCTGACATTCTCTGAACACTGAATCTGATTCTAGAAGTCTCCAGAGTCCCCCAAAATATTAAAAACATCTGAATAAATTTAAAGAGTAAAACTTCAGGGAAAAAAAGATCAAAATGTCTATAATATTTATTACTGGAGTAATAAGCAATTGCTGCATTATCTGAGAATGAAGCAGAAGCATCCAATCTGCCTAGAAGTACTAGAAAGGTCTGAGAAGGTGAAATACATCCAGTTAAAGAGTAATTAATTTCACTGGCCTCTTCACCCCTCAATGGAAAAAAATAAACCCAGAATAATTTAAAAAAAAAATTATAAGATATTAAAAAGGAAAATAAGAAATCAAGACCTGTTCCTGAGATTAACTATGCTATGGCACTATAAGAAGCCTAAAGATGCCCAAATCAACTCAAAGTGGATGGTACAAAACACACACTAAAACACAGTCAGATCCTAGTAAATCCATGAACAACATAAATACAGATGTGTGTAGAGTCAGACAGTTCACCAAAAATGTTCATGGTCAAGTCTCTGCCCTCCAACTTAATGCCACCTCTCACCTAATATGTTACATGGACATCATGTATAATGTAAATTACCAACAAAGTATTTAGAACTTACACAGCAGTATTAAAAACACTGCTTGTGTTAATTACATCACACAAGCTTCTCTTCTCTATACTGTCTGTCAAAGGTGAAACTATTTCTGTTACTTACACATCATTCTTGTATTATTTTCTCAAAACTATGAGTAGCACATGCAGCGATTGTCTAGCTGCCTTCATGTAAATAATTTCAGTGCTATTTATTTAAACACATTGAAAAATATAGTTCTGCAATTAAGGGTTACACAGTAGATCTAAAGATAAGGCTACTTGAAGATTTTAACTTAAAAACCATAATAAATTATAAGGAAGACATAATAACTCAAACAGTACAAATGTCCCCTACACCTAGTCCATGTTCCATAAAAACAAAGCATTCATTTTTTTCTGGAAATTTTCAAAGGCATTAAAAATAGTTTGATTTTGAATTAAAATTTGGAATACTTTTCCCTCAATTTCTTCTAGGATATGAATTCAGAATTTTTCCTATATCTAAAAACTGAAAGGAATTTTATAGATGTTTTTAGAATGTAATAAACTACTGCTTGTATATTAAAATTGACAAGAATAATTTCTACTTGTATGGTGTTTTTCAAATATGCAGTTTGCAGAAATGTGCCACACTTTGAATATAGCTGTCTGTAAAAAAAATATCTGTAAATTCCTTAAATACAGTCAGATAAGCCACTTCAGGGATGCAGAAAGACCATTCTCTGTTAATCACACCATTTTTGATATTAACTTCTATGGTGAATCTTCTACATTTTTGGAAACACCATCTGATACATTGAAGAAACAGTGTATAAATAGAATATTACTTGTCATAGTAATTTCTTTCATAGTATAATATTCACATTTTTTCTACTATTTTCTTTATTTTTACTCATGGATAACTATATTTTCCATTCTTATGAAAGTTAACAGCTGTATTTACTTTCACATCATCTTTTACACACAATGAAACAGAAAAAGAGTGGAAACTGTGCTAGATACTTTTATAGGCAGTTGTAAAATTATGGATAAAGTGTAGAACTTAGAGGGCATCTGCTCTGTGCACACTATATTGATACACTGATATGCTGCATTGATTCAGTATAAAAATAGCAATAGGAACATCTCTGAAATAAAACATGTTAAACTTGTATCCTCTAAATATCAAGCAAGTTGAAACATCCATATTTTTGTGATTGAATAATCCCTTTTTTTTCCTCCCACTTAACCTAGTAAAAAAACTAAGCCTCAGTAGGAGTAGTGGTAAATGCAGTACCATCAAATATGTCTAAAAATAGTGAAAGAGCTCTATGCACAGTTTTGTGTGGGAATCTGTGTTTCTGGAGCTGGGACATGTGACATAGAATGAGGGCCATGGGAGCTCCCTGAAGTCTGGCAGAGCAGGGTCCTCGCCAGCCGGGTCCCAGCCCACCACCCTGCAGTGGCCCTGTCCCACAGCCCAGCACCCACACAGCCCCTCACTAACTCCCCGTCCCCCTGCCATGGGATGGGAGAGACAATAGGAAAAGCAAAATTAAAAAAATTCATGAGGCAAGAATAGGACAGTTTAATAAGTGACGGAAAATGGAAGAAATCAATTAATGCAGAGGTGCTCGCACACTGCTCAGCCCAAGGAGACCAGTGCCCAGGCAGTCTCCAAGCAATGGCTACTTTTGAAGACCTAATCCCCATTTTTCATTGTTGAGCATGATGTTTCATGGTACATGACATCCACTTTGGTCTATTTGAGTCCGTCGTACTGGCCATGTCCCCCACAGCCTGTCCCAGCCCCAGGCTGTTTGCTGGGTTAGCAGTGAGGGCAGAAAGGCTGCACCAGCACTGGTCAGCATCAGCCCAAACACTGGCGTGTTAGCACTGCTTTAGCCTCAAGTAAGAAAGCAGTGCCACACGGGCTGCTATGAAGAAATTACCTGCATCCCAGCCAGGCCCAGTACATGCCCCAGCCAGGAGCAAGGCGGCCATGGGGACTATCCAGATACAGTAAGCTTTTCAGAGAACCTTGAAAGAGGCTAAGTATCTAAAGCTTATTGAAATTTCAGTGGCATCTGCAGTTTTAACTTACATTGAAATCTCAGCTGACAACTTCACTTGATAAAGGAAAACAAACACAGACATGAGGTTTCCATTTACAATGAAACTGCCACAAAAATAGTATTTTTTTACCGGCGGAGTGCTGAAAATGTAGAAGGATGAACCCTTAAGGGCCAGAAACTTGAATTTGTAGAGCTGAGATGAATCAGTTCCTTCAAGTCTCTCATTTACCCATCCCATATGTATGACCTGTAGAAGAAAATAATTTAAAATTAAAGCTCTACTTTTTTGTGGATCAGAAGAGTGGTTTTAGTAGAATAGGATGCATCATCTACTTCACATTTGCCTTCCCACCACTTCCATATTCGTGAAGTGTACAGTATCATGCCAGTGTGTCAGAAGTCCTTGGAGAGACTTAAACTTACAGTACAGGTAGTCTAAATTTTATCTGAAATAATTCCTGTTTTAAAAGCCACCCATTCATGTCAAAGCAGAGTCTCATTTGAGCCAGCAGAAAACTTACATGTACAGATGTAGTTCAGCAGTTTATAAAAACCATGAAAACACATCATCTATAGCAGTATCTAGATTTGGACATACTGGCATTTCTATTACATGGACCTCTAAAGAAATACCTTTGAACAAATCACTAGATTTATCCAGAGTCAAACAGCTTTCTCCAGGTTCATGTTTGCAACTCTTAACAAAGTCTTTGTCACACTTGTTTTCTTTCAGAGTTTATACACTTCTTTCATATACATTTTATCTCATTTATGTTTTCAAAGAATTCGATATCAAATATAGTGGTTACACAAATTTAACAGTGTTACAATGCATGCCTTTATTTTATAGATAAATAAATGCTAAGAAAAAATGAAATGAAGAAGTTGTAAGAGACGGCCCAAAAATCCCTTATCTGCCTCACGATCATCGACAGAGACTGAAACCCTAAAAGAGGACTTTTATACTAAAAAATCCTGGCCTGGCTAAGGTGGGATGTTTGTCAAGTGTTGCCTGCAAGGTGTGCCTGCTGGAACAGGTTCTGCCTGGGCAGAGAGGACTCCATTGAAGAGAAAAAAAATGATCAGTCCTGAACACTCCCTCCTGATCACAATCAACGGGCCTCACCAACAATAGTGGCAGATTTCCTCACCTCTTGGCCAGTTGCTCCCTGCTTTCAAACAGACTATAAGAAGCCTTTCTGAAGTAACCCTAATGAGATCTCCCCACAGACAATGGCGAGCCTATTGGCAAGAAGACCACGAGGGCTTCGTCTCATCTGTTGGTAGCTAGTCCCCTCTCTCTCTCTCTCTTCCTTTACTTTGTTTCTTTACCTCTCTTTCTCCTCTATCGCATAATTGTGTTGTTGGCACTCAATAAAGGTGCACTATTTGATTAAAGCTGAAATCCCCTTTGTGCCTTTTGCATTTTGAGATTGTTAAACAAACCATCACGACCCCTGCTTGTATTAGTGGATTGTGACAGAAGTACAACTGCATGCTTTCTTTTTGAGGTAAATGCAAATTTATAAAGCAATGCCATAAATAATAATGCCGTAGTGCGATAGCAGAATATCATGAATGTAGTTACCAAAGAAAAATAACAAGGCAAAACATTCTAGGCTTCATTTTGCATACATTAATAGGAATATATTGCTCTTGAAACAGGTCTTAAATCTAGAGTGAATCAACAGCCTGAACATACAAATACTGCTGATAAACTTGCTCATTTTCAACTAAGGCTACACTTATAGATAGTAATGAGTTACACAGGGGCAGAAATGCTAAAACTCTAGCTAATAGTATAGATGAATGCTCATACTTGTATTATGGAAACCTCACACATTGTTTTCTAATTTGGTATTCAATATACATCAATAATGTCTCTTGTCAACCAATTTTCAATAAATGAATAATCAGTAGGTTGACCCAGACAATCCTTCTTCATACTGTTCTACTGAGCTCCAGCATTAAAATTTTAAGGAGACCTAAGAAACAGTAAAATAAATGTCCTTCCAGGTCTTGATTTGCTATTCTAACTCTCACCAAAACATTGTTTTTACAGCAATTGGCAAAAGTGTAGAAATATGACTTCAGACACTGCATTACTTTAACTAAATATACTATTTTGTTGTTGATATGCTTGTTCTACTACAAATGATATTATATATTCAGTTTATCAGGGTTGTAATACCAAATAATACAGAGAAAAAGAATTACATCTAATATAATTTTAGGGATTTTTCATTTCTTTCTACATATCTTTCTTATTAACTGGTTTGTTTAATGGTCATTTAGACCTCAGAAATGGAGAAAAATAATTTTTCAGTTCAACAAAACTCTGTATGGAACAAAAGCAAACAAGTGTTGGTACTCAATAACAAGCCATCTGTGGTTTACTGGGTTACTGAGATTTTAACTGGATCTCAGTACAGGTGGGAATATTAACCCTGGGATAAAAAATATTCTGTTGTTTGGATTGAAACCCACCACTTGAAGTTTTCAGGAGTGTTCATAAGGCATAATATGAGAATGGTCTCATTCTCAGCATTGCTTTCACTGCTGTTTGAAAACTAACCATACATCAATGAGCATTATTAAGTTTCTAGCATGTTCTAATATACTTTCCAAAAGCTCCTGTAAGAATAAAATGAGCAATGGCACAAACAAGTCAGTAACAAAATGTAATCCAATCATAGCAGATAAATGAAAGTTCTTATTTGCACTTGTTGTTTTCCTACAGGAATAAAGCATCTGGATGCTGCAATGACTGGACATTTAAGAAGTGTTAAATTTAATAAAAGAGTCAGTACATTTTGTATATAGTACTTTTAGTTAAATAGTTATGAAAAGTAAATGATGCAAAACACTCAGGAGGGAATTGAAGAAAGAAAATCAAGTAGATCTCTATGTATGACACGTCAGAATGGACGGGTACACTTATGTAATTAAAGTGGGATAAGAATGTACAAGAGACGCCAGCATGACCTGCAAGTTAAAAACCACTGTCACACTATGAGACATAATGGAACTATACCAAATTAAGAAAACAAAGAGAAATATATCTTGAGGTACTTAAGTAATTTTTTGTGTTTTTTCCAAAACAAGTGGTAGATGGCATATTCTGAGTAGTACAACTGCTGGGGCAGGGATAGGAAGCTGGGGCCAAGCACATAGATAAACTAAAAAAAAAAAAAAAATTAAAATAAAATTGGAATGCTGTAAGTTTTGACACATTACATTAATGGTTTCCATTGTACATCAGTTGCATTCAGTTATGTCTGAATGGCTACTTTTCAAAATAAAATGTTTTAGAGAGCAAACTATAGAGGAACTTAGAAATTATGACACTCAAGTGTTTTATGACACTCAAGAGTTTCATGTGCTTTAGTTCAAGAATGAAATTTATAACTCCAAGCTGGGCACAGTTTGAACACCACAAATAGCAACATATCCATACTAAGCTGAAGGGAGCTATGAGAATAGATATATGTCTGAATTCATGTGTCTTCCCAGGCATTGTCTGCATGTGCAAAGTTTGGATTATGAGTCCTCTTGGGCAGCTATAACAGTTTCTACTCTTTGTTTGCTTGTTTTAACAAGCAGGCTGGTAAATTGGACCTGATGTCTCCCACTTTTAGTCATTATACCCTTCTTGTTAAACTTAGGATCCAAAGCATAAAACTCTATCTTGAAGACAGCTACCACCAGTAAGTTGCCTTACTGGTTATGCAATCTTATATTATAGTAGATCAGTAGCACTATTTGTGCAGCAGGAACTAACCAAAACAAATAAAAATTGAAAACTCACCTCCTTCACAACTTTCTTTTTTTTTGTCTTATATGTCTGCTTTGTATTTTAGCAATATTCTAATAATATAACAATAATATACACCTAACAAGCAGAAAATAAAGAAGAAACCATTTCAAATTGTAGCTGTTTATCTCACAGAGCATATTTACCTCACAGTGTTGCATAACAGCTGACTAGAGGTTAAAAAATTTAAGTGTTTTTAAGTGGTACTTCTTCTGTTAGCGAAAGTTTTTTCAATTGAGAATCTGAGGTCCCAGAAAATGTCTCTGAAGCAGATCAAGACAATTTCATTAGGAACTGAAAAACAGTCCTCCCATATAAATAAAATTAAAACAATTACCAAGGAAGATCTCAATTCTCTTTGTGTGGTCTCTTTATGCTTAAAGGAATTTAGTCCTGCTCTCTTTATACAGGTGTAAGTTATAAAATTATAGGCTTCAAGAATCTAACTTTCCCAGAATAACCATTAGGATAAAGTAATTTTAATGCTATATGTTATATTTTTTTAAATACTTTTCTCTGTTTTGAGAAAAAAAAAAGAAAGTAAAAAGAAGATAAACTGATCTTACAAGAAAAGCAGGATAAAGCCTTTCTTTTATGCTGCAGGATGAAGCCAGACAAACATGTTCATGCATGCCTGCAGCAGCAGTTCTGCTTTGAAGAACAATGAGAATACCCTTCATATTTGAGAAGTTTCTAATATAGAATGATGATCCTATAATTATCAAGCACAGAGTAGAAAAGAGGCTTCTCAGAAACTTAGTACTTTACCCTCTCCAAAATGCAGTAGCCATGATACCTATTTTGTTTCTAAAAAAATGCTTCCTTAATGTTCCCAGGACCTCTTAGTGGAGGCTTCCTATTTTCTCTCAATAATTTATTCTAGCACTTTATTTCTCATGTCAAACATGAATCACTCTTGCTGTAATCACAATTAAAGACTTTTTTTGCCCCTATCCACTAGAGACTGAAATGATTTTGACCTTAGACTGGAAGAGTTAAAAAAGCTTATTCAGTTCTTAAATGGAGCAAAAATCCATGAACAAGAATATATAGCCTGTGTGGCATCATTCTTTGCTGCTTTTCACGTTTTATTATCAAAGCACAAAGTTGTCATTACTGAATATTTCTTTCATACTTGTTATTCATTATTCATTACTGTTATTCATTCATATTCATTACTGAATATTTCTTTCAACATGTCCACAGAGGCCACTGAAAACCTCTGGCCAACATCTTTTCGGAAACATAATGCACAAAATCAGAGGCAGTGTTCCTGACAAGGCCTTACAGCAACAGAAACACTTAGCATATCTTGCAATAGCTCACTTAGGTACAGCCCACAATGCCTGCCTTTCTCACAAGCCACCAAGGAGACACATTTATTCTGGCAGGCAGGTAAGCAGCTAGCCTGGCCTGATGTTAAACTGACTAGGTAACAGTGTGAGAAACTGCTGGACATCGTGCACGATGCAAAGGGAGAGCTTGGCTGGAAGCTGAAGCCTGCAGCTATACCAATACAGCAATAATGGTATAAACCAGAAGGTGAAACATACTAAAAGGAAGTGAAGAATGGATGATGAATATTAAAAGATAATGAAATGGGGGACTAACTTGCAGGTGGTTGTGGTGGTTTCACAGATGAAGGCGGAAATTACCAAATAAGCATTTAAAATTTGGAAAAAATAAGGGCCAATAGAAAAGCAGTAAGGTGTGGGTGGATTCCTTGTTTGGGAGGGGGGAAAGAGGGAAAAGAGGAATATAAGGTAAAACAAAGGAATACTGGTTTTTGGGGTCTCTGTTGATCAGCCCTGTACCTGATTACAACAAGTTGATGTAACAATAAACAGTAATAATAAACCATAATAACAATTCATAACAATTAACCTGTTATTTTTCATCTCTATCTGAGTTCTAGTAAGACGATGGAAGATGAATCAAACCTTCCTAAAAGAATTTATGCCCCCACAAACCTTTCAAGCATTTTCAAGTAACAGCTTCTTTAGATTTCCCCAGTCTTTTACATATACTTGGTTATTCTTGCATATATGTCATATCCTAATTAATTGGCTTCACCCCTGTTTTTCAGACTCATTCTTCAATATGGCAAGATCATTCATATGTCTAACATGGTATTTTAAAGCTTAATGTCTGCAAAATTAGTGGGCTTACTCTTGCTAATGCCCCATAAAGTCATATTCAAGGGAACTGGATCCAGGTCAGACCTCTTCAGCACTTCTAGTCAATATGTCAGTTTTAAAAGTGAACCATTTATACCAAATATTGGCTTAACCATCAAAATCCATACAACCAAATCTGTTTAATACTTGTTTAAAATATTATTATGTCAAAAATTGTCATAAACCTTGCTGGAATCAAGATATGTTGCAGCAGCCTCCTGTCACACATACACAAGATATTTTACATTATCACAGATCACATGATCACACGTTTGATTGGTTGTCACAATCTATTATTGACAAATCCTTCAGGGCAGTCATTTGTCATCTTTCTGTTCCATAAAGGTATTTTCTTTGTTTATTTCAAATTTCCATTATAGAGATTGAAGTCAATTTGACTACTCTCTAATTGTCCAACTTTGCTTTCTTTATTCATTAACAGCCATGATGTTTGTCCTTTCCTAATCTGCCGCGGGTAGAAAGCATGAGTAACGCGGAGCATTTTGCGTCGGTCTCGTTTTCCTAAATGAAGTGACTTTGGCCTCATCTAGTCTCCAATCAGAGGCGAGCCGGGCATCAGAACTCCCGCAGAATCTAGGGTTAGTTCTCGCACAGCGGTTTAATTTATGCAGGGAAGCAAAGAGACGAGAAAGTGTTCTTTTCTGCTTATTGCCAGCAGAATTTTATTCACTGGAGCATGGTGTGATAAAAGACAAATCAAAAGGGAGGTCGGGGCATGTTCTGGGATGGAGGCGAGGGGAGGGCAGTCGGGAGAACCAATCACTGTGGAGGACCACAATGATTGACAGGGACACCAGCCAGTGAGTCGNAAATCAAAAGGGAGGTCGGGGCGTGTTCTGGGACGGAGGCGAGGGAGGGCAGTCGAGAGAACCAATCACTGCGGAGGACCACAATGATTGACAGGGACACCAGCCAGTGAGTCGGCTGTCTGCACCCGGCATAGGAACTAATGAGCTGTCCCCCTGGGCGGGGACAGCCCCTACCGACCCCGGGCTGCGCCACCCCAGCTGCCGCACAGTGGGGGGGAAACGACCGGCACCGCATGGCAGGGGAAAGGACCAGCGGCCCCGGTCCGGCAGGGCCAGGCCCAGTCGCAAGCCACGCCCAGAGGCACCGCAACACTAATCTTTTGACATGTCACCTGGCAGACACAAATTCCCTTAAATGATTGCGCTAAAATTTAAAGTCTTCAAAAACTATCCAGCAGACAAAAGAAAAAATCTTGCAAGTATTTTCATCTATGTGGAGAGATAATTGGCTAATTTACTTTCACAGAAAATAAAGAGCAATTCAGCAGTGTGTATTTTTAGGAAATGGAGTCCCAAATATAACTGCCTACTGATAACAAAGAATCAAGTGCTTTCAAATCTCTAGAGTACCATAATGCATTATATGAAGCAGAATCAAAAGTTATGATGCTTAGATGCTGTGGGTTTCATCATTAAAACAGGTTACATAGACATCTAGAACCACTTCTTCTTCAGCAGTGCTACTTATTTAATACCTTTCAAATTTGTGTGATCCCTGCATATTTCTTAAAACTTTGTAGTCCTTGACACAGACTAACTAGCATGATATGTCCTGGGATAACTAAAACTCTCCAAACAATTCCCACAGACAGTCTGAGATTTTAGCATTGGTGAAAATAATTTCTAATAGGCAGTTTAAATGCAGACACCCTGCTCTGGTTGGTGAAAACAATTTTAAAGAGTAGAAGTAGCCAGACCATGCCAATTAACTTCAAGACTTGGTACTGTTTATTTAAACAGTACAAATATATCAGTAGTAACTACAACTACTACTACTTTTCCTACTACCTCTGACTTTGGATCACAGACACAGGGAAAACTTACAGAATCATAGAATATTCTGAGTTGGAAAGGATCCATAAATAGGATTGAGTCCAATACTTGGCCCTGCACAGGCAAACCAGACCCATAAATATAGCTGGTTTGGACCCAAGAATCATTATCTTGGTCCTTTCCCATCTTTATTGGAATGCCTACAGAATTCATCATGTTATGGAGATTCAGTTTCCAGTAAAACCAGTCAGAGGCAATATGAAAGACAAAGAAAGAGAGGTTTAACAAAGTAAAGTTTTACATTCTTGATGACCCTGAATCCTAGTTTATTAATGCCCTGTGAAAAACAGAATCTGAATGAATCCTATCCACATCCAACCTTCTCCCTTTATGAAAGATTAACCTGGACGCTAAAAGCAATGAAGAAAACTCACCGTAGGCAATGCAGTAATGAAACTCTAAGGACCTGTTTAATTCTTCAGGAATGTCCGTGCTCAAATGCAAAGATAAATTTGCAGCTATCACCAATTTTACTTGAAGGCATTTCTTCAAGTGACCTTCAATCTCTTAAGGTTATCCTTTCTTTAAATTTTAAATCAATTGCATCAATAAGAGCTATTCAGGTCTGTACAAATATTATGCAAGTGACACTAATAGGCTCCATTAATCTAGGACAGAACACGTCCTCTCCTGCTTTCAGTTACCACTGTCAAGTTTTATACAATGCCTTTATGATATATATGTATCTGAGAGATTAATATTTTGGTTGCTCTTGAAATAAATTTTCACAGGACATATAAAGTCTACATTGCTCACATTTTCTTCTTTAATATTTTTATGTTTTCTGTTTTATTTACTTAACCTGCCAAAATTAATTATAAAATTAATTTTCTCACTTTTTAGCAGAGAACAATCCAGTTTGTTGCCATCAGTTCTACCTTAAATTTTCACCTTCTGAAATTAAGGTCCTAATTGTATTGTTCCTTCTTTTCATATTTGGAATGGGAAAAGTGGGATAGCTTTTTACCGCCTAACTTCAGGCACCTTCTTTAGATGATAGATTGAGAGGCAAGTCAAGACAGCAAAAGTGGCTCCTATAAAGGATGATTTAAAGCACTGACATCAAGTTTCACATTTGAACAGTTCTCTGAAACAGAATAAGTTTCTGCACTAAATACCCAGATATTTTATGGAGACTAGCCTCATAACTTGGGAAGTCAAATCATGTATTTAATGATACATTGTATGACTGTCTACAATATATTTTTTTTAATGTCTTCCTTTTTTTCAACTGAACTCATTATGTGTACCCACATTGATAAGAAAAAGTTTTGAATAGTTACTAAAGTACTTGCAGTAGACAGTTCATTCAACAAAATATATCTGAATTAAATACCTTTTCCCCTGCCATTCATAATCACCTGTTTCTGATATCAGTTTAATTAATTATTAAAAGCCATGGCAAAGAGAGTAATTAAATCATTGAATGATAGAACAGTTTGGATTGGAAGAGAGCTTTAAATGTCATCTAGGTTAACCCCACTGCAAAGTGCAGGGATATCTTCAGCTAGATCAGATTGCTCAGAGCTCCAACTAGCCTGACCTTGAATATTTCCAAGAATAAGGGCATCCACCACCTCTCTGGGCAACATTTGCCAGTGCTTTACCACCCTTAATGCAAAAAAGACTTCTTCCTTATGGCTAACCTAAATCAATCCTCTTTCAGTTTAAAATTATTACCCTTTGTCCTACCACAACAGGTCCTGCTAAAAAGTTTGTCTCAACCATTCTTATAGGCCCCTTTTAAGTATTGAAAGCCTGCCTGAAAGCCTCCTAGAGTCTTTCCTTCTCCAGGCTGAACAGCCCCAGGTCTCTCAGTCTCTCCTCACTGGACAAGTGTTCCATCTCTCTGATTATCTTTGTGTCCCTCCTCTGAACCTGTTAGAGCCAGCCCATGCTCTTCTTATGTAGGGAGCATCAGAGCCAGATGCAGAGATAGATAGGTCTCACAAGAGCAGAGTAGAGTGTCAGAATCACCCACCCTGACCTGCTGGCCACTCTGCTCATAATGAAGCCCAGGACACAGCTGCCTTTTTGTCCTCCACATCCTCCCTTCTCCAAGTCCCTTATCAGAGCTATTAGGAGGATCTGTTCCATGACCTTCCCAGGAACAGAGATGAGACTGGCAGGTCAGTAGTTCCTGGGTTCCTCCTTTCTATCCGTTTTCAAAATGGGTGCAATGGTTCCCTTTTCCCACTCACCAGGGGCTTCACTTGACTGTTGTGACTTTCCAAATATCATGGAGAGTGGCTTTACAACTACATCAGCCAGTTCTCTGAGGACACTGGGATGCATCTCATCAGGTCCCATACACTTATGTATGTTTAGGTTCCTGAACTGGTCACGAATCTGATCTTTACTTACAGTGGGAGGGACTTTGCTCTCCCATCCCCTATCTTGCAGTCCATCCACTAGCAAGGCATTGGAAGAGAGACTGCCAGTGCAGACTAAATGCTCACTTCTTATACAGAATAGATGCTTATTTTGGTTTTAGGGTTAACTCAATTATGTTCTATAAACAGAATCAAAGTCTGTAGTGGGTTTTAGGGTATATTTTTTCAAAGGATCAACCCAAATATAAGAAAACAGTTGCCTGTATAAGAAAAAGTCAATGCTTAGATATTGTCAGTAACTTCTAGAAGAGTCTATACATATCCAAGTTTTGCAAACAAGATGACAAACTGGTGACGTGTAAGAGTATACAATACATCAAACTAATAAATATTTATTTGATGCTGATATAAAGGATTTTTTGACTCAGTCTTTGACTTCTGTAAAAAAATTCCATAATTAATTTCTGCAGCAAAAGAGTATAAAAGACATCTTGTCTATTTTTCACTTTTATAATCTAAAAACCTAGAGTTTTTGGAAACAGGTGGGATTGGGCTCTTTGTTCTTCAGTGATGATTCAATGCCAGATTGATGAAATGAAAGCAGATGTAAGTGAAACCCACTAGTTTTATAATACAAGCTTCAAAGTACTTTCCAGGATTAACAAATTAGCCTGGAAAGTGATACTATTATATTTTACAAAGTAAATGGAAAAGTTCTTTTTAATGTTACAAGAAGTCAGAATACTTCCCAATCCAGTAAATTTGTCTGGGTCTTCAGGACATTGGTCTAGTTGGAGTAGAAGAAATATATCATCCAGCTTCTGAGCTCCAAATGTCACAGACAAAAACTATCATGGCAAATGAAGTCTGCATAGCATGATACATGCAAACCAGATTGGATTTGGAATACTCTTTGGCTATCTGTGCACCATATGTGATGTAAATTGAAAGTTAACAGACGCGCTGTTGCAGTGTTGCATGCAAACACAGACTGTGCTTTCCAAGTCCTGGGTGGGAGTTCCATTGTTCCCCTCTCATGTATGTCATGGATCCATCTAATCAACTTTTTAAGTTTACAGTGGAGGATTCTATTAATTACTGTGGATTCTTAAAAATATTAAGAATCTGATGGATTAAATAGGTAGTTTCAGAATTTCAAACTATAGAACACTTTAGAATTCGAGAACTGACTAGATGTGCATATGCAAGCTCCACAAATTTTCTAACAATGTAATCACAAGAATTAAAAATATTGGCTGGAAATCCAATAATTGGATAATAGAAATCTTACCTGGTCAGACGGAGAACAGCATTTATTTGCCATTTTCATCTATGAAAGAGAGATGGAAGAACACACAGAGTTATTAATATGCTGAAGACTTTCTGTGATGCAATTATCATTGATTGACTTAGTTATTGAACACTGTATTAATACTTCCAAATTATATTTGTAAGAAATTACATAGTTGAGTACTTAAATACTAGATTTTTACTATTATAGTGAAATTGCAAAACCAAGGATTTTAAAGACAAAAGCCTTTTATCAGAGTTTTCCTTAAATACTTCATAAAGATTTGCATTTATGAATGGAACTTTGCCACTCTGAATTAAAATATTATACTGTACTGTAGACACCTCAATGAGGTCTCAGTTAAACAATTGCTTAAGCAGATTTTTAAATGAGGCTTGTGATTAAGTCCATGTGAAATGAAGACCGAAGAGTATACGATATATTTAAAGATGAAAAGAAAATTGTATGGGCTTTCCTTTTATTTTACTCTTCCAAAGTTTATCTCTTTTTTTAGATAATGGGGAGTTTTCCTCATTTTGGGTTTTCTCTGGCAGCCATTGTTGGCATAGACGAATGGTGGACAAACCCCGACATATATTCCCTTCTTTAAAGTGTAACATTTCTTTAAAGTGCAATATTAGTAAGTGTAGATAAGAATCTAGAAGGAAATAGCACGAAAAACTAGACTTTCGTATATGCTAGGTGTAAGCTGAAAACTGTGCTAGAGTTGACGAGTACTTACAAAGGATTTTGTTGTCAAAAAGCCTGTTTTAGAATAAATGAAAGGCTTGTGATAGAAGACCAAAACCGTACACCTATGCACAGGGTAAACTACAAATGCCACAGGAAACGAGCAGAAGAAATCCAGGGCTGTCACTTGTGTCCTGGATTTAAAAGATCAAATCTGTAACTCAGTAAATATGGTGCTGTCATCGACAGTTGTTTTGGGTTGACTCTGGCCAGAAAGTGAGCACCTGTACAGCTGCTCACTCCCATCCCACTAGCAGCAGGAAGAGTGAGAGAGTAGGAAAAGCAAAAGCAAGAAAACTTCTGAGTTAAGATAAAGTGAGCTTAAGTGAAGGAAACAAGAAAAAAAACAAGTGATATAAATGCAATCACTCTCTGTCTCCCATAGGCAGGCTCCAAGCAATAGACATCTTGGAAGACAACCTCACACCTTCTTTGTCCTTCTATTTGTCACTTCTATGACTGAGCACAATGCTATGGAATATCTCTTTACCCACTTTCAGTCAGTTGTCCCATCCATGTCCCTTCCTAATTCCTTGTCCATCCTTCGCTGAGACGTGTGGGATGTGTCAGAGTGAGAAAAAGTCAAAGCCTTCATCCTGTGTAAGCACTGTTCACCAACAATCAAAACATGGTGTGTTATTAATGCTTTTCTAGCCACAGGTACAAACCACAGCACCATATGGCTGCTATGAAGAAAGTTACCCCCATCCCAGCCAGATCCAGTACACCTGTATGGGCCAACAGGCTTTCTGGTATGGCAATGACACAGACATCAGAATGTATCAGGATTTACACACACACAGACACACACACAGACACACACACACACACAGACACACACACACACACATTCACAGTCACACACACACATTCACAATCACACACACAGACACTTGTACCTAATAAATGACAATAAAAAGTCATTGTCCTGCATAGAGTGAAGTATCTATGACCATAAACAAAATGACTCTAAGACAAAAGGAAATGTGGAGGGGTAGGATGATGACAGGAGCCTTGACTGTATGGACAGAGGGCGATAGCAACATTTAGGGCTGTAGGAGCTCTCTAGTCAGTACTAACCTATCACAAGCCATCAGGGTTCCTCCTCCCTCGCACACTCACTTTTGCAGCCCTTTGGAATTCAACTGTGCACTCAAACAGTGAAGGGTCAGACAGGGTCCCAGTGCAGCTGGGAGTGACTGAGGATCTGAGGATGAGGTGGCCAAGCTGCTGGGAGCCTGGGGTATCTGCCAGGCCTGGCTGTCACCTGGGGCTGTGTGCTGGGAGATCCTGCCTTGGAGCAGCCTTAGCACGTCCTTACCACCCTAGAGGAGAAGTGGGGACTACCACAACAGAGGTGGATCACAGCCTGCAGGTGCTGGCACCTGCAGCTCAGCATAAGAACAGAGCGACAATGAGGATGGAACTGAAATTCTGATGAGTGTAGTGAGGGGCCTCAGCAAGGTTTCTAGCAGGTTATGCACACCTTGGTGTGTTTTCTGCAACCTGGCCCCCACTTGCAGGGCTGCACTGCGCTGGAGCCGGCCTGGAGCACTGGCCAGGGAGAAGAGGTGGCTGAGTTTCTTGGTGCCCTCAGGGCCCCATCAGTAACAAACCAGCAGGAACTCCAGAACCTCACTGTGTTAAAACAAGCACTTGGTTAAAACAAATTGGTGACACAGCCAGTGTTGAAGAAGAAAGCAGATCTCACCAGCCTATCACCAGATTTGGTGGTAGACTTAATCCTGATAGAGCAGTTCAGGACATAATGAAAAGGCACCTTAAATACTTTAATGTCAGTCGAAATGCTGACACATCCTGCCCATACTCAGCTCCAACCGTTCTCCTGTGCTTCAGACACAAATACATACGCAAAGTAACTACACAGAAGCCACGTTATAAACACAGAAAATATAATTTCCTTGCAAGTGTCCAAAAACATGCTGAATAACATTACTATAGCACAAACCAGTGCAAACAAATGGCTTCAAGTGTGCCTGGAAAAATGTCTGTCAGACTGGCCACACAGGTTTTCTGCACCATGAGGATAGGGTGCTGTGGAGAGTGTCCTCATAACCAGTTCGGTGTCCCACTGGTAAGGGTAATAGGGAAGAATGGTGCAGCTATTCACTGCACAGACAACTAATTCCATATTCGAAGCAGGATGGTTGCAGCCCTCATGTGGCTGTGGGGGGAGGAAAGATCTGCTTCTATATCGTATTACATCCCGATGTCGTGGGGCTGAGGAGAGAAGTACGAACTCTTCACCTGGCACCACATGTGCCCTTCACGTGCCTCCACAGGTGGTGCAGAGAGACAGGAATATAAATGGATACACTTACCTTGCTGGCAGCGCATGAGTTCTCAGCACTGCAGTATAGAAATGGGAGCTGGAGACAGCAGGGGAACTAAAACAAAAAGTCTGGATCTGCAAAGACTGCAGGCAACTTGGAAAAGGAACTATTAAGCAAATTGTAATTCCTATACTCTGTTCTAAATGGATACATGATGGGCAGGAACAGAACATGGATGAAATGATTCAGAACCATTTCCCTAAATCTAAGTAACTCCCAGGCTGGGATTTATCTCACATGTAATATACCTATATGCTCTTTCCAGAAAACAGTGAGTAACAGATCTTGACAGGAACTTATTTTTTTCCTATCTGTATTAGTATCTTAAGTGACTGCTTATTGCTTGTCTAAGTTTAGTGGATGTGATTCCTACCCTCACCATCTTCCCTTTACAACCTCTACAATTTGAACTGTGATACTTTCAAATGGAAAATTTTGCATTTAAAACAACAACAACAAAAAGCAGCAGCAAAGAAATATTATGTGTTCTCACTCTGGAAATAGAATTGTTTGTGTAATCATTGAGGCAGTCAGATGTGTATACTGCTTCCTAGGCACAATGATTTTGTTTCCATCTACAGCTACCCCACATTCTGCTGTGCAAAGAAAGCAAGACCTTCTCAATCATCTTTCTTTTTATTCCTAATGTATGTTCAAAGCTCATATTTCATAAATCTCTCCCTGTTACAACAGCAATTTCACACAGCCACAATACAGAGTATCACTTAGATATGTGTTTACTTGAAGAAATATAAGGTTTACAGACTATGAAACATACAATTAAAAAAACTGTCAAAGGTATAAATGTGATATGGATTAATAACTCTAAGATAAAATTTTAAGTTTCTACCATCCTCCAATGAAGCTGCTGAAATGATTTATAAAAATCATAAATAATGTTTAAAGTGGAACGAGTGCATCATAACTTGCTCTCTTACCTGCTTATGAGCTCATTTATTTATTTTTTTTAAGTAACAACATTAGAGTATATTGGAAAACAACACAAAACCCTGAGAAAGTTATAAATATAAGAAAAAAGTCTCTATAATCTAAGTGAACTGGCAACATTACCTTTAGGTGCTTCTACTGGTTGTGACTAAATTCAGTGTAATTTTTCAAATAAAATAATTAAGATCCATGAGAAAAGCTGCACATATCTAATAGGTGGAAATCTGAACAGTGACAAACAGAGAGAAAAATATAAATTAACCCAAAGACCTTGCTCCTAAAAAATCATGTCCATCACAGCATTATCACTTCAGCCTACAAAGAACCCTTCAGCTGAAGAAACTAAGAACAGGAGCAGTGAGAAGCACATGCAGACTGTCTTGTTTCCTGGGCTTCTTATTTCATCATGGAAGATTCACTGCCGGTTTCTGTTACCTCTCTTCCCTCAGTTTCTTCAAATGCACCTCCTTTTGTGAGGAAAGAGGTGTACTAAGAAATAAATGTGAGGTGCTGATTCACCTCTATTTATTTCTGCCAAAGGTAAATGTGAAGAGCTTTGAGAACATTGAAAATGGAGATTGAATCACAATGGAAGATGATAAGGTAGTTTCATGCTGGTAGAAAAGTACACAAAAAAACCACAATAAGAAGAGAGAAATGAATAATTTGGGGCAAGGGTCCTCAGAAAAAAAAGTAAATGCATGTTGCTTGTAAAGCTGACTGTTACTAGAAGAGTTTCTGAGCTTAGCCTACAAAGCATGTATCAGCAAGGAGTGCTGAAAAAACACCCTTACATTTTTTCTCCATGTTGCAGCACTGCCCATGCTCCTCTGTCATCTAAGAACTAACTCTCTCCAGGCTGGTACCAGAATCATTATTTCTCACCTACCAAGTAACACTTTCTAAATATGCTAACATACAGGGGCAGCATCCCTATGCAGTGAAAATTTCTCACATCTTCAATGTTGAAAGGTGACTCCTCCTTTACACTTTATCCCCAGAGATCTTGCCTTTCTATAGACATTAGATATTTCAGTACTTCAAAAGAATAGTCTGACATTAGCAGAAGTGTCACATTGTGGCAGAGCTATTTTTGCACTACCTACATTAGGACTGTCTCCTGGCATCAGCAGGAGATCTGAAAAAGGCTGTATTAGGGCAAAATTTAAAAAATGCAGTATATTATGGTAAAGTTATACAAGAAAGCTTGGGTGCACTGTATGAAAACAATTAATCCATATTAGGAGCTCTATAAGAATTAAAATTCTAAAAGGACTTATTCACATAATTATGCAAATATGTAGGACAAAGGATGTATATAAGAGTAGCACAAGTAGACACAGTTTAAGTAAGGATGACTAAGGTGCAGGAAAAGTGGCTGAAGTCATGAAACAAGTACCAGCAAAACAAAATGTGTGGATGTGGGAGTAAAAGAGGAATAATGGTTACGTATTACTTAAAAGCCTAGTGATACCTTAAGTAAGGGTGCTAACATTATGCCAACACTACTAGAAAGAAAGACCATTATGACCATGTCTCTTGTAATTAATTTCCATATGGAGATGATGGCATGGGACAGAATAGGAAATGAATACTTCAAATATTTGCCGAATCAAGTGAACTTAGAGTCAGCAAATACTCATGAAAAAAACCCATAACCAGATAAGGAACTCTGTGAAACAATTTCTGAATAAGTAGTAATTGTCTTCACTTCTGGACAATGGGGAGACAGTCTACAGAAGTGGAGAAGTGCAGAAAGAGGAAGAAGCTTTGAGGGAATTAAAGATCCATTCCCTAATGTCCGTGTCAGAGGTATGATAAGAATAATTTGTGAAATTATAGGAATAAGGTAATAAAAAGCATTCCAAATGAACTTTCAAGAAGCCTAATCTAAAGGCCCTGCCCTAAGCACTGTAGATGGTGGTTTGTGTCCTCTGGCTGCCCAGAGGCAGCGAGTGCTCTCCAACCTTCTGTGGTACTCCAGCCTCACAATCCTCCTCTTAAAAATAGTGTGCAACAAAAGGGATTCTCCCTGACGATTGCATCTCCAGTTCTGATGATCAGTAATTACAATAATGCTCTGGCCGGATCTTTCCAGTTATGCCACAAGCTGTACACCTGACAAAACCTGTAAAGCATAAAGTCCAAGCAAACAGTTTATGTGCTTCTCATATGAGCTGCATTGAGTTTACTTTGTAACTCACCAAGAACACAAAACATGGGAATTCATCATGACTGTTGTTTCTTGGGCCCTTCCTGGGAATAGCCAGCTATATGAACACCAGATGGTCTACTTTGTTTACAGAATTCACTACTTTAATAGATAATAAAGAAAACTAATGAAAGCATTCAGTTTATGATAAAATATTCCTGCAGACAGGTTGCAGCACAGTGAAGATACTATGTCAGGACATGTTACCATACATTTCTTTTCATTCATGTTCCACACATAGTCTTTTAAAAAAGACTAGAACACTGTGACCTCATTTATAGCCACTTTTTATTGTCTTATCCATTTATATCCTTGGAGTGGCTTTTATCCAGTGAATTTCTTTAGAAAAAAAAAATTGGCTTATTAAGTATCAACTGGAATTACTCTAGAAATATTACCATACATTTTCTTAGCATTATCAAATAATAATGCCCGGTACATGATGTGTCACTAAATAGAGAGTACTTATAAATAATATGTCATAAGCAAAAATGTTTGATTGTGTCAAAGAGATTGCTTAAGCAATTGAATATTTCAAATGAATTAATAGAATAAATGAACAGTTATGATCAACTGTGATTCATGTAACTTTTGAAGACTAGGAAAATAAATTACCTTTTAAATCTCTTTTAACTAAAGATTTATGTTGAAATCTAATACAAATTCTACACAACAATCTAGAGAACTAAGCAACAGTTTGTTTAGGGTACAAACCATAAATTAAAGTCATGCTACAAAATCATAATTTATGAAAGAATTACAGACTCTAGACATCTAGAGAGACAAAGATAAAAACCTGCACAGCCAATTCTTTCAGGGACAGCTGTGCTTTTATATTTTCATTACTGATTTTTACTGTTTCTTAAAGACACATATATTTTCAGTATTGTACATTATTGAGTTCCCTATTTAACTTTATGGTTCATTCCATAATTATCATTATTTTTAGCTGTTCTTTGTTGGAATAATAATGTGCTGTCCCCTGATTTTCTGGGGATTAGTTAATAATTCTGCTTTCACAGGCAAATGTTACTTATTAATTTCGCAGGAATAAGTTGAAATAGCATAAGCATCTTTATATTTCTAGGAAGTAAGATATTTTTACCTCTCTTAGACAACTTAGAGAGGTAAAAATACTGTCTCACAGTAAGCCTCTCTAAATCATAGTTCACTAGCTTCAGAATTTTCACATGCTTGTTTCAAAATCAACAAATGCTAGTTTCAAGCACAGCTTAATTACAGAAATGTAAAAATGAAATATTTGGTCATATCTAAAGCTCTGTGAAATGACCAGTATGGATAAATATTTTGCCCTAAAAGTCTTTAAAATGCGAAACATAATCTGATTTTCTATTGCTTTCTGTTCTATAACACTGCAAGCCTTGAAAACTTCTTGATACTTTTGATCAGACAACCTCTCTCTGCTTTTTCCTTTCTCATTTTCCTCCCCATACGCAAGCATTTTATATATTGTATCTTAAGTATGAATTGTTTTCTACTGTTTGAAAAGTAGAAATAATTTTACAATAGCATAAACAAGAAAATAGGCAGAAAATAACATACATTTTGAAGTGTCAAATCACTGATGTTAGTTGACATTGCTCTCAGCCAGTCAGCACTCTCCTGGGCTGTATAAAACTGAAGTATCCCAGAACTAACTCCATCGAGTGCCAGCACTTCAAATGCATTAGATCTGCAGTAAGAAGAAATATATCCGTAAAGGAAGACACGTCAATTTTCTGAAACTGCCCAATATTTACCAGTTCAAATGATTTTTATGCCTTTTGACAAGTTTTGAGAGTCTAATTTACAAATCAAAAGAAAGGCTACAAAACCAAGGATAATAATGGGCAGTACCAAGAGCAACAGACACGATAAGTACTTTCTCTGTGCCAATATATACATGTGCTGATGATCATTTACTTCCCCTGGGTGTTATGTTGAACCTAAGGTAACGTATTCAGCAAATATGAATTAAGCCTTTTTGAAAAACTATTATTCTTTTTTAAACCAAAATGCCAATTTTCTTTATTGCACTTTGACTTCATTTACTAGGAATGTATGACGATTCAAAGAACTGTCTTCCCTAGCTTTAATTTCTTGGATTATGGTAGTATTCTGTGTATCATTCAAAGCATTGTTTTCTTTAAGCTCTTTTAGGACATAGGAATTTGAAAAATGTTCTTAGAAGTTTCTTTAACAAATTTTCCTTAAATAATTGTCTCAAAGTATCATTGGCACATGGTAATGTCTAATTGCATTTTATTAACTTTTAATGCAATGTTCATGTGTTTATAGCTACCTTATTCTGCAAATGCCAAAGCTTTCCTTACTATCTGCTGTAAGTTAGGCACTGTGCATGTAGCTCTGAAATCCCCTGCATCTGGATGCTGGTGGCATATGCTTTTTTAACTCCATGATTTTCCAGTAGGAACAACAAAAGCTTATTAAGGAGTGGCATGGAAGTACACTGGTCTAAATAAAAAAAAGTGACACGCAATAGGTACAGTAACCAAAATTCAGAAAGATACACAGGTTATTTAAATGCCTATGACTGTCAGGAGACTTAAATTTTAGTTATATACTATTGTGAAAGACAATTATAATTATCTCAATGATTGTTCATAAGTCTGGTTTGTATATAATATGGAGAACTGCTACCTTCACTGCTACCTTCTACATTTGTTAATTAGGTATTTATACTTATATGCTGTATTGCTTCATTTATGGTACAAACCTAGAAAGCAAACTACTGACTGAATCAAAAACACTGCTCTATGAAGGTGCTGAATTTTTCTGGAGTTCTGTGATCTGAGATGAAGTCCTCTACTGCTTAATTTGTCACATATGTCAACATTCAAAATGACGCATAGAGGTTAATAGACAGTTATTCATTCCTGACTTACTGAAAAAGTTATTAACCTAACCTTTTTTCATTTGTAGGGAATTTGATGATGAACATGAATATTGAACTCTCTATACTTGCCAAAAAAGGTCATATAAACTACCCATCACACACAAAATAAATAAGACAAAATATCTAAATAGAGGTATATGAAATGTTTTGCTTTAAAATAGTTGTAAAGCATTACATTTGCTGTTTGCAAAAATTAACATGCTTGGCCTCAAGACTTAAATATGTATCAGCTGGTTGCTTGTTTTACTTTCATGATTGAATTATCATGGTAACTACTAAAACCTGAAGGCAATGGCATGATGCTGTGTCACTTGCACTTCAGTAAATGTCTTTCACCTCTTCAGAAAGATAAAAAAATCCTATTATTGTATTCAAGTAAACTGAGTCAAATAATCATCTCCCAAGCATTTTGTTCTTTTTACCTAAGGCTCTGACAAAGATCCCAACAGTGCTGTAATGAAATGACTTATGGTATGATCTCTTCAACATCCCACTGAGACAGTGACGATCTGTCATCCCTTGTGCATTGATACACAGTGGAGCCTGGAAACAGATTTAATTTGGTGCTGTGAAGAGAAGCCATTCACAATGCACAGCTTAGATATCCAATTCAAATATCAAAGCTAAGATGCTAGAATCCTTACACAGTGAGAGAACAGTCCAGAGCTCTTAAGAGAGCCAAGAAATAGTATGTGCTCTCCATGGAACCACAGGGTGCCTAAATACAATCTCAGTTTCAGCAGACACACAAAGACACATGGTGTGAATGCCTTATCCCAGTTGCACAAAGTTACACAAGTGGCTGATGAAAGGTCACAGAAGGGAACTCCTCAGCTAATAATTAATGCAACTAAAACAGACAATCAAAATTAAAACCCAACTTTTATTATAAAACTTAACCAATATTTTATAATTTGAAACATGGTGCTGGCAACAGTGCGGACTGCACTAAAACTCCTGTTGTTTTTTATCTTACTAAAATATGGTGATGAATTATAAAAGACAGTTAACCACATTAAAAAATGTATCTAAAGATCTAACACTTCACTAATAGGATATTTGCACAGAATCAAATAAAGTATGAGGGATCCTGCAAGTCCAGCCTCCTCACTAACTTGTTTAAATACAATTTTCCACAGGAACACCAAAACCAGACACAGAGGGAGCTACCTCAGATGTGGCCTCAGGAATCCTAAGCAGATGAGAATAGATGAGAATAACCACTTCCCTTGGCTTGTTGACTATGTTATTGCTTAAGGCGGCCCCTTGTATGGGACTTCATTGCTGAATGTGTGCTCAGCTGACTCCTGCTCAACAGGGTGTCTGCCAAGATCCCCAAGCCCTTCCTGCAGACCTGTTCCCTTGCTCCAGCAGACTGACACCAGGGCATCCTTCCCCAGGAGCTCAGTCTGGTTCAAGGCTTCTGAAGTGCCAGTGGTGGTCGCATTACCTGGCACAAGGGACTGAGACCTTTGGGGCACCGCTGTCCCCACTGTGCTGACTTGGGCAGAAAGGTGGTTTTACCAGAAAGCAGTTCAGTGTAAATGACATAGGATAAGAAAGAGCCAAGACTTTTCAAGTTTACAGATGCCAGCCATGAAGTGGTAGTAACAGTGATTTTGCCCTCAACCTTAATCAACTTTACTATGATTATTTCTTGCTTTCAATTACAATAGTTTCTCTCTGAAGTTCCCACAATATTGATATTGTTCCATGTATCACACTGTGTTTTGAAAAGCATAGTGTACAGAAGGCTACAAGTAAAAACAAATATCCAAATTAAAACTAAAAACTTAACAATATGAATGCTGAGGCTTTTGTTTTAAGTGAAACAATCAATCTAAGTGCCAAGATGGCACTGGAATTCAGGAGAAAATAAATCCTACAGGCTTAAATGACATGACTTTCTCTCTTCCATTTCCTCAAAACACAGAAAAGAAAAAAAATAGAGAGGCACAACAAAGCACCTGTTCCTGTTAGTTGACGAGGAGGCAAGTTTACATTTAATACCAAATAGTAAGTTTTAAAGGTCTCAAGATGCTATAAAGTTGCTGTAGGGGCTTTTTTGCTTGTTGGTTTGGTTTTTTTTGTTTCTTTTCCTGAGACTGCAAGCCCATTTTAAAAACACAAACAGAGGAAATTGTCACCTGTTCTAGTACTGCAGTTATGGTATTGATTACTGCAACTAGAACCAGAAAAGAACCTTTGCATTTCCTAAGTCCTAGAAATTTGTGTTGCATTACTCTATCATTTTTTACTTTCAGATTTGTCTCCCTATCTGTAACTTTGCTTCCTTCAAGCATTTCTGCTGAGGAGCAAGAGGCACGGTTTTCCATGCTCAGTGTCTTTCTATCTCACATTCATGGTGAAATGATGAATAGACCTGCATTCCTGGTCTCTTCTAGAGTTTGTTTGTGGCATCAATTTCTTTTAATAAAATAAACACTGTCAGTCAGAATAACAGATGAGCATTAGTAGACTTTAAGTTCTCTTCTTGACATTAACACTTTTAAACAAATACTACTAATTAATATTAGTAAGGAAATTTTTTCATATAATCAGTTTGCTATTATAGAGGTGTTAAATCCAAAGGCTTTTCTAAGATGTATTTTTAGTGTCAGCTGAAATGGGAAAATCTGAATTTTTACCTTACTGGAGGCTAAGAATTTCAGCAAACCATATTTTTAGATTTTTTAGTGTCCATGGCATGCAAAACCATCTCTCTTAGACTTATATTAGATAGCTATATCTATAAAAATCTAAATATATGTTTGACAGCATCTGTCTTATCTGAAGTTTACTACCATGCTGATACAGACAGATTTGATCAGCTTTGCATCTTCCCAGGTCCTAAACCAACATTCCTTCCTGTTTGTATGATTTTTTCATGTTTGAGTTAGTTTTTATTGCTTTTGTTACAACATTTCCTCATGTCTTTTTTATGATACTATATGGCCCTCTTGCTCAAATTTCTACTTGAACTGAAGTTTTATGGACTATGGGTAGATCTGAGTGGAAATTCTCCAGAAAGAATTATCTGAATTATTTAATCTCTTTGAAATGTCATATTAAAAGTAATGGGACTTTGTATTATAAATGTCATAATACCTCATCTCTTACAAAATGTTTAAATGTGCACATATACCTGGACTATTAACAGAAACTATGTAGCTCAAAAGGTGTCAAAGCATTAAACATAAACTTGGATTGCATTTTATGTTTGTGTTTTTGGGGGGAACATTTTGCTTCCACTATTGTAACTCTGGTTTATTTGTATTGCACTTAGAGCAATCAAATAAGATAACTGAAGCAAAATGGACATTTATGCTTCTACAGATATTTTCCAACTGATATATCAGAAAACTGTAAGGAAGTGCTCATTCAGGTTTTGTAATTCAGCAAGATTGTGCTTAATTTCTAGATCTGTCTCAAAATGATTCATCTATTTATCTAATTAAAGGCATTTTGTTAATTTTCTGAAAACAAATGGAAGATACAATCCTTCAGAAAGGTCTGTTAAGAAACCAGTGAGTCCATGAAAAAAAATAATACACTGCATTCATTGCAATGGTCAGAATACTAAGAAACAGAAAATAACACCTAAATCTAATTAAGTTATTTTGTAATCGGGATCATAGGTAAATGGGTTCATAGCTACTGGGCCTGAATTACTTCCAATCCACTCACTTCTTCAATATTTCATATTCTAAATAAGCATTTTTTCTTCAGTCTCTAAACTCATAATGTTCAAGAAGTTATAGCTATTGTACCTTCACTCAAAGCTCCACTTTTATACAATACGCTGTATAAAAATTATTATATAGTACTACCAGTATCTGCTGTAAGAACTAAAAGTAGCTATTTACATTTTCCCAAATAACAATTTAGATATTCCATAACGAAAATTAAATACTACAATGAATGAACTATGTTCTCCACCTTTTAAAAGACTACCTGTCTTTACTTTTCTATCTTAAAAATAAAAACCACCCCAAATGATATTATGAACTACAAATTCCTTTGGGTGAGAAAGACTTACTGATCTCATAATTTCTCTATTAAACTTACATCACATTTATTGACCAACTCTATCCTCCACAGTCAAAAAATATTTCCATTGCCAATTAGCAATTGAGAGTATTCACAGCAATATCATTCTCACTACATATATAACCTTACTTCTTACAGAGAAAAATTAGATTGATGGATTGGTGAGAAGTGTAGAATAATAGAAGTAGTAGTGGTGTACTATAAAGACAATTGAATAAAAAAGTTATTGAATTGCTAAGTAATCAAAAAGACTAATTAGCATGCTGCATATAAATATTCAGATAAACTCCAATCATATCAACAATGTGAAATGCACTAATTCAAGGTGATTTCAGTAGTTAATACAATGTTTAATCTTCCACTGAGAAGAGGAATGACATCTATTACATTTCTTATCTTTCCTTTAAAATATTCTTGGGGAATTTTATTGCTTTAGTTTTGTGGTATTGATAAGCATACTTCACAGTCCCATTGTGAGTTATTTTCAGTTCTTCCTTTATGGGGAAGGAAAATACATATCCCATTCTCTCTTGTTTCTGTTAATATATATGGTATTAACAGAATTTAAAATATATGAAAAAAAAGTCTTTTTCCTTAAATAATGGTCTAAGGACTTCCTGGGAAAAATGAAATAAAAACTCCAGTGAAATGAAAAGCCAAAGACAACTCCTTTCTCTTCAAATGAGAAAAGAATAACAATCAAGCAAATACACGTGGTCCTGGCCCTCTCATTACACAAGAGTATGCTGAAACTATTGCCCTTTTTTGGCAAAGTTTCTAGAAAACTCACCTGAAGTACGGAAGAAATTAAATTGCAGTTTAACCACAAGGGAAATAATACAGTCTAATCTGATTAGATTAGACTAGATTTGATCTAAGGCACACTAAAATATACTACAGTCTAAAAGACAACTCTAGCTATGAAAGGTCTTTCTAACTGAAAAGTTAATATTGAACAAGATGCTGACATGCCATTCTTTGTAATATTTTTTTTCATAAAGGCAACAAACAGAGGGCCTTTAGTAAAATATCAGACTCTGCCCAACCTTATGACAGACAAGTTTTTTCTTGTTCCTAAGGTTATTTACACCACCAGAAAAAGAATGCTAAAAATAAGAAACAATCTGGAATATGAGAGAGAAGTAAAGTGAATGAGGTCAGAGGAGCTATCCAGACCAGCAGATGGTAGTTTATCACACCAGAACAGCAAGAGTAGTTGGATTTACAGATACCATACATAGGCTAAACAGTCCTATATATTTTTAAAAATCAGAGTATACTAACAAAAATACAGTAAGTTCTACTGTAGTCAATTTCAAGAATTCCACAGGTGAAAAAGATGTTTTTATATCAGGGAAAAGAAGGACTGAAGAAAAGCAGAGTGTGCATTTCCTGTGAGTGGATAGACAAACTTTAATAACCTTTCAAAAGCCATAACATTTTGCATAGTTAAAAAGACATGTCAAAGCCAATGGACTATAGGTAATTTTTGATAGAAAGGATTATATAGACCTCTCTGAATTTAATTCAGGTAGAAAGTAGGGGAAAAGACCTTTCATGCAGTCCATCTAGATGAGGAGAAGGTACACAGCGGTGTATGTGATACTACAGATGATGGTTCCAATACTTTAACAGCATTGACTTAAAAATTAATCCAGCTGTTCTAATGCCAGAGCACCTTTGCAAGACCAACTGAGGTAACTTAGTGGATAAAATATAATGAAGAATTGAAACAAAATAGAGTTATGACAAAGAATATGAGGGAGACAAAAAGTTATGAGTATGTCAGACTCATGAAGTACAGGAAAAACTGGCATGCTGTCAACCCACGTATGCAAATACACTCCAAGTAAATATTCAGGGTATGGCAAAATTAGCAAATTGGCCAGAAGGACCTGTGATCCATTCAGGGGAATGAATTGTCACAGATTCACTCCAATGGCTTTAGACTGATGGCTGAAATGTGAAAGGGAGTGGAGATGTGTAGATATGGTTGAAAGTGAGACTTTTAGCTAGGCTGTTCATAGGTTTTATTTTATGCCAAGCAGACATTGATTTCAGAGAGCAATTACTGAAGACAGATGTTGGAAGTTATGTGTGTATGAACATGAGGAAATGTAGAAGAAAGGATATAAGTAGGATAATACTAAAAATATGTACATGCATTTCAGAAGCCAGTATGTGGTAAGAGCAGCCTGGTATCCCTCAGGCAAAAATAAACATTTTTAATAAGACTATGGGAAATACCTCATCCACAGTTAATCTCAAGGCAGTATTCCTTTAATGCTCATATAGGTGTTTTTGTTGGTTTACCAAAATAAGCAAGGAGCACTTACTTTAGAAGTAAAATATCGCGGGATGGTGGTAGGATTTATGGAATTATTTCATCTTCCCTCAGAGTGTATACAACAATAACGAAAAAAACCACCAGCAATTAAGGAGTGGTACATATACTAAATATATATGGGAGTGAGATGCATCACAAGAGAATATGTCTCTCCGAGACTGAAACTGAAAGCATTGAGCTCCTCAATTTTTACAAGAAAAATATGGTTGTGATAGGTTGATCTTGGGCCAGCAGTCAAGTATCTACACTGCCACTCACTCCCCCGTCACTCTCCAGAGGCACAGCAGAGTCAATACGAAGAGCAAAAAACCTCACAAACTGAAATAAAGGTTGTTTAACAAGAAAAGGGAAGAGGAAAAAACCCCAACAAACTAATTCACAACAAAACAAGTGATTCTGAGGCAACCACTCACCATCTCTCACAGGCAGACTGATGTCGTGTCAGTCTCCAAGCAATGCATAATTCCCTCCAAGCCCTCTCTGCTCAGTTTTTATTGCTGAGCAAAAGATGTTACATGGCATGGAATATCCCTTTGGCCTGTTTGGGTCATTGGCCCTGCTTGTGCCTCCTCTCAATTTCTTGCCTACCCCTGGGCCTATTCAATGTGTAGGAACAGAACAAGAAAAAGAGAAGGCCTTGATGCTGTGCAAATACTGGTCAGCAACAACCAAAATCCTGGTGTGCTATTAACATTGCTTTAGATACAAACAAAACCACACCACCATATGGACTACTTGTGGCAGGCCCGTGTAACCTCCCTCTCTGCTGCCAAATCTTATCTGCTGATGCTAAGATTAGAGAACCATCTTCCCCTAAGCTCTTGGCGTCAGCTATACTGGGAAGGCAGAATATCCAAGATAAAGTGACTGACAGACACAAGGATTTTACAATATAAAAGACCACTGTAAGCTTCAAAACCCAGACAACAGTTTGGTTACTTCTTGAAGTGCACAAACTGTTCTCTCCGACATACTTAGACATCAGTATACCGTTTCTGTGCTTCTCTTCTAGAAGTTGAGTGAAAAGAATTGGTAAGTTACATTGAGTTCTAACCTTACTATTTCTTTGCTATAGGTACCTTTTATTATTGTGCACTGTTTATTCTACTGGTAGTATCTTTTGTTTATCCTGTGTAGCAAGAAGTTTTGCTTAAATTCTGGTCTCATATGTGTTTTCTTGTGACTATTACAATAAATCAATCCATGTTGTAATAATGCTGATCGATCATAACTGAAGAACCAGGGAGAATAGGTGGTTTTGGAGTGCAGGCCACTCCAAGAGAATAAAACCCATTTAAACTCTCTCATATTCATAACACTACTATAAAAATTAGCTCCATCTCAGCCAGACCCAGTACAATATCTGAAGCTGTTTTACTTCAAAGAATTCCCAAAATGCAAATGCTACTGTTTTAGGAACTGGAATCCTTTGGGATTTCTCCATTTAATGTGTATAGAGCACAGTGCAGGAGCGGAGCTGCTTCAAACTATCAGGGTAATAACTGAAGTCATAGGTTTAAATGTTCTATCCTCTTCCACTTATCCTTTAGATTCTAGAAAACTGATGATAAGTTGACACCTAAATGTGAACACTGAGAATTATTTACTTAATTCACAGGAGAACTTCTAAGCCTTCAGTGATTGGAGGTCTGTGATAAATTGGGCAAGGTTGGACAACATGAACCAGTCAGTTGCAGTAGGGAGGACGAAAGTGGTGGAGGAAGTGATGAGACACTAAGTAAAAGAGAATTAAGAGTTCAAACCAAGCTTGTGGAAGAAACTAAAACTTTCCTGGACAATTTATGATTATTCACCTGTGAGGCTTTAACACAAAGTCTGGGAGAGGAGCTACCAATTGACTTAGGAGATGAATTGCTATAAGTTAAAGCAGCATATCTGTCCACTAGAAAAATAATGCTTTTCAGGTCATTTTTAGGAAACAGGCAAAAAATCTGGTATAGATCAAGAAAGGTATTCAGATGAATTTCTGGTACCTCCTTGCAGCAGGTGACCTGTATATTGATGCTTCAAGAGAGATTGCAAGTATCTCATTAATATGTCTTAAAGGAAAATAAAGATAGGTCAACCCTTAAAGACCATGGAAAATAATGACAGTGAATGAACTTCCGTTCTGATACATGTGGAGAACTATGGATTACTTGGCCCACAACTACTGGTAGATTTGAGGCAGTTGTGTCACAGAATGGTTTACAGAAAAAGCTTATGTATGCTGTGATGTGTTAAACTTTTCTCAAGCATATTATTTATATAAGCTTTATTAAACTTCACTTTTGCTTTCATCTTTCCTGAAGCCCAGGAAAATCATGTCTGACATCTTATTCCACAGCTACTTTATGAACCATTAGTTATGTCTCTGAAATGCAAAAAAATTCCATGATCAAAAATACAATATTTTGTACCATGTACTTTGCCAAAATCTTGTCAATATGAGTTTCTATATGACAGTGATATGAATATATCTATATGACATAATAGCACAGTCATGACAATAGTGCACTGTGTTATCATCTATAATGAACATGGAGAGTTAATTGACAATATTAGAATTGGGGAATATAGAAGCATCCTGTTAGTGATACAGAAAGAAATGTAGTACCTTCAAAATTGATTCAAGTAATGCCAGGATTAACCTTTGTACTAGCTGCTGATGCTAAGTGAATTTCCAAGATACAACAGACTATAGAAACATATTTGTAGGAGCTGTACCTTATCTCTGGTAATCACCATGCATGCCATTAATCTTAGAAGATGAACTGCATGGTTTTTATTAAGAAGATTTTTATATCTCCACTCAATTCTTATAAAGCCAACAATCCACAGCAACAGACTATGTACAGCTAACTAACCCAGTGCCTCCCCTTTTAGATTACAAACCTTAATTTCTCTGTTCCAGTTTTGTACCTCGAGATTCGAGCCATCGAGAGAGGAACTGATAAGGTGTCTAGCCAGCGCTTCTCGTATTTTGGTTCATTAGCTATGGCTGAAGAAGGTGATGATGGAGCCTGTGCAGAATAAATGAGAAACAGTAGGAGCAGTTTATAAGACACTGTAATGAAAAACCCATGAATATGCATCTCTGGCTCTGTTAGTCTCAGAAGTGAGTAATCATCACAATAAAAGTATTCAAGAAACTCAAGATTTGGTTGAGAAATGAAAAGAATCAATCACGTAGAAAGAAATGCTACCAATTTTGGTATTTTGCTCGTGATGCAATTTCAGTGTTACTTTAACATTAAACATATCTAAATTTTTGTTAATATTAATAACCGATACTAGAAAAGAAACAGTTTTCAGTCATAAATGCCGTGAATTTTCTCTAAATGCAATATAATATACATTTGTAGTTTAAATGAATTTGGTCTGTACGACTGTCCTACATGCTTCAATCACCAGAGAAAAGGACACAAATAATATCCTAATTAAATGCTACACTAAAAAAATTATTTGTGCCTTGTGACTTTTATCTATTATATCATTTAATAGTAGATTTAAAATTCTGATTCCTGTGTTATCATCCTATAGATGGATTAGTTTGAAATTTTGTCTTTGAAGTCTTCCTTCAAATGCCCCTACTAGAAAGGCAAAATTGTTGAAACTATCTAAGCAGCAAAGGATATCTAGGTCTCAGAATAGCAAAAATATGATTATTTTACAATCTACTCATTTCACGGAACAAAAGAAAACAACCTTAAATCAAATGTGTGCAAATGCAAATTAAGTAGCGGAATTAGGCTGGATATACAGCTATTGGTGAAAGAGTCCGCTCAGACCTGACCTAAAGCTTATGTACAGAATGTTCAGCCTGCTCTTTTATGTAGCATCTCATATACTGCAACTGAATAGTGCACAATGACACCAGGAATGAAACATGATTCAAAGAAAATATTTATGATATTTTAAAAGTTGGCACAGAACTACTACTCCTAAAATATTCAGGAAACTGCAAAATATATACCTTTTAGTTGATACACACTTGCAGAATATGTAGTTTTATAGCTTGTATAATAAGATCCAGAGGTTACATTATTGCATCGATGAGTGAAAGTACAGAAGTATGCACAAAAATTATGGTAAACTGAGCTTGTTTGCAAATGATTGTGAAATACTGTTTATAGGCAAAAATCAATTAGATTAGAAATGGACTAGTAAACGTTGGAAACCACAGCTTACTGTACCAACTGAGATTTATGGACATGATTATGAGCTTAAAAAATGCTTATTAAACAAGGAATAGAACAACCTAGGAGTTTCTTAGAAAATGCATGAAAATAATATATTGATTTTTTTTTTAATTGGCATTTATACCTTTGCATATCCATGACAGCTGATCATTTCATGTGGCAGTGTATGTGGCAAAAGTCACAGCCCAACAGGCTCAGGACTGGTGGACTCAACCTGAGGCTGCCACTGTCTGAGCCACACTCTCTTGTCAGGGTGAGCTTTCTGGCTCACCCCCAGCGTCCCTTGCAACATTGTTTACGAGTTTCAGTTTATTGGTTAATTAAGGTATTACTTCATGTTCTGTGTAAGGTTATGTTCTGGAAGCTTCATGGCTGTTCAGTTCCTCATTGGTTCCATGTAAATCCGTGTACCCCAACTGGTTACTCTCCCCTGCTTGTATCTTGATAAATCCCCTGCCTTCCCCATGCCCGTTGCAGGGTCCCTGAAGCCTTCAGCTCTTCCCGATCCTCGCACTGCCCCTCCCGGACACCGGACCCCTGCGTCGCCTCTCTTGGACCCCGGACCCTCTCCTGCCTTCCCTGCTGCCTCTCCCCGGGAAATAAAAGAGCTGAAAATCACACCAGAGCCCTTCTCTCTGGCCTTTATCCTCGTCTGCGCCCATAACATCAGCCTGGGACTCGCTCTCACCCAGAGGAGCCAGCACTAAACGAAGCTGCCGGAGGACGCCCTGCGTCTGGGGAAGCTGTGGGCTGCAGCCCCCGAGAAACCAGGGTCACTCCCAGACTATCGCTGAGTGGCCTCGAGCAGCCACCTGGAGCTAGCGTAAATTTCACTCATTTATAAAGATAGTAATAGTATACAGAAAGGTAGCTGAGAAGGATTCACAGACATAAGAGATATTTAGGACAGAGTCAGGATTTTGTGCTGTCTCTGAACCAAAGTTTTTTGTCCCAAATTGTACAGAGAACTTTCCAGTAGAGAACGGAGTTGAAAGTTAGTTATTTTTATATGAGCTGTAAACATGCACTGAGTAGTATTTACAAAAGCAAAGAAACCACAGAATGACCCAACCTAAGCTCTGTTATGCCCAGGTGTTCAAAAGCCATACAACTTACTCAAAATAATGAGCATTCTGGGAATTGTCTATTTCTTTTTCTTGCTCATAAGTATTTAGGATCATCTTTTCCCCCTAAATCACCTTCTTACAGTCAACAAGTGCTGATCTTTCTATTTACTTCTTTAAATAAATCAATATAGTGAGTTACACATTCTAACAGGATGATTGAGACTTAGTGACATTTTCTGACTAAATGAAAAATTTGTAATGAAATTGCTGGAGTTGGTAACACTAAAGGACCTTATAGGCAACAATCTCTTTGGGGACAGCAATTTCATTTAGAGCGTTTTTAATCCCCAGAACCATCCAGCTTTCATTTGATTGAGTTCTCTTGGTGTTTTTGCAGTATGAATATTTCATAAGTCCACAGACTAATTTTATTTTATAAAATTGCACACAAAAGACTAAGGTATCTTTAAAGTCTAGAATAAATTTATTAATATCACAGTGAAGAATCTGACACGTTATAGAATTCTGCACAAACTAAAATAATTGACAGAACCGAATGCAATCTGAAGTTGAAAAGGATCAACATAATCTAACATTGTCTCTCTGGAAACTGAAATGTCTAGAAATAAAGCAGGAACTTGTTACAGTCAAACATAAATGCTTGATTATGATCACTAATTTAAATCCAAGAATCAGAAAATAAAGGAACATAAAAATTTCTGCAACATATTCATCTATTGTTCCCATCCTCTAAACTCAGATACAGAAAAAATCTAGACAATTTAAACAGAAAAATCTGTCTTTTTCTTGTGAACTATTAGCTGTACTTCTTTTATCAGGTTGTTGAACAAAATTCTGCAATATTCTAGGTGATTTAAGAGCATTTGACAGCAGAAAAATTAATGAGTAGGTCACTTGGGCAATTTAATGTTTCCATTTGAGTCCCTGACACTTCAATCAAATGCTTTGATAGGGTATCAGTGTCAAGAAAAAGTATCTCAATGTAAGTAAAATTTGCAATTTTAGAAAATGTACATCACAGCTATTCATTAGATTAATGAATTGAAGGGGAAAAATTGGCCAACACCACTTGGACAAAAATCTATTAATCCCAAAGCTATGAAACTGCAGCATAGAAATATTCATGCGACACTGTTAAAACTGCTATAAAGTCCTAAAGAAAATGGGACTTCCCCAGACAATTTCAAAATTTTGATATTTGAAAAATACACTAGAAGGAGTAATTTACTTCTTCTCCCACAATTCCAGACTACTTATACCTGCAAAAACCCTCCTTCATGATCTGAACATTAATGGCCAAGAACAGGGAAAGGATCTGAAGGGGTCAAACTGGTCTAAGTTTCAAATATGTATTTGTTATGAAACCATATTCTACTAACCAGTTTATGGTAGAGCATAAAGAATGACCCCTCTTCATCTTAAGGACAAAAGAGGGCATATATATGTCCATAAGACCATTGCATAGAAACAAAATACTATCACAGGAAAAGCAGATAATTTTGTTCTGTTTAACCTATAATCTATTAACAATTCAATCTTAGATTCCTTGATATATCCTCTTCAAAACACATGGATTAAAAATATGAAACTGAGGAGGAAGCAAGTCAGTACAACTTTTGCAAACAGAGGACATGCCTCACAAATCTTTTAGAGTTTTCCAAAACTGTTAGTTAATATGAGAGAAGGAATTGCTAGGGCATACTTGGGTTTCAGAAGACCTTTTATCCCTCACAAAACGTTCTTCATTAATTTGCAGCGAAATATGGTGAAATCATCAAATTAATAATTATCTAAACTATAGCAAGCAAAACACAGCAGAAGGGCACTCCCACAGTGGACTCCCACAGTTACACAGGCTGTTCAGATCAATGATCTGGACAAGATGGTGAACACCAGACTGAGCAAGTTTCCTATGAATAACATGCAATAAAGGATGATGAAAAGAAAATTAAAAGAGAGCTGTCAAAGAAGCTCATTATACTGAATGACTGAGAGATAAAAATATAGTAAATAAATGTATAGCAATGAACATGAAGAAAGACATTATTAACTTTCTCCATACTGTAATGGATTATGAGTAGGCAATTGACACTCAAAATTTAGATCTTGCTGTTGTGGGAAAAGCAGATGCTGAAAAAAACAATTGTTTTTGAACAATTAAATTAACAAAGATTCATTAGTCTGGAAAAGAAACTGCTGAGGGAATTGTATGACAGGTATGCAAAAAATTAAATAACAGAGAAAGGGATTAAGAAACAGTGGTTCACTTGCCATTTTCACATATGAAGCAGGCGTATTGATTAGAAGTAAAAGACTTTAGGATAAAACTAGAGAATGGATGTGTCAGTCTATATAACAAACTGGCTCAGGAAGCACCTTTGTCAGAAGTCAGTGGAGGTGCAGGAAATACACCCTATAAATAATTGTATGTATTTCCTCTGTTTCTGCATTCTCTTGAGGGCATGTGGTGGGAAAAAGCTTTTTGGCTAGATGGTTCTTTGATCTGACCCAGTGTACTGAGCTGGCTGACCTTCATGTCATCTCTAATAAACAGGTACTCTTGTTGAAAACTCTCCATACCATTCCTTCAATGCACTAAAATAGAGATCATCTCTGTAATCACAGCTTTTATGCTCTGGTTCTATTTATACCTTTGGTTTTCTGCTGAGATCACCAACAATGTCGTCAATCAGTGCCAATTTGCTTGTAACACCTGTCCATTAAAAAATGGACTAAACACAAAAATCTCATTTTTGACAGAACAGTGAACAAGAATCAGGTTGTAATGACATATAATCACTACCTACCTGGAACAGCTGTGTACTGTTGACCTGGACAAGAGTCTGACTCTGTATCCATTAGCAATCACTGACCTATGAATGACACTGTAGGCAAATGCTTTGTTGCTTTCTTAAACAACAATATAACAACTCATTATAGGGTAACCAAAGAGTCTTCCAAGAAGTCGAGTAAGTCCACAAAGTCCTCTACTAACTGGGAGGCCTAATCAGATGTGTGTCTATAATTAAGTTTACACTAAGAACATAGGAATGATGGCAAAAGATCCCAGCTGGGTGAGACTGTCATTTTTCATCTTTTTGTGGCATACAATTTGCAGAGCTTGGGACACTCAGTTATTTTACCTTACTTTCTTTTAAACACTGGTTCCAAATCTCTGCAAGAAAAATATCATGTCCTCAGAAGAAAGTCTCTGAATCCTCTCTAGTAATTTGATTTCCAGTTTCTGCTAGGGCCACACCTTGAAAGCAGCCACAGTGTTATTTTAGGTTGATAGCACCCATTTGTTAAATATGGGCTTCAAGAAGGTTGAAGCTGGGTTAATTCACTTGGAATCAGAAATACTCAGAATCACATTATTCACCATTGTTGTAGTGCCTCTGGGCGTGGCTTGCGACCGGGCCCGGCCCCGCCAGCCTTGGACCGTCGGTTCCTTTTTCCCCCCGCCCCCGCGCGGCAGCTGGGGTGGCACAGCCCGGCTGACAGGGGCCGTCCCCACCCAGGGGAACAGCTCATTGGTTCCCATGCTGGGTGCAGACAGCCGACTCACTGGCCGGCGCCACTGTCAATCATTGTGGTCCTCCGCAGTGATTGGATCTCCTGGCTGCCCTCCGCTTGCCCCCCATCTTATAACACGCCCTGAGCGCCATTTTGGCCGTCTTCTCTGCACCGTGTTCCAGTAATAAAACCTGCTGGCGATAAGCGGAAAAGAACCTTTTCTCATCTCTTTATTTCCCTGCATAAATTAAACCGCTGTGCGTGAGCTAAGCCAAGATCTGCGGGAGTTCTGATGCTTGGCTCGCCTCTGATCGGAGACTAGATAAGGCCTGAGTCGCGTTATCTAGGCAAACGGGACCGATGCAAAAGACTCCGAGTTACTCACGCTTTCTACCCGCGGTACACCATGATTAAGCTTGGTTTTAAATATATTTTTCATCTCATATTACAAACACTGCCTGCTTTGCAGAAAGGTGAATGATGCCCTATCTTTGGAAGTATCCAAGGCCAGGCTGGATAGGGCTTTGACTAGCAACCATCATGAGTGCCATCACGTGGCACATGTAGGATGGCCAGCTGATCAGGCACACGGTTTAGAAAAGGCAGGTCCTGCTTGACCAGCCTGATCTTCTGTGACAAGGCCTAGTGGAGGAGGGAAAGGTGGTACATGTTGTCTACCTGGACTTCAGTAAAGCCTTGGATGCTGCCTCCCACAGCATTCTCTTGGAAAAGCTGGCAGCCCATGGCTTGGACAGGTGCACCCTTCACTATGTTAAAAAACTGGCTGGATGGCCAGGCCCAGAGAGTGCTGGTGTATGGAGATACATCCATCTGCCGGCCAGTCACAAGTTTGATCCCCAAGACTCACTATTTGGGCCAGTTTTGTTTAATATCTTTATTGATGATCTAGACAAGGGGATCAAGGGCACCCTCAGTCTTCAGAGGACACAAAGTTGGGTGGGAGTGTTGATCTGCTGGAGGGATCTGCAGAGGGATCTGCAGAGGGATCTGGACATTGTATGAGGTTCAAAAGGGCCAAGTGGCATGTCCTGCCCTTGGGTCACAGCAACCCCCTGCAGCTCTAAAGACTGGGGAAAGAATGGCTGGAGAGCTGCCCAGTGAAAAAGGATGTGAGGGTGCAGGTTGACAGCGGAATATGAGCCAGGGTGTGCCCAGGTGGCCAAGAAGGTCAATGGCTGGAGAAAAGGCTGCTCTGGGGTGTCCTTATTGCTCTCTACAACCACCTGAAAGGAGGTTGTCGCCAGGTAGGGGTTGGTCTCTTCTCCCAAATAACAAGTGATAGGACAAGAGGAAATGGCCTCGGTTGCACCAGGTGAGGCTTAAGCTGGATGTTAGAGAAAATTTCTTCACAGAAAGGGTTGTCAAGCACTGGAAATATCTCTGGAGATATTTAAAAGATATGTAAATGGGGAACATAGAGACACAGTTTGGTGCTGAACTTGGCCATTCTAGGTTAAGCTCAGGTTGGATTTGAGGATCTTAGAGCACCTTTCTACCCTAAATGAGTCTATGATTGTACCACTTTATGAAATAAGAACCAAGTGTGATAACTACTAGGAAAAAAAATACAACCTTTTAGTGACAATTTGGAATTTATCCATTTTCTGTTTTAGAGGATTTAATATTTCAAAATGCATCATTAAAGTCTTGATCCTGTTCTGTAAACATACTTTTACCAAGCACATTTGAGAGATATGACTAATTCTTGATTAGTGTCTTTGTTGATATGGGTTCAAAAAGAGATGATGATGATGATGCTGTTATTTATTTAAGATAATTTTTGCTGTTTCCATTTCAGTAAGCATTGATGAGAATTTCTGAAGACAATATGAGCTATATCTCTGCAAAATATGTATATGAAAATGGTAGCAACATTAATATGTTTGATATTTATATATTGGTAGATTTTCCTAGTAAAAACAATTGAGATTTAAATTATAGAAACATAAAACCATCGAATATCTCAAGTTGAAAGGGACCCATAAGGATCACTAAGGCCAAATGCCTGCTCCTCACAGGACTACCTAAAACCAAATCATAGGACTAAGAGTGTCTTCCAGACATGCCTTAAGCTCTGAAAAGCTAAAAAAGCTTGGCATAGCTTCATTCCCTTAGGTTATAGCTGAAAACATTGACCATTAAGTTTCAGTGGTTTTTGTTAAAAACTTTTAGATTAAAAAACATTAGGTTTCTTGCATCTTTTTGATGCAACCTGGAGTGTGTTTTGTCAAACCCTTCAATATAATATGTTTTTCAAATAGACAGATTTGTCTTATTCTGGAGGAAGAGAATTAGAGTTACTTAATTTCTTGCAACAACACCAGCAACACTCAACTCAGTGAATTGGATGTTCTCTCTCTATAGTTTTTAGTCAGGTCTGTGGTTGAAATACATGTATATATTGTATATATGTATATATATATAAGTAGGTTAATTTTCAGTATATCAACGAACTGAACTGACCTATGTATGGCTGAGCATTCGCTAATACTTATAACAGGGCCAGACAGGAAGTAGGGGCTTTATGTTGCTTGGAGAAGAAAACACAACTGCTCCATTAAGCAGTAAAAGTGACTCACATTATCTTACTTTAATTGTTGAACAACACAAATACCAAATATTCATCCAGGAGTAGAGACATGAGTGAAAGTCTTGTGATGGTCAGACAACAAAACAAATTATGGTGATATCTACTTCAAACAAGAGTCAGTTAGAGCTTTCAACTTGTCTCACAATTTAGAGGGATTTAATTATGATATCAAAATACCTGTGCATTCCTTTCATGCAGCATGAATTCAGGAGAGGGTCTATATTTATTTATTTTTAATGGAATGCTTAAATGGAAGTGCACAATTCTGGGACAGCACTAAGAAGGCAGTAATTATCTGGTAATGTATGCATCACCGAACAATTTAATAAATAAAAGGCTTCTACACATGAAACGACCTCTTTCAGGTGAAGTAACAATTTGGACATGTAATATGATGTCTTCAAAATTCAGTGAAAGCAGCAACTTTTAATTACACATCTCTATTCTACAATATTTTAATTGACATTTGTTTAATTAACTGGGAGGAATGTGAAACAGCATGTGAAACAACCCCTCCATTCCTATCACAAAAAAGAAACACTGTTTTAGTTCTAATGCTGCATCGAACACATGCTCTTGAATGTAATAATTGCACTTTAAGACATTTAATTCTTCTTAATTAATGTATGGGATTGCAGACACTCAGAACCCAGATGGGATGGTTACATAGAAAGCCTGTATAACAGTACGTGCTAGTAAATACTTACACTGCCCTATTCACTGCAATAGCTATACATTTAAATCATTTGGATTACTATTCTACCAGTGAAGAACAAATTAAAACCCTTTCATTTATGCAAGTTTCTCTAGAGGTGATTTACAAAGGAAATATTAATGAATATTTCATTACAGCTGTGCTGCTAGGTGCTAATACATTATTATTTTTTTAATGAAACATTGGGGTACAAGCCTGAGTAAGATATTTTTAGAGAATGCATATGGACTATTTGACAGAAACTTACACCTTTTTCTTTAATTTGTTTCCCTTGAGCTAGTATGTAATTGGTTTCTGAGTAACCTCAACAACCTTGCCTGGAACATCTTTCCAGATATATTCTCCCCTTGGGGGTAGGGGACAGGGGCCAGAGTACTTTATATTAAATCTCAGCAGAAAAAGCAGAAAGAAATTATGACTCCTCAAAATCCAAACCCAACATTAAATGTATATAAGGAAAAGAAAAAATACAATGTTGAGATCATTATAGTTTTACACTATAAATGCAAGTGTACCAAAACTTCAGCTGTTAGAGACAGCTTTGGCAGTCTTCCATATCCCCAAATGGGCTGTGCTGTCCTTGCTTAGAAAAATTAGCTCAAGGTTAGGGAACCTCTTTGAACTCCACACAGTCTGCACACTCCTCAGGATAAATCTGAGCCTTGACTCTTGCTTCCATCTCTAACCATGAGTTCAGTAAGTGCCAATTTGTTGCTAGAGCTTGTGGAAAGACACTGGATGCAACTTAGTGGGAGAACTTTTTACCTCAAATTTACTATTATTTTTCTTTATAAGTCACTTACACATGTACCTGAACTGCCAGAGTTCATCTATGCTAACATCAAATCTAGAAACATCATAACTACAGGCCTCTCTGCTTCCACACTGATCATTACCAGGTCCTGGTATTTGGAACAGTAATCAAATACTAACTTGGCAAAACAGTAGATGGATCTTTCTAGTATGAAAAACAAAAAACAAAACAACAAAACCAAACAAAACAAAAAAAGGAAGAAAAAAGAAAAAGCTTGCTTTCATTTCCTCTAACATTTCAAATTCCTCACTTAGTCTTCAATCTCATGAATGTTATCATGCATATTTCCCTCTAATGCATTTACATTATGTGAACTGGAAGTCAATTCTAAGTTACTTTGCTTTCATGCTCCATGAGAAAATAATGGATTTTCAGATCAAGGGCTGGCAGACGCAATTGGTATCACATGTAAAATCATTCTAATAGAAAAGGTATTGAACAGAAATACTGAAATTTCTCATCTAAAAGTATGAATGATGACAGGATGAAGAGCATGACAAAAATTAAAGAATAAAATAATCCTTAAGAATGATCAATAGTGTGTTTATACTGAATTGGAAGATACTACAGGAATAGTCAAAAAAATAAAAATGCTGAAGCTTTCATATCCATTCAACTTCAATTCAATGTTCTGGTCATACATTCCACTAAAGTATCCATCATAATGTCTTTTAGTCTCAGAACAAGTGTGTCCACCTCCCTTTCTTGAATCCTTTCCCCTTTTTGTCTTTCAGTGCTTGCAATTGAGTCATATTATTCTCTCACTCTGGAACCAGGACTACCATAGATATGAAAGATGTAGCATTCTACTGGTCCTATCAAGAGCTGAGCATCTGTGTTTTTTTCTTTGTAAAAAACTTGATGGTGAAGTAGGCAATGCCTTTTTAAAAGCAAGATTGTTTAATTTAGCAGATTAAACAAAACTATCAAAGAAGAAATATTTTAAAGCAATTTAGAAAAATTTAAGTGCCTGTTTAGCTTCATCTAACCGACTAAACTTAACATATGCTATCAAAATTAAACTAAGAGTTCTTAAAATACACAGACACACAGAAAATAACAATTTACTCTGTTCTCACTTCACTTGTTAGAACGTCACTTTTAGAAAATTCAGGGAAGCTGGATTCTCAAACAAACGAAAATCTACCACATTCTGCTTTTGCATTGTTACTGTCATATGGTGTCTTAAACAGCAGTTAGTTTTACTTGTGGTATTTTTTTTCCACCACCAATTTCTCCAGCTGGCTTGGATGTCTGGGATATTTGGACATCTAGTAGAATATCTCTACAGTATTTTCTTCATTGTTTCGTAGTTAGAATTCTCCAGGTGAAAAACCTGTACTCACTAGCCTTGAGACCATCTCCTCTGTATGTTTTAGGTTCCCCTCTGGAATTTTACATTGTGTTCAATAAACCAATTATAAGGTACAGATAAATGTAACTGCCACTGTCAGTCCCTGTAGCATTTGTCACAGTGCCCAAGCACAAAATAATTAGGTGTGAAAAGAGCACTTAGGTTCATTTCTCTGGTTTCCAGAGAACCATGTTAAAGTGCTGTACTGCAAACTGCTCTGATATTCTAAAGGATGTACATTAATATTGAAAACAGTATCACATCACATATAACAGATGCTTCACAGCAGACATGATAAAGATAGGTCTAACAGAGGCAAGCTAGCACCAGAACAGAAAATGGTATAGTCATATTAGGCAGAAAGATATTGCTGCTAAGATGGCAAGCCAGCTATAGTGCAAAATGACTGCTCAGCAAAACTGGCATAACAGTAATTCCTTACCTCTCTTTCCTGTCCTTTCCTTTACATGATGTGCTTTTTGGAGCAGAATTTCCACTCGTAAATGTTAGTGCCTTGTCTATTATGGCATGGATCTGAGTGTGGTTAGGAAGGTACATAAAACTACACCACAAACTTGCAAGATGCAATATTCAGTCAGATCTCCCCTACTGGGGTGACATAAAAAAGGGATTCAAATATCACTAGCCTTACTAGGCAATACCATTATAGGAAATGTCAGTTCTGCTTTTACTTTACCATAAAAATGAAAATATCTAATTGAGTAAAATAGAAGCACTCACTAATTAAATTCAACAGTATAATGCTACAATTCAACAAAGTATGACTAAAGTTCACATGAATTCACACCTAAACAATTATTAAATCTTATTGTGTTCACTTCTCCAAGCTTCTCAGTTGCCTTAGAGTAAAAACCTAGCAGTTCAGGGCCATGTGTTGACAACTTTGTAAGTACAGAATTTTACAGTATAAGCACTTAAAAGTCAATCAAACAAAGCAGTAAACAACAAGAACAAAACCAGGGTAGTCTTCCTCTAGTATTTTGAAGCTCAGAATTCGAAGAGAACTTACAGAGCTCATACCATGTTTTTATTATTCATTTGCATACCGTGTTACTTGAGTTTCCATTTAAATGCAAGCCACTGTCAAAGAGTGGTGATGAAGCTCCACTGCTGTGATCACTGGATGGCCCAGGGGAACCTGGAAATCAGACCACAAAAAATAACTGCAGATGTTAAATATATATATATATATATCTGACAATATCTATTCCAGCTGTAAAACATAGGAATAGTTTTTAATATAGTTCATCAAACCAAGACAGAAATACTACTTGTATTTTAGAAAGACAGCCAAGAAAATGCCCATATGCTATACTTAATGTCTAGAAAGCAAAAACGTAACTAGATGTTATCTGAGAGCGGCGTTGCTCATGGGAACTAATTATATGCTTAACTGTTTGTAGGATTAAGACTTTTTTTCACTGAGAATGAGATATTAAAACCAAGTGAGAAGTTCAGTTACACAAAACACATTTAATAATTTAAGAAATAAATTTCCTATCAAGTCTTGGAAGTCTCACCTTAGAGTATAACCATAGACTGTACTTATAAATAAAGGTAATAGGAAACTCTCAGGCAAGTACTAACTGGACACATATATAACCTTTCTTAATGAATATATCTTTCCTTAAAATGCCAGCTATTTTTAGTAAAGATATTTCTGCTCAAATTCAGAAATTGAAAGTAATCAATCATCCTGAACTGTTGATACTGTCACTATACTAAGACTCCATAGTTATATTCTTCAAAACATCTCTCCTTTTAGCAGTTATGTATCATGATCCTACTTTAGTAGTTAAAAGTGACTCCAGGAAAGCTTAATACTTTTGTAACATATAATAATAGAAACAGTGCAAAGTCATTGTGTAATTTCTGCTTAAAAGTAAAATGTTAACAAATAGCACCAATAACATACAATTACTGTCAGACAGCACTTGTTCTTATCAATAATGCACATAAAATCAATTGCATAGCACTATATTCATCATCACTGAAAACTCATTTTTCCATCTGAAAAATTCACCTGAAATTGTCTGTAAATCATCTCATATTAATAGGTCTGTCAAATCTAACATCACAGAAGTCAAAAAGCCATTCTTAGTCATATATTTTTGTATGTATCTTTTCCATATATCTGAAAGATTTAGCAAAATGGAACTTAATTCAAGAATAGAACATTTTGTCCTTTACAAATCTCTGTCAGTTCAGTGGTGAGGTTTCAGAATCATAGCCTGAATCTGGAGTTTCAGCCTGTTTTTATTTGGAGTCCTTTCTGTACAATACTAGGTAATGTCAGCAGAAGGAGTCATTATGCTTTGCTTATATGGGTCTAAACCAAGCACTGACTATCGCAGCTACAACATTTTGTAGCTCCTATATACGTACAGTAGGTCACAAAAAATTATGTTCATAGTCATAGATAACTACAGTGACTTGATGGAATAGAAGAAAATTTCTAATTTTTTTAAAGCAAAAATACTGAAATAAAAAAGTTGGCATTAAATTCTCCACTGAAGAGTCTGCCTGCTGGAAAATCTGACTGTCTCCAGCAGTAGATAACTATCATAGGTCCACAGGTCAATCAGATTGTCAAAGTGGAAATAACCCACCTATTCAGCAATTTGAGCATACCAAAAGACATTAATTCAAGTATTTATAAATCTTTAAATCCAGGTTTTACCATAACACAAAATACTACATTAGAATAATTGCTCATTTTTAAGTAAAGAAAACTTACATCCATCTCATGGGAAAGCTAGGAATAAAAGGTTAATTAAGAAATTTCCTTCTTCACCTATTGTCCCAGCAGATTTACTTTTCAGCAGCTTTCTTTCATTTTCTGAGTCACAACAAACTACACAGCCTGTCTCAGGCCATTCCACCTCCATCACTTGACTGTAAACAAGTTTCCAAGCCTTTTAGTCTGTTCCCCAGTGTATCTGCCTCACTTACTCATGGACTACTCCTTCATGACCTCGTTCAGTGTTTTAGACATTCCCACTGCAAATGCTCAGCTACTTTCATGGAAAGTGCAGTGCCCTCATCTCTCCAAGGACCTCTGCTTGTCTTCCCAAACGACTGCCCTAGAGCATTCAGGTAGTCTTTCCTCCCTTTTCTTAGAACAAAACACAGTATGGACATACTCTATCTGCTACTGCAGCCCCTGCCTAAGTAGATGAGAGTCCAAATCAAGTGTAAGGTACCAGTCCAAATTCTGCAACATTACCTCGAGAAAGACTATCAAAGTTTTTATGTTAAATGAAACATCTGCTACAGGTAACTCCCCACTCTATGGCCATAATAACAGAATATTCTGAGTTCAAAGGAACCCACAAGGATCCTTGAGTCAAAACTCTCAAGTGAATGGCCCATACAGAGATCAAACCCCCAGCCTTGGTCTTATTAGCACCATGCTCTGACCAACTGAGCTACAGGATCTTGCTGTGTACCGATATCATAAAAAAAAGGCTTTTGGTATATTTTAAGGTTTCCAGCAATCATTACTGCCTATAAGTCTGATCCCACCCAAATCATAGACAATTAGCCAAAGAGAAATGCAAACCTACCCTTTGACAGGTATATGACAGGTAAATTGCTTATTCTCAGCTTTGGCATGCTTGTTCTTTTAGGAAGGTTAAGTTAGGAAGGATCCTGTGGGAGAGGAAAAGATCTCTGCCTGATCTTTACCTGAGCGATAATTGAGTATGCTCAGAGAACAAAAAAAAAAAAAAGGCACAACATACCCTGTAAAGCGAGAAGGGGTCAGAGAGACATAGAGATGGCAAGGATATGAGTCTGCAGTTCACGGAGGAGACTGTGATGCCCCTGGGGGCAGCACAAAAAAATCAGACAGAACTCCAAGGTCAGGAGAAGAAACTTCGTAAGGATCACAGTGGATTTTGGAGAGCCAGCAGTAACTCAGAAAATCACCAAGTTAGTTGACATTAACCCTATAGGCAAGAACTCATTTGGAGTGGTACAGGTAAGAGTTATTTATAAATCCTTTTATAATACTTTTGACAGAATCAGTGAGATTTTTCAATTTAATACATTACATATTTTACTACTTATTTTAATAAAGCCTAGATTTTATTTTTAACTTTAAAACCATTATGCTTTCTAGACCTAGAAAAGTCTCTATTAAAGTTCTGGTCAGCTCAAGAGTTGTATCAACAGGAAGTTGTTTATTTCAGTCAGTGAATTACACTAAATCTCTAAATAACAAGCAACCCTCAAAATGCACAACAGCAGATCAATGTACAGCAAACAGTCAGCAAGACTTTATTATTTACAATAGACAATTTGTCTTATGATCAAGAGTGTTGAATGATACTGGAGACCTCATGCATAAATAAAAGCTCATTCACTGAATTTGTTAATTATGACATAGGCAACCTCCAAAAGACAAAAAGCCCATTTCAAAACAACAACAAAACTAAAATCAAAGGAAACACACTTGATGATTTTTAATTATACTGCAATCTTTGCAAATTCAGAATATTCTGATAATTTAGTATAATTATCAAATAGAAAAATTTCAAAAAGGGTCTGTTTTACCATAAAATATCCTGAAGAATTTTCCTAACAGCAGTGAATCTTTCTTAAATGGGTCCTACAAGCCCAGCTTAACTCTGGGATGGGTAATGAGCTTAGATCCAGAGAATCCTTAATGACAGTACCCAAGAGTTGATGCCGTAATTATTTGGTAACAGGCTAACAAATAGCCTCATAGACAATTTTAACTTTCTGACCCAGCTCAAAAAACCAAAGCTCCTCGTCTTGGTAACAAGAAAGACAAATCTATCTCACTCTTGCTGACAGAGACCTTAGAGAAAAACACAGCCATAAGATGAAGAATCATCCTTTCATGGGAGACATGCAACCTTGTCATTGGGAGACAAGCAACCCAGTGAATCAGACAGTTAATGACCTTACTGGCCCATAACAACTTCTGATCCAGGCCTGATAAGTTTTGAGAAATAACTATTTGCCCTATGTGAAATTCTGCCAAGCATTCTGCAATATTTTATAAAATTGCTGATCAAATAACTGTGGCAGAGAATATTTGTTGGAATAATTTCATTTACTATTATGGACAGTTTTGTAATAGTCTAGTAAGGGCCAAGTGTCCCAGAAAGCTGTGAAAGAGACAAGGATCAGTACTGGCATATCACCCTTGGTTCAGGCCTCCTCCAAACACCGAAACACGCAGTCCTTGTGTCATCCTTAAGTGCTACTTAATCACTATCCACTATTAAACTCATGCCAAATTCTGGGGAGTTTTTTTGTTGACAATAATGAAGGAGTGAAACAGACAGAAAAATGTCATGAGAACTGTAGGTAGATATTTCCTTGTTGTGACATCTTGTGCCTTTGCCATGGCATGAGATGGTGTAGGGAAGGGAGATGTATGAGAAGGAAGCAGGGGAGGCAGATGCTGCTCCTGATGATGTGCCCATAGTGATGATATGGGTTAATGGGAAGAGACAGTATGATTGCAGTTGCAGTGAACACACCATAGCACTAAAACTGCCAGCACAGAAGCTGGTCTGACTGAATGTTGGAAGGTAGGGGACCAAGTGCCTGCATCTGCTGGGATGCCGGGAGAGGCCAAGATACTTCAGAATTATGCATGTATGCACTTAAATCCTGCCTGCTGTGTAATTTGGAAATTTCTTTACTATATAATGGAATTGCTACTTAGCTTTTTATATATGTCATTGATACTTCATGAATGGAATTCTCTTTTGTGCATGGACTTGTGAAAAGCTCTTCTTGAAATGGGGTGCTATTCCCTGTAACTCCATCACTATTCTCTGTAACTCCGGTTTATTTATTGTCTTAAATCGGAACTATTTTCAGTAATTTTTTACACCTTATTTGCTTATTTTCTTACCACGAGAATGAGTATTTCTAGCAAATGACTTACCGAAGATCACCTGACTCACTGACCTTGGTTTCAGCCTCTATTGGATGGCTACACAGGACATTCTGGAGAGGAGCATATAAGCATATAAGTTCATGAGTAGGGCAATTTCTTAAGTTCCTTACATGACTTACCATACCTACCAAGTCCTTTTTTTTCAGTATGTGGTATAAGGCTGGGATCATGCATGGGACTAAGCAGGGTAGTATAATGCTTGCCAAAAATTTCCTCATGCTCTGCATAAATGAAGCAAGTCTAATAAACTGCCCAAAACAAGCAGACTACACAATTCAGAAGCACTGCTTCTCTGCTCTGCCCCTTGATAGTCTGTGGTAGCTTGTCTAAAATGGCACTGTCTTCCCTATTCCAAAAAGGTTTTCTTTGAACAACAGTAATCGAGGCAGACTGCAAATAGGGCTAGGTGGTAACATTGAGATGAAAGATGGCTTCCCCGATGATCACTGCTTTGTGTTTTCAGAACATGATGTACAAAGAAGGCACCAATATTCCCAGACCTACGTGAACTTCTTGTCAAGGTGGCAGCCAGCTCATGTAGAGTGTGTACTAGGTCTTAATGGCAAATTTTTGGGAGGCGGGATGTCTTCAGAAGTGGGAGGTGGTTGGAGTTGCCCTGTGCTGGACACAGACAGTCTCAGCCAGCTCCTACATTTCCACTGAGCCCTGAAGTTGAGCTGGTAGAACCTCTGGGAAACTATTTAAGAAAGGGCAAAATGCAGAAGAGCACAGACAATAGTAAGGAAAATAGTGAGACAAAAATCAGATGAACCTCAAGGTCAGTGAAGAAGGTGATGGACATTTTTTTGTCTCTGTTTCTCACTGCCTGAATCTATTTTAATAGGCAATACATTTATCTAAGCTTCCCCATATTGCCTCTACTTGGCCATGATGGTAATTACTAAGTGATCTCTCTTGACCTAAGAGCTTTTTTGTTCTGTTTTCCCACCATGTTTTGTTTGAGCAAAGGGAGTGATAGAGCATCTAAGTGAGAGTGGCTCTTAGCTAAGGTGAACTAACGACAAGCAATGCAGTTTGAGATGTCAATCTGCAAGATGAGGTATAAGTGCTAGTAGGACTGTCATAATCACAAATGAATACATCCAACAACACAGAAACTACTGGTAAGACGCTGCTGGCTTTCCAAAATCATGTTTAAGCTTGGACACAGTGACCCAAGGCATTATAGACATCAGTCTATAGTTATCTGATAATCTAGTAGGAAAACCAAAACTGCAGATTCATTACAAGAACCAGTGACCATATATTTTCAAGTGCAAATGAAAAGCAATAAGAATTGAAAGAAAGACTTTAGCATAAAATGTATAGTTCAGCGGAGTAGAGGCCTGTCAAGTTGGCTTTTGACTGGTGTAAGAATATAGATTAAATGATTGACACTCTTCTAATGGCAAGAGCGTGACCATGACATCTATGATTCTGCTGAAATCAGGAAGTACAGAGTTCGGCCCAACTTAAATAAATAAAATCTAAATCAACCCAAAGAACAAGATATATTTCAAAACTTTGTTCTTATTTTGGAAAGAAAATAATCTATTAAGATAAACTGGTGCAAAATTATTTGGTCTGATTAAATAAGCCGATTTATTTATTTTCTACTTGCAACATTGATCACAACTGTGCAACTTGAATATTTTATCTGCTAACCAGAAGAACCCCAAACATCCCTGATCTGCATTGTTCATACACATTTAGTATTGCTACTGTTAAGCTATTCAGTTGTCAAACATAATTCTGCTCTCTGACAAAACCAATCAAAATAGCAAAGTAATTTATGAAATACACATGATTAATGTTATTCATTTGTTTGGTAAGTGTCCTGAAAGTACCTTTCAGAGTAAATGTATGATTCAAATGTTTGAAAACACTATTTTATTGTATTCAGCTTTTGAAAAACTTTCAGGTATCACCTATGACTGTACTGCATTTTAATGAATTTTTTCAGTTTTATTTTGAATAAACTATACATAAGCATCAAGGCAGTACGCATTAGATTCTTTCTTCCTGTAAAGCACTCTAGGATTGAATTCCTATTTCTGTCACTGTCAGTTTATTACAAGAATGCTGCAAAGAGGAAAACAAATTACTCCTATTCCCTAATTTCCTCTTACCTAATGGGAGCTTTAAAAATGATGGAGCTTCCCTGAGGTATTGAACGGTGATGGTAACTTCATCGCCAGCATTTCGCAGTAGGTGTACCTGTCAGTGTGACAAATAACATCAACTTTAAACCAAAGAACCATCAGTCATGGAAAGCACGCTACTTACAATGGAAGCAACATTCTTGTTGATCTATAATAAACTCGGTGTAAATATTTCTGACTGACAATGTAGAATAGCTTGAGGGTCAAGCCACACCAACAATGGAAAAGAGCAGGCAAGGTCAATGGAACAACCTGAACAAATAATTAGCTGGGCAACCTGATTTTATATACCAGTTAAACACAACTTCCATGAACTGATTTTATAAAGCCGCCATAAGGTAGTAGGGAAATATGTGTTTATGTACATATAATACATTAAGTTTGTGTGTGTACAAACAGAAAGACACATAAAGGTATATTAATACATCATACACATCTCGATCTTAAGTATTTGGTTTTATTGATTTGGGTAACAAATTAAGCACACTTTAATGTTTCAAATATAGTCTTGGATTTTGTGTCTTTATTGTCTGCAAGCATTTGTTAACCAAAAGCTTGTATGTAACATATACACACATGTATAGAGACATTTTGAACCATCAGAATTTACTTTGGGCCATAGCACACTACTACACAAAGTGCTTTTTTAAATGCAGAACTACAAATAACATCTCTGATGGAACTTGGTTCCTACCACAGGGCAGATGTATGCACCAGATTCATATCCATGACTTTCAGAAAACAGGTATTGCTTTTGGTTTGCATGTGGCCTGTACACACAGGGTCTGCAACCCTGATCCAGTTTGCCAGAAATGGATGATATAGCTTGTGGCCTCTAATCTGAGCATGACCAGTGCATTCATGTATCAAGCAGAAAAGTAACTAACTGCAGCAAACTAACTTATATAGATGTATTTAATGGTTTAACCTACTTGGAGGAAGCTCTGAACATCCTGGTCTAGTGAAAGGTGTCCCAGCTCATGGCAGTAGATGATCTTTAAGGTCCCTTCTAACCTAAGTCATTCTATGATTCTATGATCTACAGATTAGGCTTGCTTTGTTCAAAAATTGAAACAAGCTGTTAAAATGCTCATATTGAACCGTATGTGAAAACATAGTTCAGACATAAAACCAAGAAATAGTATTTATTTCATCTATGTATCTCTATATAAACTGATGTAAGATGAAAAATACTTATAATAAAAATGGAAGAAACTGTTAGTGTATCATTGTGTGTGTTTAAATTAAACTGCAGTCACTATTTTTATCTCCAGCAGATGAATTTATCTTCCTAAACTTCATTAATACCTGCGTTAGGCCTTGGAATGAATTGATGTCTCCTTGTAGCCCACCCAGACCATCTTATGACTTTGCACTATTTATGCTAAACTAAATTGCAATTAAGACTTGACCAAAACTTTTGTAAAAGACAGTAAACTTATTTTTTCCACACTGACAGAACCAATGGATTTTTGAGTCTTTGATCAAAAGACTAATTGAAAATATTTTCTATGAGTAAATGTATAAATTAAAGAAATAATGAGTTATTCTATTAAAAAAGTAAATAATTAAGAAACTACTTATAAGAACGTGAAAGAGCACATGTGCTTCACTTCATAACTTTCCATATAGTCAGGTAGTGAGGTTTATGTAATTTAAAAAATAGTAAGTTATTTAAATCCCTGACCCCTATACAAAGTTTGATTTGGTCCCAGAAATGGAAAAACACTTGGCCTGATCCTTGAAAAAAAATCCAAGCTCATGCCAAATAGAATGGCTGAAAAAAACTCCATAAGTCAATATGCTGCAGGCAGCCACACTGCCATTGGCATGCCCTCACATGAAATCTGGAGGTTGACAAGGGTGTACAGGGTGCCAGTGCCAGGCACTGGCAACAGGAGCTACATGGGGGCTCTATGAGGACACAGATGATCTCAGCCTGCTCCAACCCACCCACTGCAAGGCAGGGCTAAGGGAGAGGCAAAGGAGCTGGGAATGAAGAAATGAAGTTGAGCTGGGAAGAAGGGTGAGGGGAAGATTTCAGTTCAACTCTTTTGTCTTTTTCTTAATATCCAAACCTATTTCAACTAGCAGTATAATGAAGTAATTTCCCTGACTCAAGTCTCTTCTGTCCATGGTGGTAATTGGCCAGAACTTTCCAGTTTATCTTGACCCAAGCAATTTTTCATCCTAATTTTTCCCCATCTCCCAGCAACGAGGCAGGGGTGAGAGAGCAGCTGAGTTGGTATTTGGCTGCTGGCCTAGGATGACCCACCACCATAGGTTCAAGACAGTTTTACAAAATGAAAATTAAAATTATAAGAGAATGAGTGCACCAAAGGTATCCAGATAGTCTAGGTTTAGTGAACACAGCCTGAGTGCAACAATGCTGGAAAGGTGAAATTGCAGGAAGAGAAAAGGACACCCAATCTATTCCCTCCCAAATTAAAAATGTCAGAAAATATCAGTGCAGGGAGAAGTCAGAACTGGCAAGAAATACAAGATCCTGTTACCAAATGCTGCTGTACTTGCAATACCATTTAACATTTCATTGCATGGTAAATCTATTAGAAATGCTGACTTTAGTTTCTAATCAGTACAGTAACACCAGTGTTTTGTAAAATTAAATAGAAAATTTCAAAATGAACAAATTTAAAATGTGGTCATGATACTGTCCTGAGATGTGTAATGAAAAGAAATATAAACCAAATAAAATAAATACCGAGAACTCATTTTGTTATTCATAACTGCCTTTTTTGATAAGCCAAAAAAGTGAAGTAATTTAATTTTAGCTTTGTAATTGTGGCAGGATGGTTTCCATCCCCCTCTCTGCTGCCAAATCTTATCTGCTGATGCTAAGATGAGAGTACCATCTTCCCCTAAGCTCTTGGCATCAGCTATACTGGGAAGGCAGAATATCCAAGATAAAGTGACTGACAGACACAAGGATTTTACAATATAAAAGAGCACTGTGAGCTTCAAAAAACCAGACAACAGTTTTGTACTTCTTGAAGTGCACAAACTGTTTTCTTCAACATACTTAGATGTCAGTATGCTGTTTTCTATGCTTCTCTTCTAGAAGTTGAGTGAAAAGAATTGGTAAGTTACATTGAGTTCTAACCTTACTATTTCTTTGCTATAGGTACCTTTTATTATTGTGCACTATTTTTCTACTGGTAGTATCTTTTGTTTATCCTGTGTAGTAGAAGTTTTGCTTAAATTCTGGTCTCATATGTGTTTTCTTGTGACTATTACAATAAATCAATGAATGTTGTAATAATGCTGATCGATCATAACTAAAGAACCAGGGAGAATAGGTGGTTTTGGAGTGCAGGCCACTCCAAGAGAATAAAACCCATTTAAACTCTCTTATATTCATAACAGTAATAACAAGGAAGATAGATATACACATTTTGAAGAAAGCTTTCAAACACAGAAAAACAACTATGCTTCCTCTTAATTAAGCAAAGAATGTTTGCACACAAACCTCTATACTTGTCAAGAGATAAGAGGAGACAGCATGACAGACATATTGCCTAACATACATTCGGAAGACACTAGTCAAATATTATGAAGATAAATCAAATCCAAAAACTCTTAGAACAAAACAAAACAGTAGACTAGAAACTGTTACCAAGTATGAGATTTAATTTTTTGTTTCGAGTGATATTTTGAAAAGGAAAGAACTCTAATATTATTGCTTTGCTTTAAAATTTCCAAGCAGTAGTACCTTAAAAGTGTACTTCACACTGTATCATACTCTCCTGGAGTTGCTTAGTATTCTTCAGTAGTGCCATAGTCTTGAACTACACACATACTAACAAAACTAAACCAAGACCTGAGCAGAGAGAATGCTAAAAATATAAACAGGAGATTCTATATCTCAGCTAACTACAGTAGGGTCTGCAGAAAAAAATATGAGGAAAACCTAATTTTAGGAAAACCTAATGACCTTTGTAGCCTCATTTTTACTGTCAACACCCAATTTAGAGAAATGCTGTGTACTTATAGGCAGACAAGCATATAGGCAGCACAATTCACAGGTGCTGTACATTCTTTATAAATTTTGGTGCCTTGTGTTTACTGTGATTTGCTCTAAATCTTCAAACATACCTGATCATTAAAATTCACACTGCTCAGACATTTAGACAAGGTTTTGGCTGTTTGAACCAGGTTCTGTCTTATTAAGAACTGAAACAGCAATTAAAATTGAAAAGGATAATGTTTTTGATGAGTGAATTCACCCATATGGCCCTTTAGCCAATACCTATTCTGAGTATAGAAGTCACATAATTTCACTTTGGCCATTTAAAAGATTCACTCGGTAGTAATTGCTAATATCTTTTCTATAAATCACCAAAGATCTTAGGATAAAAAGAAATCTTCTGTCACAGGTGTGTATCTCTAAATAAGTAGAGTCTGAATGACAACCTTACACTTTTAACTGTGAAGTTGGATGAAATGAATCTTATCTTGCATCTATTGAAGAATATTTAAGATTAAGCATCTCAGACTAAAAGTCTGAAGCAAAAATTCTGAAGCAAAAGGATGTGAATCACCTGATGAATGCCTGAGTTGAGGTACAATCATTTCACAAATAAAACACTTGAAATTCACACCAAGTACAAGTTTTGGACTTGACAAGTACCTGGGTGGAAAATGATGTACAAGCCTGCAATACAGCAGGCAAACAACTGAGATGTAGTAAAATATATTAAAATAATTAGATCCTAACACATAATAGTAAACAAAACAAAACAAAACAATGAAATCTAGAGAATTAAAAGTTTAAAAGAAGATTTAAATCCTCAGAAAGAACAATACTATTTAACACTTAAAATGCCTCCTAGGCAAGAGTCTATTTGGAAGCACTTTTGGAATCTTGACAGTTTCAGCTCAACACATAAGAACACGACTGACAAATCTGGTATTGTGCTTCTATGTCTATGAGTAGGCAAGGAAGATGTGTGAAAAGCAGACACCTTGCAGTATAAGTAGTCTTTAAAATGACAGTAAATGCAAAACGGCCTTAAATAAAAAGTTAATAAAATTAAAATCAGATACCATGCAGCAGAATTAAGTTAGTTCAAGAAAAAATGATTTCTTGGTACTTGTCTCTTTTCCACTGGTCAGTTATGGAATGGTTTCCAATAAATACTTTTGATTCTTCTCTTCCTTAGCTTTGCACTATTCAACGAATAATAATCTCTTTCTAAATGCTTAGCTAGCTAATCCAAAGCAAGCATTCGTGTCTGAACAATTTATACAAATAAGTTAGGAAAAGAGACAAAGATGCTTGTGGAAATTTTCACAGATTTAAACCAAATTGCAACTTCTCTTAGTTTATTCAATTCTTAATTTTCTCTTATTTCTGCCTATAAATACAGTAAAAGACATTTTTAATGAGATAGCTTCAGCATCAATTTAAACAAATAATGCTGTTTCTGCATGATATAATTACCAGGAATTATAGAAAAATTTTTTTTCATTATTGTGTACATTATTTAATTACACAATGTAGTGTGCAATTAACATTGTGTAAACAATGCTTGCAAATATATCTGGAATATGAAAGATGCTGATACATATTGTGCATTGGAAAATAAATTTTGAGTCCACTTAGCTGCTCCCTGAAGCAATGAAAGTTTAAATAAATTCACTAAAGGATAACTATTACCTGAAACATGAAGATCCAATCCTGAGAAAGTAACTTTGCCATCTTTCAAAAAATCCCAAGAATATCAAAGCATTACAGGCATTTCTGTCTGGAAATGCAGGGTAATCTCTACTGTCATCAGTGTGCTATAAATGAAAAGAGTTCAAAGACACAGAACTCAAAATTTAAGAACAAGAAATGTGTTTTATTGCTTATCTACAGTTATGCATTACTTGTAAAAAAATAATTGTCTCAGGTATCAAAAACTCACATAGGACAGAAATGGCCACATTACCAGAGAGCAAACACACAACTTTTAGGCTGAAACTTTATTAAACCATTCCTGGCATATCTGCTATGTTAGCAACATATACTGTGGTATCAAAGTACCACTTCCAGATATGTACATGTGTTTAAATACAGATATCTGACTATGTGTGATTGGAAACACATACGGTAAAGTGGAATCAGTATCCACAGAATTGTAAACATTTCTGTCTCAAATGCAGGCCTTTTCAAGCAAAGAAATTGGAGCAGCCCAACCCTGCAGGTTCATGTTCTTCAAATACATTTTTAAATCTTTCTAGATGACAGTTAAGTGGTTGAGTTGATACAAACTCGAATGAGCACAGATTGAGTTAAAAAGACTAAATGCAGGTTTTCATGTAGCCAATACTGTTCTAATTTTCTTTGTGTTTGCTTGTATTTATAACATACCTGCAGAGTTCTCAGAAATGGATTTTATTTTACATAAAGTATTTCTGAGGAGAAAGGTGTAAGTCGGAAAACCCCTGCCATCATCTAATGGCAATGGTATAAAATGATGATGAAGATAACTTCAGCTGAAGGAGAGGCAATATTTAATGAAGGTTATCTTGTGCTACTGAGTGCAAAATCTAAACCAGAAAGTTTTAAAGTTGTCAAACCCAGCAGGTCATATGCTGCATTCTCTGACTGAGAAGTTGTTAACAATTCGGACATTTCTTCCTTTTCTTACAATAAGCTTTTCCACAATGATCCCTTTGTTCCAAGTCTTCTAGCCTAATAGACATTTCACAGACATCTCGAGTTAATACAGGATTAATTGTAGGAAGCACCAAGAACTGCTTTTATTGTCTACACATTCACCGATGAAGTACAAGCTAGAAGTCCTAGACCCATGGACTGATCAGCTCAATGGACTGCTTTGCAGCTTGGATCAGCCATACAGTTTATTTATAATCACTCATATGTTCATCCTTTCAGACTTAGAGAACTGGGGCACCTAGAAAACAAAAAAGTTCATCTTTTACACTAAACTGCTTACAGCATGTAGATGAACATAAAATGATAATAGGAATCCCTATAGATAAAGTTCAGCACTATTTCATAGTAGTAATACCCCTCTATGTTAGTCCTTTATGTTTTTGTTTCCCCAAATCCCCAGGCATTAAAGTGCTACTATCACCATAAAACAGCGGATCATCTGCAATATTCAGCACACATCAGAGAGAAATCTGTTTTAGGCAAAGTCCCATAGTTGAAACTTCTGCATACTGTCTCAGGACCACAGCCCATGATTCCTTGCCATTTTGCTACAGTATAGACCAGCACAGATCACCATAAAGTATATATTCCTTTATTCAATACTAAACACTTTCTATACTGGAAAAAAAACATGCTATTTGATAAGGGGAATATCATTCAAATCTCACTGTCATGTTACAGTCTTCTGACTTACTTTCTCTTCCGTCAGAATACTGATCACAGCCAGAGCCATAACTGTTTAAATACAGGGCTATACTTTTTTTATACAAAACATTTTTGTATTAGTTTTTTTGCTGCCTAATATCATATGCAAAAAGTAACCACACCAAATCCCTTTATATTTCCTAATCCAGTTCTTTAATAGTTTTGATGCACTGTGCTAGCTTATTTGCCATCTGAAGTGTATGAATACTCTCCTGTGTGAATGATTTGTCTGCTCTCTACAATAAGGAACAAGAGCAGGTGCTCCTCAATTCAATTCAATTCAATCCAGCCTCAATTCAGTGGCTAGACAAATGAGTCGGAAATATTAGTGACGCTTATAAGACCCACTCACTTACTTAGATGACACTCCCATTAAGTCAATAATTTTGAAGAGAAACAATAGTTATTTACAGCTTATACCTTGATCTCAAAGGAGTTAATCTCTCTTATGATCAGAAATACAACAGTTTTATTAATGGGTTAATTTTATGTGGTGGTAAGGTCTCTATAACTTTCCATTTCCAAAAAACTTACAAAATACAAAAAAAAAGGATTACACTTATGTAAACAGCCTAAGTCTAATCTTTCACAAACACATATTTAATTAATCTATTCAGAATCACCAGGGTGTACACTAACTCTTTATAAGCTTGTGACTTTGTTGTCTTACTGACATTGGGGTAGAGTGTATAGCACTTCAAAGTTCTTTATACCCTGATGAAATACAAAGGGTCACCTAACTGAAGGCAGTAAACCAGCAAAAAACACAAAACATTGTTTAGATAGGTAAAGGAAGGTGTAAGAGAGAAACGAGATTGAAATTATACTGTTTCAGAGAAGTTAGCTTAGCCAGAGGGGAAACCAAGCAGAGCGAATAAAAATTAAGAGATAGACTAGTTTGGATATAAGGATCAAAGGAAGCAGGAGTGGATAGGTCTTCATACTGATTATCAAGGATAACAAAGGACATAGTACAATATTTTTCCTGAACTATAAAGTAGCTTTTCCTTTCCCTTCGAGTTCTCTCAAAGACAACTCCCACCACCGACTTACCCACAGATAGCTCACACCCTTTTGTTCTTATTCCACGTTTCTTCTTTGGCTGACGTACTTAGTCTACCTCCATGGTACTCGGTTTTGTGCAGATGGGAGGAGGACGAGATGGAAGAAAGTGCCCCTCTATTTATGAGTAAAGTGTCTGGTATAATTTCTTATAAATCCTTTGTAAGTCTTTCAACATTTATTAATAAAATAAATAAAAATTTTAAAAAGTTAAAAGAGACACAATTTTAAATTTTTTTTTTAAATCTTAACTCCTTTTGCCCTTATTATTTACTGCTTAAAATTGTAGCTGTCCAGCCACACTCTGTTGTGCTTTAACTAAGTGTCACATTTTTTGTCCATAGCTTAACAAAGACTTAAATTCTTCCTAGAGCTCCTTTGTGCCAGGTACCTGAATTCTTCTATTAGTTTTAATTATAGTAATTCTGCTTTTGTGCTCAAAGATTATGCATGTTGTAAATGCTCATAATGCCAGGGTACTAGGTGCTTTTCTAATGCAGGGAATTAAATGACTGTGAAATGATGGTGGTAAAATAGTTCTGCAATATGAACTACTTAATTGTGGATGCTTTCTTAACATATTTAGAGCTTGAAATAAAGCTGCTTTCCACAATTACACTATAAAAGTCCTGTAATAACTTTAAGTTATACATTTTATACAGGTACTTATGTTACTCCATTTATTTAAAATCTTCTCTGAAATTTTGCTATCTCTTACAAAAGCATGGTAAAGGTGTAAATGGATGCAAACTGGAATGGCAAAATCATCTTTTAAAACATGTGAGTTTTATCATTTGCATGTGAAAGGTATTGGACACTAAAAGTATACTAGAACTTGTTTCTTAGTGAGGCATGCTGCCAGATGCATTCAGTGAGGAAATAATTGCACTTCCTAGAGCCTTTGGAAACAATGAGGATGAATTGTACATTCCTCAAAGTTTTAAAGTTATACTGTCATTTGATGATTTTATGCAGCTTTATTTTTATGCAGTGCTGGAATAAAGAATGCTTATGGAAAATTAGCACCTGGAGAAATGAAATTAAACTTAGATCTTTTTCAGCCAAACAAGGTCAAGAACATTTTTAAATTATTTGTCTCACTGTCATGATAACTCCTGCTCTGTGACTAAATCTCCATATAAATAGCTCAGGAAAATTCTATAGGGTAACTGAAAGAAGAGGAAAACTATGTACAGCAGAAATTTCCTTTGCACTTCAATGTCACAAATTAACATTCTTGCTATTGATGTTATTTCTGTTACTGCCCACCTACACAGTGGCAGCAAATTTTCTAAAATACACAGTAAGTCTTAATGAAAGTGACTATGCTAAACTCAATAGATGTTGCTCAATAAAAGAGTTTTTTCACTTCTTTCAGTTCCTGCTTCATCTCCGATGCATGCAGCTGTCCTGCAGATATACATTCAGCATTCACAAATATTTGCTGTCTACATAATAGATGACTAAAGCATTCTTTTAGAACTGAATGAAGCAATGACAAAGGAACACTCTGAGAACTACTACAAAGATAAAGTTAAGAAAGTACAATCTCCTCAAAAGTTTGATATCCTTTCTTTGGTGTGTCTGTAGTTCTATAAATATATTAAAATGCATTAACTAAACATAAACTTCATGAATTTTTCATGAGAAAGATCTTCTCAATGGAAACTTATTTATAGAAATGATGCACTTTCTTGAACAGCTGTGCAAAACTACATTTTACTTTAAAGTGACTTACAGTTTGAAATCTATATGCTTACTTTGCCTGATCTCAAATGTAAATCTCTTAATTCTAAAGAAAGCAAGGGATCAGTCTGATATAATTTCAGCAAGCTCCCTGTCAATAATATTTATGGGTGATGGATTTTACCCATGTTGTATCTGTTCACATGTCTTTATATAACTGGAGACAGTCTCTGAGTCTGGTGCACATCAAAATCTTCTGCTACTCAAGATACCATTCTTCCCTGCCCTAAACTGTCCATTTAAAGAGAGTGATAATAGCACTTGGAAAGACCATATGTGTAGTCACAAACTAGTCAGTTTCGTATACAGAAACTAGTCATAGAAAAATTGGTAAGTAAAACCCTTTTCATTTCTTTTTGAATATCCAGTAACAATGTAGGTCGGTGTTGGAAATCAGCTAGAGTGAGAAAATGTTTAATAGTTGCTTGTGGGAGATCAGGGAATGCATGAGCAAAAGCCCGTTCAAACAGTCACTGGAACAGATTTTCTAAGTTTTTGTACTGCTCTTCCTTTTTTTTTCTCTCCAACATTTTCCTGGGATTTGCTTGTCATCCCTCTGGAAGCACACTGACTTCTTTCTTTGATTATTCTCTTTCACATTTCTTTAGTTTTCTTGTGACAAAACATGCACTCTAACAAAAATTCATACACAGGTCCCTACATGTGCAATATAATTTTTAAGGATTGATTTATTATTTCCACTCTGCTGCATCTGCATTGCTTGAATACATGGCAATTCCTGGAAATTGTATGATGTTGAGATAATTGAAGATATTTCTAAAAAGTCTCTGTGCAATATCACATACTTTTTTATAACTTACACTCATACAGTAAGATGTAACTGCAGCCAAACTTTGCAGTAAAGTATATAGACTATTTCAGAAAGTGTCTAAAATTTTATTTAGTTTTTGGCAACTGTTCATTTTTAATTTGTTTTTTAGTAGCATACACCTTTTCTTTCAGTGTGTCTAAAAAAATGAATGGGAGGAACAGATTGCTTTTGCTAAAGTTTGTGAGTGTGGAAGCAAGCGATAGGGAATAAAAAAGCTCAGCTTCACTTAGATAAAAATTATTTATAATATCACTTTTAAACTCTCAACAGAAATAGTTTACTAAAATCTAAACAATCCAAACAAATAAAAAAAAATGCAATCTAAATAATCTAAAAGCAAAATATGGAAATTACCAAGAAAATGGGAGAGCCATGCAGCTGAAGAAAGATATCAAACAGTTCCATGAAATTCAGAGGAATCAGACAATCTTCACATGATGTGAAAACAACTCAGTTACTGGCTCTTCTGGATCTGATAGAATTACCCTTCCAGTATTAAGAGAGCGTTTCTTCTATGCTGAGAGAACAAAAAAGTTGCAGTACAAAGGATGAACTATTCAAGTAAACCATGCAGAGTATTGTTAAAAGTACTGTGAGGTTTCATCTTGGCACCATTAAGATAGATCTCCAAGGAATGAAACAGGCACAGTCTGCCTACGTAGAAAAATACTATTTTTTCCTTCATTTAAGTGGTTAAGTTCTCATTTTATACTTGTCGCACATGAATTATACTGTTCGTTTCGACTTAACATCTCTTCTTTTGGGTGAAAAGGCATGTTCAAACCGAAAAGATTCCCACAGGAAGAACTGCAGAAATTCAAGAAATAACTTAAAGTTATGCATCAGTCATGGGTCAGAAATGTGTGTCTGTCTGGAAGGGCATATATACGTGTTAGTGTAGCAACTACCTGGGCAATGTAGCAAAGCAGAAGTTTCCTTGAACTTTGGTCTGTACTGTTATTTCTAGCAATAATCTTAAGGTTTAAAACCTTCTGTGTATATTAAATAAAAACTTATGTCATAAGGTTGTTGCCTCAAGTATTACTGAATTGCATATTCAAATATTAACTTGTGGTTAAACCAACAGAATATAACACTGCATTTTTCAAATTGTAAATATATATCTTCATTTGTTTGAAGATTAATGATTTCAATAACAGCATAAATCAATAAAATTTAGTAATTATGTGACTATAAGACATTACTACACAGTAAAATTTGTAAATGAAAATAATTTATTTTTTCTACTTCACAAGCATCTATCTGACAAGATTTTTTATAATTATTTTTATTATTTATTTTATTAATCCATCATTCTAGTTCTATGTTTTTCATTCTTCTGTCAGTTTTGATATATTTGTTGAGTAGTTAAGCATTACGTACCTTTTTTAACTATGTATTTTCCTATATTCTTTTCTATTTCATCTCTTTCTTTCTGATATTATATGGATAAAATTTATAATCTGTGTTCCACCATTTGGAACTGAATTCCAGAAGACCATGAAAAGAATGTCAATTCCAAAATAGCTAATGCAGAATGGATGATGGCAAAAGGACAAACATAAATAAAATCTCAACATCTCAATGATGAACAATTTTCAGGTTCATTCCTTGTTTCTCAGTTAATCAGCCTAATGAAGCAAAAGTTCATCACTGCCTGCCAGACATGCCAATGACACATTAAACAGGATTACAATAAACATCTGAAGTATTAAACATTAAAAAAAATGCCTAAAAGTTGTTCAAATTCTGAAAATCTAAAATTATTCCCTGTTTTAATGGACTTTTTTATTTAGTGATGCCCTTTTGTGAGACTGTTCATAAATAAAAATAAAGAAATGTTTCCAAGCACTTTCCTGGATCAGTGAGTAAAATTGCAAATAGATTAACATTTGTGTGAAATACTAAAAGTGTGTGAAACATACTACTTTAATATAAAATAAATGAATGAGTTATAGCAATAAAAGATTACCATGCAACACCTACTTTTTCCATTTTGCGTAACTAAACTCTCACTCCTGCATTTTCTAGTTAATGGAAACAATCAGTTTATTGTCTAGAAAAAGGATTAATTTCATACAAACTTACATTTCTACTAATCACAGATTCATAAATCTGTGAACTAATCACAGATTCATAAAAAATAGGCTAGGTTTTGGAGGACCTCAATCAATCATATGGCCCAACCTTTTGTGAGAAGGGAGCCTACTTGAGATAATGTGGCACTCTGCCCAGTTGCATCTTGAAAGATATCTAAAGACACTTAACCTGGAGCTCTCGAGGTAGCTACACCCAGCGAAATCCCTGCTGGGATGATTTGCAATGGTTTTGCAACTCTCCCAAGCACAGAGTTCTTGCTACTGCAGATTGCCGCATGTAAAAAGCATGAGTAACTCGGAGCCTTTAGCAGAGGTCTCGTGTCCTGAAGAAAGCGATTTCGGCTTCATCCAGTCTCCGAACAGAGGTGAGCCGGGCATCAGAGCTCCCGCAGAATTCAGGCTTAGTTCACGCACAGCGGTTTAATTTAAGCAGGGAAGTAAAGAGACGAGAAAGGGTTCTTTTCTGCTGATTGCCAGCAGGATTTTATTACTGGGTCATGGAGTGCAGTAAAAGACAACAAAATGGCGGTCAGGGGCGTGTTATATTATGGAGGCAAGGGAGGGGCAGTCGGGAGAGAGCCAATCTGCGGAGGATTACAATGATTGACAGGGGCGCCGACCAGCGACTCTGCTGTCCGCACCCGCCACAGGAACCAATGAGCTGTCCCCCTGGGCGGGCACAGCCCCCACCGCCTCAGCCGGGGAGCTCCCCTGACGACCCGGGGCTGTGCCACCCCAGCTGCATCGCGCAGGGGTGGAAAGGACCAGCCCCCGCTGCCCTGGCCCGGCAGGGGCCAGGCCAGGTCATCAGCCACGCCCAGAGGCACCACAACAGCAGATGACCTGTTTCTGCTGGCTCCTCTGGAAATGAGAGTTACCCCAGGCGTGGTGTTAAGGCATCAGTGAGAATGAAAGGCGACAGAGGGTTCTTCTCTGGGATAATTGCCTTTTTATTGTAAATCCAGTGTTGAATTGTGAGGGTCCAGGGAGGAAGTCCAGAGACATCCAGGTGGCTGGATTAACCCCGGAGAAAAAGGGGACAAGGAAGGTCTGCAGGGGTCTTTTAAAGGGAGGTCATACCAGGTGACACCCAGTGGGAAGACGCCAGGTTCAAAGTGACCAGTGGAGAGCAGGAGAAGAGAGACCTTTCCAGGACATGACCATATAGAGTCTTCCAGGGCATAACCTTAATATGGAACCTGAGGTTGGGGATAGAGGTGACACAAGGGAAATATGGGTTTCACCACAGCTCAGGCGGGGAGTTCAGATATTGGAGGGAGAAGGTTCAGAGGGCATTGCCCTAGGTCTCTTTCCACCAATTCTGAAGTTCCACAGAAGCGGCTTCTGCCAAGTATACTGCTACAGACATCAGTGATGGCTTTTCATCCCATCATCTACAATTTACTTATGGTGGAAACAAATAGGTGCTTCTAGTGCATTTCAGCACTGGGCAGTGCTCACCTTGGGGACTCACAAAAATCGTTCTGTATCTTATTTCCCTCTTTCGCTAAGTAAAGGGAGAGAAAAGCACCCAGCCCCACATCACAAAACACCAGGAAATGTTTTCAGACATCTGATTATCAGGTGGGCCATGAAGATGCTCGGAGGGCTGGAGTACCTCTCCCATGATAACAGGCTGAGGGTGTTTGGCTTGTTCAGCCTGGAGAAGAGAAGGCTGCAGGGAGACCTTAGAGCAGCTTCCAGATCCTAAAGAGGACTACAAAGAGCTGGAGAGAGGCTTTTTACAAGCGAATGTAGGACAAGGGAGGACAGTTTTAAACTGAAGAAGGGGAAGTTTAGGTTATATATTAGGAAGAAATTCTTTCCTGTGAGGCTGGTGAAGAACTGAAGCAAGTTGCCATAGAACCTGAGGATGTTCCATCCCTGAAATGTTCAAGGCCAGGTTGGGTGAGGCTCTGAGCAACTTGATCTAGTGCAAGGTGTCCTTGCCCATTGGAGGGGTGTTGGAAGATGATCTTCAAGGTCCCTTCCAATCAAACCATTTTGTGATACAGTGATTCTAAAAATCTGAAAAATTCTGTTGAACCAGCAAACTGTCATCTTGTGTTTCATTTCCTTTCAGTTTATTGTGAATACTTTGAAAATTACAGTCCCAAAAGAACACCAAGAGTTCCTTGTGAACTTCAACCAAAATACTCTTTCCCTTTGCTTCCCTCTCTCTCTCTCTGCTCAGGAGAACCGACTGCTCCTTTTGTGTTATGCAAGGCAAAAACCTGATTAGCCATTAGGGAAAGAAAATCAATTTTCTTCTCTGATAAGAAATACAGAATATATATTAATCTCTGAATTAACATTTACTGTATTCACAGTCTCTTCACACCAGTGGAATATTTCTAAAAATAAACATAATCTTCAATGTATAGAAATTATTTTCAATTTTCCACACTATTGTATTACCTACTGCAAAAGCAGAATTTTCCTCGGTACTGATTCTGTTATTTATCCGTACTCTTAGCAAGAACTAAAGTGTGATAGTAGCAGCTTGAATAACTGTGGAGAAAAGCAAATTCTAGTATCAGAAGTGAAAAACAGGAAAGCCAGCTTGTTGTTAAATTGTTGCTGACAGAGCAGCTAATTGTTTGGCTTGCAGAGAAGCAATCACCTTTTAAGATTGCTGAAGTTCAAGAGTCAAGAAACAAAACTACCTATTTGGTACAATAAGGACCTGCTTTCGACATAAACATCTCAATAATGAACATGGCAGGTAGCAGGCAGCACAAACGGGCCTCCTTTCCTAAAGTTCCCAGATTTTGTAGCCTTCTCTCCCATGTATTTTCCCAAATGGGTCATATCTTTAACACCTGTGAGCCAAACTGACATACAATTACACTTAAACTTCAATTTAGTAAAATTCAGTTTTTCTGATTTTGTGCCTATTGAGTGCACTTCCTCACATTCTGCAAGGGTGAACCAGCATTCTAAACTGGTAGAAATTAAGTAGAAACCGGGGAAAAACTCTAAACAGCAAGGAATACTATTGTGAAACAACCAAAATAAAAAACCCAAAGAAAATTCTTGAAAACATTTGTTGGAGCTACAATTTTAAAAATAGGCAATTAAAAAAAAAAAAAAGACAAAAAACAGGAAAAAAAAGTCAGTTCAGCATAAAAAAAAAGCAAGAAATGTACTTGCTTCTGCCCCTTAATAGCTTATCACTATGGCTGGACAAGTGAAGTAATTCAAAATCTCAACATTTACCCTTTTAGTAGTCTATGGAAGGTTGATTCCCATTTCCCCCCACCGGTAGGATGGGAGAGATTAGGAAGAACAAAGCAAAAAGACCTTTACAATAATGACAGTTTCCCAATAAAGACAATTTAATAACTTAAGTAAAGACAAATGTAAAAAAAGAAACAGGTGATGGAAAGGCAATCAGTCACGACTTCCAGATGTCCATCCAATCTCTGAGCAATGGCTACTTCCCCCAAAAAACACTCGCCACAATTTTTACTGCTGAGAATGATGTTATATGGTATGGAATATCCCTTTGGTCAGTTCAAGTCAGCTTTCCTGCCTATATCCACTTCCAGCTTCTTGCCCATTCCCAACCAATTCATTGAGGCAGAAAAGTGAGGAAAAGAGAATGCTTTCATGATCGGCTAGCACTGCTCAGCAATAACAAACACACTGCCATGCTACTAATGTTTCAGTCACAAACCAAAATACAACACCATACAGGCTCCTACAAAGAAAATTAATGAGGTCTCAGCTAGACCCAGTACACAGTCTCTTACACCACACAGTACAATTCATAACCTTGAGTTAGGTGTTTGCAATAGAGGCCCTCTGCACCCAGAATGCAAGCAGCAAGAAGCGCCTTCAAACTGTGTTGGAGAATGATGTTTCAGATGTCCCACTTTGAAGTACTGAAGTAACTGAATACATGAAAGATCATGGTGCCAGATAAAAACCCAGCAAGCCAAAAGAATTACTCTAAAACCTTTGACAGGCTCCCATTAAATATTTTGCATGATGTTAACAAGTTTGTGTAAACTTGAACCCAAAGTGAATTAAGAATACCCAAGCCTCATTGATGAGTGCCTTTTGAACAGAAGTGCTGGAGCACATCTCGTTTAACCTGACTGATATGTAGAAAACAGGGCATCCTTTACAGAGAGGGATGATTTTCTAAAAGTTGAGTCCTTAACTTATTGCTTTCTGGACAACTATCTGTAATCACTATATTACTAAATTTATAGCTTAATATGTTGCAACAAGCTTAATATACTGTATATCCTTTTCAGCGGTGTTTCTGATACCCAAACCTTTCTTTTTTTAATGCATTTCTTTCAAATAGCAAACCCACCATATTCAAATAAAGAGATCATTATCTCAAGCTTTATTTCACAAAAATGCAAAAAAATAATTGTGATAGAAATAAGAAATGATAAATCTTCCATTCTCTCAGGAGCTTTGGCAACAGCCCACCTCATCTCAAACCTCATAGAACCAGCCTATTCCTCTGCCACCTGACACATTTATCTAACCCCACTCTGATTACAGTAACAGGCTGTGGTAGTAGCAAAATCTCTTCACAGATCTATCTCCTGGCCCATTGTGATCTCTCCTTCTTCTGGCGTTTACTTCAGCCGTATGACTTACAGTCATTCCAGGAAATTTTGTTTAATGTCTCTACTGAATTCCCATGTACAGGGCAAGGAGCAGCACTATGCATTTCTCTCTCATTCCTCACCTTCTCTGTACTATGTCAACAGTTGTGGAGCACTTCTTGGTTTTGACAAACAATCCTTGTGGGAAGTAACTTACCATTTTGTGAGCAATAAGTTTCAGGAAGTGTAGCTTCCTTCTGTGCAATAACAATACAAGCAGCAGGAGGGCTGTTCACCAATACACTATAGACCTGACTGTGCTTTAATGAGATTGTCTGTAAGAGATTCAGCCTGATGGTATTAATCAGCATCAAGAAAAGGACTGCAAGATCATGCAGCTGTACTTTATCTCGACCTAGAGAGATCACCTCCAAGTAAAAAAAGCAAGTTTAGTTCCTTTGCCCATGTAATTTCTGCCTTGCTGATAAGACTGTCAAAGCCCATGTCATTTCTGGTTGCTACAGATGCTATTCTGAGATAGAGTTGTCAGTGAATCCACTCCTAACTGCCAATAAATAGGCAACAGGGGGTAACAATTTTTATCAAGATGGCCTTGCACTGTAGACCAGAAAAGCACCACACATTGAGTGAATGTGAACTGGCTTTGTCCTCATACAGTCAATCTGATAGATGAAACAGATCAGTGAAAACTAACCTCTATTCAATAACTTGTTTTGTTTCAGGTAAGACAAAACATTGTGGTAAACTGTATTTCAAAAATTACTGAAGTAACTGCAAAAGTTTAATAATCAAATATATGACAAACCTGACTATAGTACTGTCTTTGCAATAAAAAAGAGTAAATTCATTTGAAACAAGGCTAGAAACAGAACAGCTCGGATATAAGATATTTTGTACACCAATAAAAAATCAAAGTGGAATGACTTACCACTTCTTCATGGGTAGCATTTTCTACATTTATACCATTAACCTAAAAACAGATACGATAGGGAGAAAATGATTTGTAATGTAAAGTTAGATACTGAAATAAAAGCAAGTATGAAACAAACGTCTGCAAGAAAAAGTGAATGTTTACTAACCTGTATTATTGCATCTCCTATAAATAACATTCCTGTTTGTTCAGCTGTGGGATTACAGAAGGAGTAGATTTTAATTGATAGTAGTACTGAAACAGTGCTATATTCTCTTTCAGCAATTGGTTTAACATGCTGTTTGTAATCTTCATTTGAAACTGAATTGGTTGTGAAAATACCAATGGCACAGCAATCAGTATTCACCCAATAAAGGTAATAGATTCCTAGCAATCTTAAACAAATTAAGAGAGCTACTTTCCATGCATAAAGAAATTGTTTAGTATGAAATACAAATGTCAATCCTCACTAATGAAGGATTTCTTTAAATTGTGTAGAAAATGTGATTCACACTTTTCATTATTGTTCCACAAAAGGGGAAATAGGAATTTCTGAAACTACTTAGCAATTCCTTTCCCCCTGAACAAATTTACAGGGACTGCTGTAATTAAAGAGGTTGTGTCTAGAATTTAATACAATTCTTTAACATGGAGTCTGAGTTAGCTTTGGCCCTAAGAATAACATCACTCCAATCTGCAATTTGCATGTTTCCTGTCTGACAGTGTTAATGAGAATAATGTCATGAAACTTCAAACAATTCAATGACATTCTTGAGGTCTACTCTTTAACTTTTAAGTTTTTTACTGTTTTGGGTTTTTTTTGATGGAATTTGAGTAGGTTTATCTCATTAAATGTATTACTTCATTGAAAATCAGGCTCTGATCCTGCAAAGACTGATAGTATTAAACCTATTAGTCTTATACATGATCTTTAAGGTCACAACTTGAGGCTTAGAAGAATGCAATAAATGTTACCAAACACAGTATATAAGCATTGGAAATAGAGGCAAAAAAGAGAAAAACCATCATATTTTCAATTTCTGCAATATAGCTGTTGCCACAGCAAATGCACCTTTGTTACAAAATAACACTTTCTAAAAATTAAATTTATCTTTCTAATAGATTTTTCATAAGTGTTTTGGAAGGTCAATGATAACAGTTCATTAGTCAATACTTAAGAAATATTCCACTAATTATTTTAAATATCATGCTACAAGTTGCATTGAAGGGTTTTACCCCATTTCTCATCCTACTTTGTATTTAAAAAGATGCATATAATTTGTAATAGCTGGTATAGAAAAGAGAAATCTATGTACACAAATTTAAATTAAAGTCCAAAACCATCACAAAGCAATTTGAAGTGCCTATACCAGGTACATACATTGCCAGAGTTGCTGAACATTAGCTTGGACATCTCAGGACTAAACTTCTATTTGTGTTATTAGTCATACATACACCAATAGTGAAAAAACCTGTGAACAATTTTTAATTCAATGCTTATGTTAGGGTTGTTGGGCTGTTTTAGAAAAGTACTTGAACTGGAATAGAAGGAAGAGGGTGAGTTTGAAATTCCAGTTGGGGAAAAGCAGAAAAGGATAAATTCAAAGGATTTATGCCTTGCCCACTGGGTCTAATCGACTCAGAAGTGAGAGGAGAAATTTTGCGTATGTTTGTATTAGCAAGTTGCCATGGTTTAACCTCAGCTGGCAACTATGTACCATGCAGCCACTTGCTCAAATCTCCTTCCCAACCCCACTCCTCTGCCACGGGTAGAAAGCGTGCGTAACTCGGAGCCTTTAGCAGAGGTCTCGTGTCCTGAAGAAAGCGACTTCGGCTTCATCCAGTCTCTGATTGAACAGAGTCGAGCCGAGCATCAGAGCTCCCACGAGTTTAGGCTTAGTTTACGCACAGTGGTTTAATTTAAGCAGGGAAGTAAAGAGACGAGAAAGGGTTCTTTTCTGCTTATTGCCAGCAGGGTTTTATTACTGGGTCATGGAGTGCAGTAAAAGACAACAAAATGGCGGTCAGGGGCCATTTATAGGACGGAGACGAGGGAAGGGCAGCTGGGAGAGAGCCAATCACTGCGGATTGACAAGGGCGCCAGCCAGTGGGTCGGCTGTCTGCACTGGCACAGGAACCAATGAGCTGTCCTTTTGGTTGGGGACAGCCCCTGCCGCCCTGGCCAGGGAGCCCTCATGGCTTGCTACTCCCAGCTGCATCGTGTGGGGTGGGGGAAAGGACCAGCCCCGCCAGCGCCGGCACAGCGGGGCCGGGCCGGGTCATCAGCCACGCCCAGAGGCACCACAACACTCCTCCACCACCTGCCAACCCCCAGGGATGGGGAGGAGACTTGACAAGAAAAAAGGAAAACTCATGGGTTGAGATAAGAACAGTTTAATTAAGTGAAGTATAATGTAATAATAGTAACGGAAAGGAGACAGCGCATGATAAAATCCAAGAGAAACAAGTGATGCACAATACAATTCCTTACCCCCTGCTGACTGATGCCCAGCCCATGTCTGAACCGCAATTGGCAGCTCCTAGCCTATTTCCCACAGTTTATATTCCAAACATAATGTTCTGTGGTATGGAATTTTTTTTTGGCCAGTGCGGGTCACCTCTCCTGGCCATACTCCCTCCCAGCTTCTTATGCACCCGTTTGCTGGCAGAGCATGGTACAGTAAAAAGTCCTTGATTTAGGGAAAGCACTGTTTAGCTGCATCTAAAATATCAGTGCACTATTGACATAATTGCCATACTCAATCCAAAACATAGCACTGTACCAGCTATTAAGAAGAAAATTAATTCTATCCCAGCTGAAACCAGGACAGAAAAGGAATGTGTGATGAGGCAGAACAGAAAGAGATCATGAATCAAAGCAGCTGATGCTGAGCATTCTTACACCTACACTGTAAGAGTTTCAGGGATTTTAATTGAGATCAGACTGGTCTTCCAGTCTTAAATGCCCTGAAGGGAAGAGAAACTGCTCAAGGAAAATTAGTACAAAAACTTTGTTTTGTGGACCCCTAAGCAGCCTATCCTAAGGCACACCAGTGCCACACAGTGATGCATTCCTGGTTACAGTAACAGCTGCAAAAGGCCCCACTATGCAGGAGCAGACTTTGCTTATGAGTACTTCAGTGGTCCCTGAAACTGGAATCAGTGTAGAACCCGGACAGCAACCAAATAAGGTGTAAAACATGGAGAGTGGGTCCTCAGCCTCCATCAGAAGGACAACCCTAATTAGCCAATGCTCAGATACTACTCTGTCTGTGTGGAGGTCACTGTAGGATTTATGCTCCAACTCCCCGTCACTATTGGGAAGATCAGTTGGAAGCAGTAATATAGCAAAAAGCACAGTAAAGAAAAGATGTGGGAATGTGAGAGATGAATTTGGAAAGAATTTCTGTAAGAGGTGAAAACAGAAAAATGCAGGGTAAGAAAGCAGAACATAGTGAACCAGAAAATGTTTGTGTGAAAGCTGAGATCCTGATGGAAGAGTGCATGATGAATATTTGCAGGCAGGTAGGTATTGCCATCCTCCTGGATGTTCATCTATCTGTGATGCTCTGCATAAAGCACAATTGTGCAAGTCTTCTGAGAAAATTGCTTGGTTGTAACAAAAATTATAATAAAATACACAGACTAGTATTCATGTAAAAAAGGGAAAGATTAAATTCTAGACCCAAGTAAAATTCTTGAGACAGAGTTAGTTAGCAACTCGAGGCTTAAAAAGGAAAAGCAGTGATATGAAAAGGTATATAACTTCAAGGAAGAAAACCAGCTAGCTCGAGGATTGTAACTTAGCAGCACAATTCCCTTCCAGGGAGCAGTGGAAACTGAACCTTTCCCACCTGACTGCTGACTGCCTGGTCAGCAAAGACCCATTGCTCATTCCACAGGGGTGATGAATACTGCAATATCCCCAGCTACCTCATGTGTGTTAGCCAATAAATTTTATAGTTTAAGAGCACAAAGCAATTATATCCTGCTTGCAGAGTCTCAAAAAACAATCAAGGCTGTCCACATAAGTAAGTGAGAGAAGGAGCATTATGTAGTCAATACCAAACACTCTGTGAACTGAAATAAAGCACAGAATTTGGGACAATGAGAGAATTTGCTCTATAAGTGCATTACACTGCATACTAAACCAATAACATGGACACCTATTGCTGCCATCATGGTTATACTTGCATGTCTGTGATGAGCACTTTGGGTTTTGCCAATGGTCTGTAATTTAAAAGCAATGATTACTAAAAAATACCTTTTCCACAAATCAGATTGTAGAGGATGGGTCACTACAATGCAGAATTTACAATATAGTTTACAAGTACACTAGGAAAAAAGTGACTGGGAAAACTCCTTGGAGTTTTTGTTTCTATAAGATATTTTAAACCTGAAGACAAGACATCTACTGATGTTTTCATGAAGTCACATGCTCTCAAGATGACAAAAATATTAAGTAACATCTTCCAGGCTATGGGAAACTCTTTCTCCCACTTGTAACATCCTCATATACAAAGGTGTTTATGAAAGGCTGCTCTAAAATAATCAGTGACTATGTGTAAAACTAAGCAGTACTAAAAACAAAATACTTGAAAAAGAGCTCTAGGTTACTGGGGAGCATATAACCTTATTCACTGAAAAAAATAAATGTAAGGTTTTCAGAATCCAGTTAGCCTCCTGAAGTTGAAATAATATTTTAGTTGTGGTAAAATGAACACGTCCATAAAAAAGACTAAAAAGAAAATAAGCACAAAGTAGTGATGAGTAGATATGTACCAGCCTGTAAAAGAAGATGAAACATGTTACAACAGCTAGTGCCACATCACCTTTACTCTACATCTTAATTATCTTTAAAAAGTTTTAATGCTGATTAAATGCTATACATTTATTAAAGTTGAAAGTGATACTGAATGGAGGAAAGCATGAGGGAAACCTAAAAAGGCTTATGTTGAAGTAATGGTATGAAAATAACCATTAAAAAAAATCCTATTTTTGAGAAAAATAGGTGAAAAACTTTCCCAAATGTAAATTATCCATCGTTCTAATACTAAAAAAAAAAAAACCAAAAAACAAAAAACCTCGGACAGAGCCATGAACTACTAAAAATACTTTTGCACTCAGTGAGAAGGGAAAAGAACCAGTAATTCTTTCTAGCTGTACTTTGTTTACTTCTCCTATCTAGGGATGAAGAAGGGCTGCACCAAATTTTCCAAAATTTGCAAGGTAGTGAAATGGTAAATTATTGAACAGAGTCTTGGGAAATTCTGAGTTATAACTAGTTAATTGATGCACTCTCTACGTAGATTTGAGTCTGTAAATAATCTAATGTCCTTATACTTTTCAGGATTGGTCACAGTATATATTTTCACTCAATTTTTGTTGAATTCCTGAATCACATGAGAAATGTACAAGGTACTACGTCCCATGATAAAAAATTCTGTTTAAAGCACACAAGTTGCAGTGATTTAATGGACCTCTCAATTTACAAGGTTAACATTAAATATATATATAAGTGTTTCATTGCATAAAGAAAATCTAAAGGAATAGTTAAGAAACTAGATGAAATAAAACAACTGCGAAAAATTAGTATTAAGGATGCCAAAGACTATTCCAACATATCCAGATGTATTTTTCGTCCTCTCCCATGAACTGGACATAACTACAGTCATGACTATAAAGAAATACCTGGTGCAAGCAAGATTTTCAGTCTGTGATTTAAACCACAACTATATTAACTCAATTATTGAAAACTACCTTATTAGGGAGGTTTTAACAATGAACATGCTCTTTACAGGACTTGTTTATGTTTAATTGCTTTGTTCAAAAGAAAAAAAAACCAAACAACTTTCCAAATTTCTATTTTGGAACGAACCATGAGGATTTCTTGGCTGATTTTTCTCTCACCACCTTATTTGTGTCCCATTTATCATGTAAAGAAAATCTGTAAATCACTGAATAATACAATGCGTTTCATCAAACACCCATACCATTATTCTCATGTGCCGGGTTTCCCACACTGAATTAAGAGGCAGATGGGGAGCTGAGACTCCTCTCTACTTATCCTCAATGCCTGTGGGACAAGCAGTAAGACAACATAATGATCTTAAAACTCCTGTATCTACCCACGAAGAGGTAATGTCTAGATCTAAGGATATACAAGCCTGAAGCACTGAAACTCAACACGTTGTAAGAATCAATTCAATGTGAGACACAGAATGAGTGAGGTGAGAAGGTACTGGACAAAGGGGTGGGCAAAGACTGAACATAGCAGGGAATATTTTTCAATGGGAAAATGTTACAGAACTGAATGGCTTGAGGCTAAGTGTTTGATACTGGCTTTGCTCTTTCACCTTGTCCTTTCAGATGACCTCAGCTAAAATTAGGCTTTCAAAACGTTTTGCTCACTAGAACCTTCTACTAATAAAACCAATTTTCTGTCAAGGGCTAGAATTGAATAAAAGCCGAAAAGAAAACTACTGTAATAAAAAATTTCTGGTACTTTTTAGTACAAACTGTTAATGGGATAAACTTTTATTACAAACAAATTAAATTGTCTTATATTGTATTTATGTCAAAAAATAAAATTAGTAGAGATGTATAAGGGCAATTAGGAATCTGAAGAGAATACCAGTGGGCATTCAGGAATCTTGACCTTAAACTCAAAATCTGTTTATTCTGTGCCATGATTTTTAAAAGGCTGATGATATTACAATTATTTTCTGAGGGTAATTTCAAAAGAACACTTTGTTACTATTGTACAATAATTCAGTGAGCATATGTTACACTCAAAGTTTGCCAATTTTTAACTGAGAAAAATGGGGAAAATGGCTACACAGATACCAAAACTGAGAAGACTAGAATCTGGAATAGTCCAGGGAAAGAAACTATAATTAAATGTGCTTTGAAAGGCAGCATGAGAAAAGTGTTAAAGTTTGGTTTTATTTCCACCCACCTAACTCTATGTTGTGGTTTGAGCCCTGGCTGAACACCAAAGCCCCCATGAAAACTGCTTCACCCTCCTTCTTGCTCCAGCTGGACAGGGCAGAAGGAATTTCTTAATGATGTATTTTAAGGAGATAAGGGACCGTTCTGAGAGAAAAATGTTCTAAGCAGGCAAAAACAGACTTAGACTTAAAAGTGATAAGGTGAATTTATTACAGAGTTAAAGGAGTAAGCAAAATAAACTATTAAAAACACTTTCTCCCCTCAAATCTCCCCCTCCTTCCCCTAAAAAACAAAGCAAGGAGAACAAGGCGGAGGGGTTTCTGGTCAGTTCATTCCCCAGGTGTTTTCCTTTGACTGTAGCTGCCTGGGGAGGGCCAGTAACCTTTCCTTTGCAGCCTCTGTGGTGATTAATTCCCTTTCCATACCGCTGTGAAGGGACGCTCTTGTCACCACTGGATCACTGCCAAGGAGATAAAGTCCTTCCAAACTCCAGTTCCATTCAGGGTAAAGCTCTTTTACTGATAGAGACTCTCACCAGCTTGCAGAGAGTAAAAACTTANTCATTCCCCAGGTGTTTTCCTTTGACTGTAGCTGCCTGGGGAGGGCCAGTAACCTTTCCTTTGCAGCCTCTGTGGTGATTAATTCCCTTTCCATACCGCTGTGAAGGGACGCTCTTGTCACCACTGGATCACTGCCAAGGAGATAAAGTCCTTCCAAACTCCAGTTCCATTCAGGGTAAAGCTCTTTTACTGATAGAGACTCTCACCAGCTTGCAGAGAGTAAAAACTTATTTATCTTTTGACCCACACAGAATGCCACCTTCTAGGTATCCACCCCTCCTGCTCCAGCGTGAACACCTTCTCCACAGCTGGGGTGGACCTCTGTACCTCCATTGAGGGGTGCAGGGGAACACCGCACCAATATAGTCCTTACCACAGATAACAGGCTGTGAAGATGCATCTTAGCTTCGGTGTTTGAAGCTCCCCCCTCCTTCTCCTTCTTGGCTGACCTTGATGGTGTTCATATTTGCTGTTTCTACTACATGTTGCACTCCTCCTTCTCTGTCTGTCTAAATCTATGGCGTGTGCTTACATACTGTGATCCCTTCTTAAATATGTTGTCACAGAGGCATTACCTCCCTCTCTAATTGGCCCAGCTATGGCTAGTAGCACGTTCATCTTCAGAGCTATCAGAGATAGGGCCTGGCTGGACAGCTGTGGAAGCTTCTGGCAGCTTTTCACAGGAACCATCTTTTTGGCCCCTACCACGCCCAAAAAAACAGACCCTGTCAAACTACCACACTCTACCTACTCTAACTAAAGCAAAAATTATTTAAAGGCTTTTGGATGGTTTGCTGATTGCAAATAGGTTTGTGACATGAGCTACATATTCAGTTTATTACATGATCTGTCAAAATGTAGCAGCATACACTGCAATTAAATTGATTTCAGACCTACTTGAGGAAACAAAATGAGAAAAATTCAGATGGTCTGAGTTTCCTAAAGAATTCCAGGTATCTATGTCTTGATGAAAGATTCTTAAGCCAAACCAAATGGCAATGGGATTCTTGTAGATGTTTCCAAACAAGCAGATGTTTCCAAACAAGTAGATGTTTTCAGCCTTGAAGATGTTGCAGCAGAGAGAGCCCACAGGAATGGTTATCATGATAAATTCTTAGTAAAGAAAAATACTTTCTGTTTTACATTCAGTTCTTGGTAATTTGACTTGCCTTTATAGAAAAACATCAATTATCAAGGTAAGGAAACAAATTTGGAACATTAATAGAGTCATTACCTTAAAATTTTACCTTTTTAAGAAAAATCATGACAACTAAGATGTGACTATAATAAAAGCAGCTGACAACAAAAAAAAAGATACAGTGTATTTTTGCCACCTTTATTTAATTTACAGTTTAAGAATCATAGGTCCACTGAAATTGCAAGTAATATTTTTTTAGGTTTAATACTTACCTTTTTTGTTCATAAACTGCAAAATGCACCTTTCAGTGAGAATTTTCATCATAAAACCCTATAGAACTGAAATATATTTTTCAGAAAAATTTTGCATTTTGATGCAGTTACTAAGTATAACTAATTATCTTTTATTGAAAGTTGATCTTCATCACAAGCATGAAGAAGAATTTGATCTTTGATCATTAGTCTGCTCTTGGAATACCATTTCTTTGTACACTTGGCAAGAAAGCATTATTTAATATCAAGAATCTAATACACACATTTTCAGACACATACATGCATATGAAACCTCATTTTGGGAAAGTACAAAAGCAATTGCCTAAATCTAGAGCTGGACAGTTAATTCACTGCTTCTGATTTTTAGACAAACCAAAGATTTAAAACAAATTTCAAAGTGACCCAAAATGGGAATGCTTTGTTTTTCCCTGTAAAATGACTTCTGGATTCATCAAGCTCTTATATATTACTAAAAATCCACCAGAGTTTCTACAAAAACATTTCTAAGTAAAACTTCCAAAGATTTAATTCTAAATTTTCTTCTGTCTAGGAAATATTTATTAATAATTTTAATGCATAAAAATATGCATTTCATTGTAACAATTCAAATATTAACATCTTAAATAATTTACTTGATCTCATTGTAAGTATATGCCTGTTCAGTTAAACAAACACTTTAAAATGAACTCTCTACATCTTTCTAGCCAAAGAATTCATAACATTTAGATCAGCTTCTTCCTACAGCATTGTATTGGGTTTGCATGACCAAGCTTTGGTAGTGGGAGGGCTACAGGGGTGGCTCCTGTGAGCAGATGTCAGAAGCTTCCTCCGTGTCCAGCAGAGCCAATTCCTGGCAGCTCCAAAGACAGACATGCTGCTGTCAAGGGTGGGCCAATTAGAAACAGTGGTAACATCACTGGCATAAGACACTTAAGAAAAAGAAGGAAAAAACTCCAAGTTATTGCACAGTTTTATTTGTGGCCAGAGAAGAGCAGGGTGAGAATATGCGAGAGGAACAGCTCTGCAGCCATGAAGGTCAGTGGACAAGGAGGGGGAGGAGGTCCTCGAGGCAGCCAGAGCTGAAATGTTCCTGCAATCCATGGTGAAGACCATGGTGAGGCAGCTGTGCCCCTGAAGCCCATGGAGGGCCACACAGAGATCGACCTGCAGCCCATGAAGGAGCAAAATGCAGGAGCAGGTGGATGCCTGAGAGGAGGCTGTGAGCCTATGGGAGGCCTGTGGAGAGAGAAGCCTCTGCTGGAGCAGCCTGTCCTGGAAGATGGAGCAGCACCCCACGGAAGAGTGACCCATGCTGCAGCAGTCTGGGGAGGACTGTTACCTGTGAGATGGACTCACACTGCAGCAGGTCTCAGAGAGCTGTTGCTTGTGAGATGGACTCACATTGGAGAAGTTCATGGAGAACTGTCTCCTGTGGGAGGGATCCCATGGTGGAGCAGGGGAAGGACTCCTTTCTTTGAGTAGTGGGAGAAACAATGTGTGATGAACAGACCATAACCCCCATTCCCTGTCTCCCTGTGCCACTGGGGTAGGACATAGAGCCAGCAAGGAGCAAGGGGCGGAGGGAGGTGTTTTTAAGGTTTTATTTTACTTCTCATTATCCTGCTCTGATTTTATTAACAATAAATTCATCCTTAATATTGAGCTTCCTGGCTCAGAGGAATGAATCTCCAAGGCTGGTGAAACCAAGGTGAATACAGCTATAGGGATGAAGAACATCAGCTGTGAATACAACCATGCTGTGCAGCTTGGTGCAATCTCACATCATGCCCACCAGCTTGTTCAGACTAGGCTGGGTTACCCTGGTTGTACCACCCTTGGGGATGACTGGAGTCAATGCAAAAAAATCCCAAGGATATGGAGGAGGTATCACATATGATTTCACACCACACCATCTTTGTTTGGCATGTAAGTACAAGTGAAACTAATAAAAACCCTCATCAAATTGTTGCCATGTCCTCCAGATGGTTCTGAATGCAAGCAGCCAGGATGTGATATTTGGACACAGTTTGTGTTTGCAGAGCACATGGTTTTAAGCCAAGAATATTTCAGATGCTGAATGTCCAGAGTTCATTCCAATCCTGCCAGGGTGCATAGCATTAGCCAGAAATGGACTTGACATAAAATAGAAGATTTTTCAACAGAGGAGAATGTGAGTTATAAACCAACTTCCATCACAGAAGGCCAGAAAATGCATTCAAATTAAGATTTTAATGAATTTTGGCTCTTAAGGGACAATGTTTTTTGACACTAGCACAATGCAAACTAACTCTATTCCATTGGGTTTTATTTTATTTATCTATTTTCATCATGCCTCATGAGCTGAACCCACTGTTCTGTTTCATCATTGCTGCTTATCTGACCCCACATATTATATGAGATATGAGCAGAATTCACAATAGTAGTCAAGTTATTGCAGAAGGTCTCACAAAAATGGAAAGTTGAACCAAGAGGAAAACATGTGAATGCTAACTGGATAATTCTGTAACACAAAAGAGTACTTTATTGTTTGATGTTTAAACAACTAATATTTTCAATATTATAAGTGGTTAATCACTTGTATGTAGGACAAGGTTAGATTTCAAAATCCACACATTTTTACAATCTCTACCATCAAGATTCCACAAACTCATAAAGATGTTTTAGTAATCAAAAATGGGAATAGCACAGACAAAGATGTAAACACATGAAAGCTTGTACACTTTATCCACATATAGTATCTAAAGATTCTCAGAAGTATTTTTAATGGATCTGATGGTACAATAAGTAAACCTGACTGATACAATTCCTTTCCGAGTTCAGGATATTCAGCTAAACATCTCTAAGAATAGGACTCTACATTTATTTGACTGTAAATCCATAGCATTCTTTACCATAAGTAAACTGTTAATATGAATTATAGCACATATATAAAAATGACACACCTAGAAGATAATAGCAAGTCACCAACTATTGTACAATGAGAGACTACAATGTACTCCATCTTAAGCCACTTCCAAAAGGAAAACACGAGAAAAACAATACTGCATTAAATTACATCAAAACAAAAAACCCAACCTGAATCAGGCTTATGAAATATGACTGTGAAGCTTCAACGTCAATAGTTCTTTTCATAATCTGGGAGTTTATTAGTAATGTTGCTAATATCATGAGGCAACTGAATGATTTGATATATGTGTAGGGGAAAAAAAAAATCCTGGCTTTGGAAGCGAAATTATTTCCTATGGGATAAAAATTATTATGTAGCTAATGATATCACTTCATTTTTCAAGTTTATAACTGTTTGCATTTACTTCTTCTCATTCTGTCTGGCACAGAACTTTTGTCCCTCTGCAACTAGCATTAGTAAAATATTTGGAGCTAGGAAAAAAATGTTACCTTAGAATAGAAGACAGAACCAATGGAAAAAAATTGAAAGGCCTAAACTTGGTGAAGAGTCATTGGCATAAGGCATAAGCAAGACTTGCTCTTACTTAATACTGTTGAGGAGGACATGCTCAGGAAAAGCTCAAGACATTCTTTGTTGTGATTTGCAATGAACTGGACATTAGTCTACAGCACTGAATGACCACTTAATCCTGTATTTCAGAAATGTAACGTTCTGCTTTTGAACTGAGTTTCTGTGTATGTTTCAGTGAACTTGTTCAGGAAAGTCTTACTGAAGAGTGACTTAGAATAACTTACTTTGAAATTTATAATACACATTGATCACAGCTGAGAGGTCAAAACTAAGAACAGTATTTCTTAGCACTGCTGCTACAGAAGTGCTTTGGTGGAATAATGAAATGAAATCCTATTGAAATGTTCATCCTTTTCAAAAACTGAAGCACAAATGCTGTCAGCTGATGGCTAGGTCAATACCAACAAAATCACTTCTCCTATGTTTGAAAAAATTAAATACTACAAATATAGTCAACAACTTATTTTATTAACGATAACACAAATGTTATATAGAGCTAAAAAAGAAGCAACTGTTTTATTCTATTTATGCTTCTAACTTTGGAACCAAAATGTAATACTATATCCAAACAAAGTAAGGTTGGAAACATGATTTTACAGTGCTGTCATATAAAAGGCATTAAATTTCATAAAAAGTATCAAAAATTGTCAGTCATTTTATGAAATCAGTTCTTTAGTCATTAAGGAGAATTTTACTCACGTAAGTTCGGGTATATTACTCAAGTACCCAAACCAGTAAAATCCTTTACAAGAAATCACTTTTTTTACCAGGATTTTTTTTTTCTGAATGTTACTGCATGATAAATCTTTTTGTCTTTTTAAAAATTCAATATATTTGCTTGAAGAACCAATGAATCTCACTGCTTAAATCAAAGCCACTCTTAAAGCCAGCCAATCAGTTTCTCTGTTACTAGTACCTTTTGTAATTGAAGTTCATTAGTAATTTATCCACATTATGAATATACAGATGTTCATTCTAAAACTTAGAGATAAATCTGTATGAGTCTCATTTCTCCATCATGCTTAACATTTCCTCTCACTATATTCAACAGAAATAATTTTGCTGATATTATTTTATGTTGCAATGCTTTTTACCCAGGGCACTTTTATACGTAAAATACATCTGTATTTTGGTATGTATATCTGTGCATTCATATATATTCATATTATACAAATGGAGAAAGAATGCACGAATTTTTAGAACACTTCTTATTTTCCCTTAAATAATATTACTATATTGCTTTCTCTTGCATTAAAACACTAGAACCTTAAACCAGAAATATGCCCTCCATGACATCTGAGAGATAAATTTAGACATACTCTCTTACTTACTATTAATTACCAATTAAATATTATACTAGAAAATAACACTATGAACAGCCTTTATTATTATCTTCCTCCTATACTGAGTAATAGCAGCACTTTGAGATTTGTGAGATCACATATCCGAAGAAAAAGATTTGCAGTATAAGAAGGTTTTGTACTTCCAAAATTTTTCTGAAAATCTTCTGATGATTTTTAGAAATATTCCTTTTGTATAAGAAACAAGGAAACAAAAACCTCCAGTTTTGTGGTTTTTGGTTTTTTTTCTGTTCCACATAAATTCAGTAACAAGAATGGGAGTGCAGGAAGCCATGTGCCACAAAAAGCATTTATATCACAGATCTCTGATCTTTAGCACCTGCAGCACTACATGAATCACAGACTCACTTAGGCTGGAAGGAACCTCAGGAGCACACTGGAACCAGCCCAAACACATGCTGAAAGGAAGGTGAGATTCTCTTCTTCACACCAGTAGCGCAGCTGATACTACATAGACTACATCCTTCATGCCTTGCCAGTTGTGTCACTGTCTTCATTCCATTCACTGGTCAGCCAGAAACATTTTATACAGGCTTGCTGTGATACAGCACTGCCTCTGGTTATAACCACTACTGATTTTGGAGTTTCCTTGGACAAAACATCACAAGATCTTAAAACAAGTACCTCTGAGGAGAGATTTTCAAATCTGAGGTAACAGTCTGACCTCATAAAACTTCATTGCACTTGTTATTCAACAAATATATACAGTCCAAGAAAAACTACCCACAATGTACAAAACTCTGAATGTAAGTATTCTATATACAAACTCACTACTGAACTTGATTAAAAGTACTATGCCCTAAGAGGGCAGGAGATAGTTTTCCTTGTTGGTGATTAATTTCCTGAATTATTTCCCTTAGACCTGAATGCTTATATTAATTTTATTATTGTTATTTCCATGCATTTATTTTCTTAGTTTGGTTTATTATGCTGTGTATTTAAGGAGCCTATTACTGTTCCATATACAGTAACACTATTGACATAAAAACACCTTATCTTCCTCACTGTGGAAACAATATTATAAAAAGATTCATTATGCTAAAATGTATAAATACTGTACACAGGGAAATTGAAGCCATGTTTCCAATAGGATACTGACATAGAAAATCCATTCAATATTCGCTAGGTATCAGATGAAAATGGGTAGTCATTTCAAGTAAAAAAACACACCCTGAAGAAAATGCAGAGGAGAAAAATGAGCACACACTGCAGCCTAGTAAAACATGAGTCTAAACATGGTGTCAAGCAAATGTGCTTAATCTCCATTGCAGCAAAACAGGAAAAGAGCCTGACGAGTTCAAAAAATCATGTCAGTGGCTTTTAGGCCTTTAAGGAGCAGGACATGCACTGAGGATCACAGCACAGTGCTGTCTTTTTGTTCAGAAAAGATTACATGAAGTTTAATAATAGGGAAGAGAGGAAACACATAGAAGCTCACCATGGAAAGAAAACAAAACTCAAAATATGTAAAAGAATGCCTCAGAAAAAAAAGAACAAACTAATTTCCATGTCCATATCCACCAGAGAAGAGAATATGACTGCTTGTGATCATCTAAGACCCTTAGTTTATGTTGTAAGGCACTGATCACCACATGCAATGGCTCTACTTTTCCTTACTAAAGAGTCCTTTTGTTTTCCAGACCAGTTCTCAAACTTGCCAAGTTCTGTCTGAGGTCTGACATGGTCTCCCAAAGGTTCCTTTTGCTAGATAAATGTCAATGTAATACTTAACTGGGATAGACTATACTGATTTAGATCTTATGTTATCTTGACCAAAATAAACATTCCCAATCACTCTCTGCTGGCACTTAGGCACAGTTAGTCATATCATATAGCAGTGAATTACTGTGTGGGGAAAAATATATATTTGGGTTGTATATTTTGTGTTGTCTGCATTATTAAAGTTAAGTACATCAATAGATTTCCAATGTCATACCTTTGTTTTTGCAAGTAACTTTAAATATTTTTTTATAACATAACTGTCTTACTGAAGAAAAAAATGATTCCTGAAACTATTACTGACTGCAGTACTATATAAGTAAATAGCATAAATTACCTGCTTGGTCTTTAAATATTTTTGATATGACGACAGGCACTTTGTGCTCAGCCCCACCCTGTAAGAGAAACATATTAACCATGAGATCTCAAGACTGAAGTGGTCACACTGAAATTTAAAAGAGGAAATGAGAAGTTACCCATACCTTTATGCTTAAGCCCAAGCCACCAACTGGTTGTCTACGAAGTGTAACTGTTCTGTGCTTTAAAAAATTGTAGAAAAAATAAGTTTAGGTGAAAATACAATACCTGAATGAGCATAGATGTTCCTAGGCTCTTGTTTACTTTAAAAAAAAATAATTCTTAGTGGTAGCCTAGAATATGAGTTATCAAGTTCAATTCTGAAGTATCATTCAGCATTGATTTATAGGCATTTACTTAATTCCTTATCACAAAGAGCAGAACTTGTGTCATGTAATGCAGACTTTTAGTATGCTTTTCTATCTCTGAAGTGATATCCTTTCTAAACAGAAATTTCTACATACTTTTGCTTTGACAAGGGAAAACTATATGCAGAGCTCTGAGATGTGTATTTTTATAGCTGTCATGTATGCATGATATTTGTTCTAATTTTTCATTCAAAAATGCCAATGTTTTCTAGTCTACATCTTCAAATCTATACTTTTTTTTACAGCATATGCTGACTTTTAGCGATAGTCTGCTTCAAATATTTGTTTTTAATTTTAGATTTAAGTGCATAAAGAAGATAAACGTTTATCAATATTTTTCTAGAGAAACCTATCATATCTTTAATAGTATGCTGAATTTGACATTTCAATAATGTGAAACTCATGGTGCCTGACAACGTAATAATAGCAATTCATCTGTTGACAATAATTATACAGTTGATGGGAATTTTTTTTGGAGCATGCTGAACAGTAGTGAATAGAATGCCATCTTTACAGTAATTCCTGAACATATAAGATTAAATACATTTTTTCTTTTTCTGTACTTTAGAGATGATATAAAGGATTACTCTCATATATATATGTAGTTCTTTTTTTTGTAATACCATGCTAGACATATGTTCATATTGACTCAGGAGAAAGCAAAACACAATAAATACTGAATTTCAGTTTCATAATAGATGGATAAAAATAAACCATATGGTAAAAAAATATTAATAGTGTCATACATTTTCAAAATTGCTTCTGTTCCCATGAACACTGTACTATACTAGTCTATGCTAAAAATGGAGAACTACTGCATTATGAAAATGGTACCTGATATATCAAAAGGTTTATATGATTTAATTTCAGCTGATATAATTCAGTTTCATTGAAATCTGTGCTAATTCAAATTGTTTCATAGGTTTTCTTCTTCATCTGGAATTGCATCAAATCTTTTGATCAAAATTATCACACTCACAGACAAAGTTGGGATCTGAATTAGAATAGATCTCTAACTTTAAATTCAGTGACTCATTCCCAAGAGTTATTTTCTAGGACCTAACTGCTGTCTGCTTACTTAATTCATGTTTTAATCCACCTATACTCACAATTTGAAATTGTAGTATCCTCATATATCCCATTACAAGCTGATGATGGAATAAATATTTCAACAGTTTAGTTTACTTTAGCATGATCAGTCAACAAACAGAAAACTTCTACATGGATAGCTTTAGCCATTTTATAAAAAAGACAGGTAGGATACTACTTACTGGAATCTTATACTTTCCACTAGAACTAACATGCATTTTATACGGTTGATAAGTAGCCCAATGAAGAAACCTATTTGCATAACATTGTAATAATATTGATATTTCTATTTTAGTAGTTTATAGTATTCCTTATTACAGAGCTTCATATAGTCCTATTAAAATAAGATATTAAACATATACTTAAATATTACCTACGCAGTAGCTTTCTTAGTAAAGGCTACATTTAAAAAATGTAAAAACTTTCTTCTTTTCAAGATGTTCAAATTGCAAAGTAAAATGCTAAAAGCTGAGCATGATTAAGTATCATGATCAAGCTCATTCACAGAAACTTATTTCAATTCTATATAATTTGCTTTGACTAGCAGTCATACAAGACCAAACATCATATTTCACTTTCTGTGAGAAATAGACAGATTTTTGTTATTGATTTTGAATTTAAAATAATTGAACAGTGTACAATCCCAGAAGCTTTAAAGGAAGCCAGTATTGGGCAATATTGAAAACATACAAATGGAGACATGCATCTTCATTATATTACAATATTTTAAGGTCGTTATATTACAATGCTTTAAGCATAAATCTGGCAATGAACCATGCATAAAATTATGGAATAACAGTAAAACCAATCCATGAGGATTGAAAAAGAAATAATTTTAAAGGGGAAAATTGTTATGGAAGGTCCCTTTCCAATGACACAAACACTTGCTCTAATATTTCCAATCTTCATGACAGAGTATGCAGGTTGTAATAACCCTTGTATTAAAGTGATCTGACACCCCACAAAAACTTGATTAAAAAAGTAAAACTAGGTAAAGTAATATGGTGTATTTTAAGCACATGTAAATTCGCTAGCTAAAAGATCCCGAATAAAAACATAGTTGAGATAAAGCTACTATTTAGTAGAAATGCTTCTTGTGCAATAGTGACAATACTTGGATTGTTTAAAAAAAATTAAAATGGAGATTTTGGAAAAAATGTACCTGAATGACTAGCAATAACGTTTGTAAGGGATAACACTTGTGATAAGGCAATGACAGGTTCTAAGCATAAAGCTTTTCATGGTCAAGGTGTTTTATGGTCATCTTGGTAATAAGGAAAGGAGCTCAAACAAATAGGGGGAAGTATTCTATCTGGCAAAACATGGTCTTGCAAAAAGCCCGAATGAAACATATGAGTCATGCTAAGTATGAGAAAAACCCACATTCCAGCACAAAGACAGACAAAGTCACTACTGTAATTCTACAACATCAGAAGATTATTATGAAGGAGCAGAGAGACTATAAATTGTTTCAGTATCTGGCTGTGATGCACAACTTTAAATAAAACAGTTAGTTGTGATAATAATATTGAAGATGTAAAGAAATTGTACAGGTAGCAGGCAAGAGCCACAGGAATGCCAAATAGCTTGACAGATTTGTGTAGTAGTATAACAGATGCCAGGAGTTAAAAATATTTAGCTTTATTTAAGAACTTTTCAGGGATTATCTTGCACAGTTTTAAAGCATCTTCCTTGGCAGAAGATGACCAAATCTTACAGACACAGTGAAAATGCCAATGATTTGAAGAGGAAAAGAGACACATACAGGCTATAGACACAAGACAAGAATTTAAACTTTTCCAGTATGACATACTATTATTAGATTTTTAAAAAAACCTTTTCTTAATAGCAATGTATCTGTAATGTCTGTTTTAGTGTAATAGTATCTGTAAACCATGAAGCCTTGAGACCTTGTAGTAAAGATACTTTTTTTTTAATCTTTATTTAAAGCAGGATCATCTTATTTCGTGAATGCAAATATAGATTAGTTCTAAAAGCAGTGTTTTTAAAATGCTTAGGTTTTTGGGTTTTTTTAATGCAAGTAAGCAGTACAGTGTATAGGGACATCCATATAAATGAATTAGATTCATAGCCTGACACAAGTATCCTCATTCTACAGAGCAAGAATGAAGGCATACAAAGATTTGGGAGTGATTAATTATGTTTCATTGATTTTAAATGCCTAAATGTGTTTAAGTATTTGTATGAACTTTACCTACTGAAAATATCTTCTTAACCAGCTTCAGCCTTAGCTGTAAACGTTCAGCATTTTAACACATCATAACTTCACAACAGAAGATGAGGTGCACCTAGAGCCTGATCACCAGGGTTAATTTGGTGTTAGTTAACATACACAATACATCTGAGATCATATGACACTTCTGTTTCAGGGGAATGGTCATTCACCACTAGATAGTGAAATTACACTTTTCTTCCTATAAGCCCTGAACTTATTCCCTGAATATCTTCCAACATAAAAGACAACACAAAGACAATAGTCAAGAGACAATAGTCTGTATATTTCTAACTTTCTAGTATTCGGCTTTGGAACATTATTTTAAAGGAGGAAATAAAAAACCAGGTTTTGGGGGAAACCCACAAATTCACATGGTTCACTGTAGGCTATTTCCACTTAATCCTTCATTTGGACCCTTAAAGTAAAAATATAGATGCTCACTACTGGAGAAAAGAAAAATCTTTGGGTGATCAAGACAAGAAAATCTGTGGGTAATTTAGAGGAGATTCAACATTAGATATCTGCTGAAAGCAGGACACTACTGAATTCAGCTTCAGGTTTTATAGGGAAATATTCTAAACAATAATTATTGTCTTTTATTTGATCTCTTTTCTCTGTTCCCTGTAATTTATTCTGTTGTAGTCCCACATTCTCTTTTCAGGACCTTTATTTGCTTTCCATCTTTCCATCCTGCAATTTAGAATTCAGAAATAAATTTTTTTTATGTCTTCTTTGAGTCAAAGAACAGAAAATTTGTCTTACAACTCCAGTCTTGCAAGCCACACCTGTGCTAAAACAAAGTAGGCTGGAGGATTTTCTCCAGCAAGGCACACAGTAAAACTCCTCTTCACACAATTAAATTTTGTTTCCTTGAAAACATGACTATCATTCAAACTGCGTCACTGAGACACTGCATGACTCATGTCATCTCCCAATTTGGCCTGAGGCATTATTTAAGAGATTTGTAACTGAAACTGGCCAAAACCAAGGCAGACTACACTAATACCCAGTACAGACAATCTGGCACAAAACATCACCAGGCAGCACACTCACATACGGTATAGATAGTTGTGGGCCAATGCTGAACGTGTGCCGTGGCTGTGTTTTATTTTCTTGTAGAGATGAAGTCACACAGACCTGTGTATGATGGATCTCACGATAAATGAATTTAAAAAACCCCACCAATATACACTAACTACATGCTATTGTTTAAATTAGAGTGTTTCCAATTATCCCCACAAGTAGTAGCAGCATTGGTAGTCAAGTATAACAAAAACATTGAAAAGTTGACAGGTACAGAAGACAGTATAATAATGGATGATGCTTCTATTATGAATATAAACAGGGATATTCTGTATTTCAAAGCGAAGGACAAGTCAGGAAGAGAATAATATAAACAAGAAATGGAAAACAGAGTGCCAAGAACAAAACCAAAATCACATTAAATCTATACTAAACAGAGATATAAACACTTTGGAAATGTAGAGAAAACTAAGACTGGGATAGAAATTATATAATAAATGTAAAACATCATTATATTTGTAGAAATCCAAAGTTCACCTCACCTTGAAAACTGTGTATAATTTTGGTTCCTTGATACCTGAAACTGCTAAAAGTTATTCAGAAAAGGACAATAAGGCAGATGGAAGCACAAAAATTCTTCCTATGCAAGGAATAATAGAATAGGCTGTAACTCTTCATCCAGATCAGGACACTACAGCAAGTACCACAGAGGAGAGTGAATGGGAGTCAGTTTTTACAGCCTTTTTCAGTACAAAAACTATGAGGCATCAAATGACACTATTAGAATACTTAGTTTTTACTATGAACTAGAATAAGCACAAATAAAAACAGATGATTCTTTGTGCAATGTGTAGCTGACTCTAGTGAAAAAAAAATTCTGCATGTTCTTAAATCTGCATGGTTTCAAGGGGATATTGGACAATTATAAAAAAATAAATCTGTTTAAAGCTAATAAAAAATTGTATTTTGATTAGGAAGACACTGTAAAATTTGGAGCAAGAAAAGTATTAAGGAAGTAATTGCATTCTTTCTCTGTTTGGCTTTTCTATGGAAACATTAACAGCTGTGGTCATAAAAAGGACAGTGGGCTCAGTAGGTTTTATTTCTGAATCAGTACTGAATTTGTTATGCAAGGACAAAATTTTATGGCTATTAAATTTGGACAGAAACCCACAGTAGCTTTGAAAGCAACTATGAAAGAAAATTCTACTCTAGAACATCTTGCCAAAACTGAACTGCAGTATTTGTGAGGCAAAAAACCCTATCTTTTTGTGATGTTAATGTCAGGCACATGTGCAGCTGAAAACCCAGTGTGTATGTCTCAGTCAAACATGAAAACAACTTATTTCACTTTTTGGTTGTCTGCAGGTTAGATATAATTCTTCTTTCCAGATTAATTTATTTATGGTTTTAGAGTAAAGTGAGACAGACATCTGTATCAGCCTTAAAAAAGTAAAAATACAGTGCTATAGTTGACTGGGTAGTTTTATTACATTATAGGCGAGGAAAACTCTTTAGACAATCTTACTCATAATCAATCTGAACAGGAAAGCTGAAATTAACTTTTTTTTTTAATTAAGCTTTTTTTTTGTTTTGCTTTTTAACTAGCATTTTGTTTTGCTAATACCATCCTCTAATAATATCTACAGTTTCTTAGAACACTTTATTCTCATGGGTTCCAAAGAACTCGATGTGTACATTATAACAATCACTCATTACAGGTGTGCTACAAAGCAGAAGCAATTATGTACTCCCCATGGCACACGTGGCTTGTTTTGCTTCCCGTTTCTAGAAGATTAGAGGAGGAAGTAGTACCCTGCATGAAACTTCAGGATGCATTTGAATAGACAGAATGTAACTAATAAAACTGTAACTGGCAGGATACCAATATGAAATATTCCTGTCCTTCTGAGACCTTTATTGTTGCAAGTTGTCAAGTGGTGAGGCAGAAAATTTCAAGAACTCCAAGAATGATGCCAGAAAGGGAATATATTGAAAAGCAGATACAACATAAAATTTTAACCATATAAGACACAGACCCAATTCAAAAGAACATTATGTCAACAACTGTATAGAGAAGAGACTACTTGGTAACAGGTACAATGCTGCTTACAACAGCCACAAAGATTAATATAGCTGAAAAAAAATCCTATACTTTTATTAGTAGCAAACTGAATGATAATTTCAAATGTCATTGGGAGAACTAAAAAGTCCAATACCCATCTTTTAGGTATGAGATAGCTCTTGACAGAAAACTTACTGGATTCTTTTAAAAACAATGACTCAACAGAAAAGTTTATCTCTGGAAAGGTCTTTTTAAGCTTGGTATTTGTTCATATCGACAAAAAAAGCGGCATGACTGGAGTTTAGTGGACAACATGAGAAGGCAGTTGCAGTGCTTGTTTCTGTTGCTGTGTTTTAAGAAGATTTTATATCCACCTGCCAATGCCTACCCAATATGTCATTATTATAGGGTTGTTAACACCCAGGACTGGCGCATGTGGAAAAAATAGGAAAAATATTATATCTATCTATCTATCTATTTATCTATCTATCTAAATGACCAATGTATTAAGGGGATTTCAGAAGGAGATTCTGCTTGAAGTACTCCAGACTCATTGATAAAAAAAGACATATTGAAACACGACTGTGTGTACCATATTTTACTTTTCTCTGCCAGTCTTCATGAAAATGTTAATGACTACATATATTATTTCCAAGAATCAAACTGAAGCATATAGCAGAAAAGGCTGGAGGACTTGCAATAGACGATGTTCTTCAGCTTTTGTAGAAACTGTTCTAAGAAACAAGTCCATTTGCAATGGCTAGACCAGGCTGGAAGGCAAAGATTATCAATGCTTTGTTTTTGTTCTTTTTCCTATTACTAATCAGTAAGACTACCACGATAACTCTGCTGATGTCCTCTTGGTCTGCCCTGTCCCCATGACACACAGCAAGTAGGTCGGGTGTGCAATTCCTGTGCTGACTTCTCTCCTGGCTGGGCATCTTCCCTGCTGCAGGACCTGGATGCTGAGTGATTTTATAGTATTATAGATGGCAAGAGTAACAGTAACTCTCTTAAGGCAAGGCCACAGTTGTGAGCACAGCAGAGCCGTGGAGGTCACACCCCTTCATGTTCCCAAGGATGCCCTTTGGGGTCCCTAAGCTGACCACTGCCCCAGTGTGATGTTGTTATAGCTACTTCCTCTCCATCTTTTGGCTTCACTGACCAATAGCATGACAAGGTTAAATTCCTGGTAGCAACTTCACTTGTTACCCTGAGTCTGTGCTGTGGGCTAAAGCTAGTTGGGTTAAGCTCTAAACTTACTGAGGGGTGCTATCTGCCTTATACCACTTCAGACAGATACTGGTGAAAATGGGTCAATCGATACCAATAATGTTGGTAACAATGGCCACACAAACAAATATCATGGAATGTAGGGGCACCTATGGAATGTAGGCTCAGCATCATGACGCATCACCAAAATTACCAATTAAGACAAAAACCACTGGTCTTGACTGAGGTGGACTGGTCACCTTTACTTAACGTAGGAAAGGAACATGTATAAACTATATGCATTCAACAAATAGCCATGACCAAATGTGCCTTGGTACCTGAGCCTATGTAGTCCCCACACTCAAACCACAACAGACTATTTCCTTAACAGATAACAGACTAGTCCTTAAACAGAAAAAGTGGATAAACAGGAAGATAGGAAAATGTGAACAAATAATACATTCATTGCTGCATTGCTTACAGGATTTGGTTTTTTTTTAATAAATAAACTTTATTCCCACTACTACAGTTGCATCTGGTATTCATTGGAAGGAGTAGTCTGAGAAATTCTTCTTACTTGTTGAAAGTAAGATTTCAAGTTTACTAGAGATGCTACATGGCAGATTTACAATAGAAAATAAAAGCCAGTCTTATGCAAAAGCAGAGTTGGCCATCCAGGCCCTTGGGAAACATACAGGAGAAAGGAAAATACAAAACTAGAAAGTGCAATATGAAGACTTAAAAGAGAAGCCTGCAACCTGTCCTTCATGGATTCAAGGGAAGAAACAGTCTGATACCAGAAGGGGTAATAAGATAAAGATAATTTGTCCTGATTTCAGTTGGGATAGAGATAGCTTTCTTCTTAGAACTCAACATATTAGCTGGATGTTCCTTTTCTTAGCAACTCTTGAAGGTACCACACGGAATTTACAAGACAGGAAATGACTGAAGAAATACATCCTGTAAGAATGTCAGACTCAGTAAAATGTATCATAAAATGCAGACATCCTGCTGGTTGTTACATATCCCTAAAGAACAAAAGAGGATGTAGTGAACAAGGATATGTTGAAATTCTTCAGGAAATTTTCCATCAAGATGGGGAGTTCCCATGATGAAGATTTTCTCAGCTCACATCCTTCACCTTTCCAGACCTACAGCTTCCTCAGCAAATTGTTCAACCTGTATTTAGCATTTTGCCAAATAGGGATTTCCATTTCCGCTCATACAACCCTCACTTCTCACTGATCAGAAGCAAAACTCCACCTACCCAGGGGCTGCAGGTTGCAGTGCATCTGCTGGCTGGCTGTCTTTGTAGAAGTATGGATTTTAAGTACAGTAGGAGCCGCTCTTGCCAAAATTATTTCCAGATGGTATTTAGAAGGAACACTACACTGAGGAAAGACAGTATGTGCAACACTCTAACAAGAGATGTTGCTGGATTATAATTAACCACTAACAATATAGGCATCTACATGACACTGCTAGAACCACACAGTCTTATGCTAATATGTAAAGATATATAATATATCATACAACACACCTGATGAACTGCAATGCCAACACCTCGGACTAGGACAGAAATTCCTTCTTCTAGTACATGGCAGTCAGGATCAAAGAATACTTGACTAGAAAAGGTGTCTGTATAAACTTTAGTTCCAAGTCTGTGTCACTTAATAGACTTTTATATTCTTAGAAATAGTTGCATTGTTTAAAAAGAGAGTGTAACTCAGAAAGCGGAAAAGTTATTGAGACGATGGAAATGTAAGTTAAGAAATCTTCAAGAAAGAGAGGGAAAGACACAAATTAGTCCTCCACAGTATCATGCGGTGTCTCATTCTTCGTGAAGTAGAGGCAAGATATAATAAAGAACAGGTAGACAAAAAGCAAAAGATTATTTTGCATGGGAAAGAGAGTTTTGAAGCTTAACTTCTTGAATTGCACAGGATCTCACCTTTACCCAAAAGGACAGGAAGAATGTAGCTATAAAAATCAACTGAGACATGTCAGACACCATTCAGCTTTGTATATAGTCAAAGCAGAACTTTTCACGCATTAACGAAGACCTGGGATACCTGCAGATTAAATATAACAATGTGTTTAACTGTTTATATATTATCTTATTATGTTATGTTATCTTATTATAACTTTTATCTACGGTTTCTATTACTGTAGATAAAAGTTGGTGGTTTTTTGTTTATTTGTCTATGTATGTTTTTGTGGGTTATTTTGTGGGGTTTTGAGGGAAAAGTGGATTTTCTGGTGATTTTTTGTGGAGTTTTTTAGAGTAAAAGGAAGTAATTAATTTTATTTACAAAACCAGCCACCTTAAGAAAGGATTATACAACAAAAAACCCAAAACAAAACAACAAAAAAAAAATCCAAACAAACAGACTGTTCTCACAGATATATAAAGAAACAGTATTATAGAGGCAACAGTTACAACTGTTGCAAAGGAAATTCCAAATAAGCATAATAATAAAAAAGAACTTCACATGGTTAAGCATTAAGAGCTGCCCAGAAAGTTGGTAGCAACTCCATCATTGGAGATATTCTAAACATGAATGGACAAAGCCCTAAGCAACTTGGAAGCTTTCACTACTTTCAGCAGTGGGTTGAATTAGATGACCTCAAGAGGACTCTTTCAATATAAATTATTACATGATCTATTCTCATAAAGATGACTGACAAATCCCATGGTATTTCACTATTCCAAGTGGGGGAACCATATTAAATGTGTCCAAATTAAATACAATCTGTCTCAATATGACTTCAAAATAATCCTAAGGAACTTCTCCACTGAGTTGTAAAATACTCAATTTGGGACAGGAGTGTTTTTTGGCAAGTGGTATGAAAAGACCACAGACTCTTCTCAGATAGAAATTAAGTCAATGCAGATCATCCACAAATATGGATTTCCAGATTTACTAATAACATATATAGGACCCCGTGTCAACAAAATACTTCTTTTCCCATTAAAAATTAGCTGATTTCTTTCAATTTAAAAGGCATCCTATAACAATGCCTTATAGCTAAATCCTGTCAGAATACAGCTTTTCTTTGAGTAATTTCTTCTGGATTCAACTTTGCACAATATTTCACATGTTGGCTGTTTTGAAGATGAACAGCAGAGTTTGAACCCATCATTACCCCAAATACTGAAACTTGAAAGGTTCATGCTTCCATCACAGTCAGACCATTTGCCTCTAACTACTGAAAATTTTAAACTGCTACAAGACCTCTCACAATGTACACAGCTGCAATTTACCAGTCCAGACACTCTGTCATAGTTTCAGGTGTAATAGATTCATTGAAATTACAATTAGAGGACACATATATTTGTGCATATATGTGATTTATCAAAGTTGTGCTGCCTTTCTTTTATCTTGCTAGCATGAGTGCTTATACTCAGATGGACTCTTTTCAGCTGGACATTTCAGGAAGAGACTGTTTTTCAGGGATATCCGTAGTGTCCTTTGTATTCTTCTGTTCTATATATCAGCCTTTTTATTTAAGCTACTTACACTTTTTATCTATAATAATAAAGAGTTTCTGTCATCATGAGAAATACTCCTATTTATTTTGTGATTCAAACTTCTAACTGTTCTCTGAATGACAGCAATACAAGCATATGATCTTCCATAACAAAGATCCTGAGGAATTATTTGATAACTATATTCTAAATATCCAGGTCAGGTTTCCAGAGCATGGAAACCAAATAACAAACAGTTAAATAATGTATTTTCACCATACAAGTGATCTTAGTATAAAAAAGACATCACCCACTTGATGTTTCAAAAAAGATAGAAAAAAAGATAGAAAATATTAACTATTAGCTTTGAAAAAAAAAACCAAAACCAACCAATTTTGGACTAAAATTCCACACCATCAGTGGTAGAACAGGCACTGGACAAACTGCAATATTAGCAGCTATTGAGACAGAAATTTTCTTGTGTTAAAAAATAAAACAACTTATAAATTTTATTGCAGATCTGTTCCCTAGAAGTTTGCTAAAATAACATTCTTCTGTGTCCTTATTAGAGTCTGAGTTATAAAGAAAAAGCCATAGCAGTCTCATCAGGGATTTAAACAGTATTTTCAGGCACTATTTCAAATTTTTTGAATCAACAAAACAACTAATCTTGCTATTTTTCTTTCTTATTCACTTACTTTTCTTCATTCTAAGATACAGCTTGTGAAGCTGGACAATTGAGTACCCAGCATTCAAATGTTTTTGTTATGCTAATTCTATTAGACTCAAATAAGCCTCGGAGAAGTCCTCTTCCAATCAAGATGCCATCAGCCTGCATTAGAAACCTCTTTGCCTGACCCCTGACCAATTCAGAGGCAATTCAGCTCTGTGAGAAGAACAGATTTTGATAAAAAGCTAGATGCATTTCTGTTCTTTTTCTTACAAAAATAAAATACAAAATACATGAAAAAAATGCTTATGAATAGAGGAAAGGCATAAAACTGTGGGATGACAAAGATGACAAGATGAAGCAATACACATGGATGAAAAACAAAGAATATTAAGGAGGGGTACTGTATGTAAGAAATTAATTTTAGCATGTAAAGTGACAGAGTTAAAGTAAAATCATACCTTAATGAAGTATTAAGTATAAAAATTAGTGTCTTCCTGTCTCTCCTTTAACAAAAACAAATTTGATCTCTCCCTGTTTGTCATACAATTAATTTATTTCTGTGAGTATTGTTAAACTTTCAATCCGGGGGGTGGGGGGGTTGGGGGGGTGGGTCTTCTG
>VZRZ01006727.1:216297-318414 GCA_013398175.1 Climacteris rufus | reverse complement strand
GGGGGTGGGGGGGCTGGGGGGGGTGGGTCTTCTGTTAAAACTACTTAGCAGATAGTGAAAACTGTCTATTTATATTCAATACACCATTTCTGTCACTTTCTTTTGTGCTTGGCTTCTATGAGCCTGGACCAATTCGGAGAAGCACAGAATGGGTCAGGTTGGAAGGGACCATAGGGGATCCAACCTGCCTGCTCAAGCAGGCCCATCCTAGAGCACATTGCACACGATTGTGTCCAGACAGTTCTTTAATATCTCCAGTGAAGGAAACTCCACAACTTCTCTGAGCAATCTGTTCCAGTGCTTGGTTACTCACACAGTAAAGAAGTTCTTACTCATATTGAGGTGGATCTTCCTGTGCATCAGTTTCTGCCCATTGCCTCTTGTCCTACTGCTTGGCAGCAACAAGAAGAGCCTGGAAATATCCTCTTGACACCCTCCCTTCAGATACTTGTGTGTATTGACCATATACTCTCCCAGTTGTCTCTTCTTGAAGTTGAACAGGCTCAGGTCCCTCAGCCTTTCCTCATAAGAGAGATGCTCCAGTCCCATAATCATCTTTATAACCCTCTGCTGGATCTGCTCCATGTGTCTCCAGTGCTGAGGAGCCCAGAGATGGAGACAGCACTCCAGATGTGGCCTCACCAGGACTGAGTAGAAGGGCGGGATCACCTCCTGTGAGCCTCTGGCAATGTTCTTCCCAATGCGCCCCAGGATACCTTTGGCTTTCTTGGTCACCAGGGCACACTGCTGGCTCATGGACAGCTTGTTGCCCTGTGGGACCCCCAGGTCCTTCTCTGCAGAATGGCTTCCAGCAGATCAGCCCCCAGACTGAACTGGTCCATGGGGTTATTCTTCCCAGGTGCAGGACCCTGAACTTGTCTTTGTTGAATTTCAGTTCTTTTCTGCTCACCTCTCCAACCTGTCAAGGCCCTTCTGAAGGAGCTGCACAGCCCTCTGGGGTACCAGCCACACCTCACAGAGTTGTGTTATTAGTGAACTTACTGGGGAGGCATCTGCTTCTTCATCCAAGTAATTGATGTTATAGTTTTGGTAAGTTAAATGATATTGGGCCTTGCATTGAACCTTGGGGGACCCCACTAGTAAAAAGCCTCTAACTCGACCCTGTGTCATCGATTATGACCTTCTGGGATCTCCCACTCATCCAGTTCTCAATCCACCTCACTGTCCACTCATCCAGTCCCCACTTCTTGAGTTTGCCTATGAGGATGTTGTGAGAGACAGTGTTGAAAGCCTTGCTGAGGTTGAGGTTCAGCTGTTCTCCCCTTATCCATGCAGGTAGTTGTTTCATCATAGAGGGCAATCAGGTTGGTCAATCATGATTTAGTTTCAGTGAATTCATGCTGACTAATCCTGGTCACCTGCTTGTAATCCATGAGGGTAGAGATGGCCTCCAAAATGATGTGCTCCATCACCTTTCCAGGGATTGTGGTGAAGTTGACTGGCTGGCAGTTCCCTGGATCCTCCTTCTTTCCGTTTTTGAAGACTGGGGTGAAAATTGTTTTTTCTCCAGTCCTCAGACACCTCTCCTGATTGCCACAGCCTTTCAGGAATGATAATGAACGGCCTCGCTGTGGTGTCCGGCAGCTCCCTCAGCACTTGTGGATGCATCCCATAAGGGCCCCTGAACTTGTGGATGTCAGGTTTGCCTATATGTTCTCTAACCCAATTCTCCTTGCCCAAAGGAAAGTCTGTCTTCTGACATTCCTTTATGCTGGTCTCCTGGGTCAGAGATTTCATAGGTCTGGTCTTACCAGTGAAGACCAGTGGAAAGGCGGCATTCAGTAATTCTGCTTTCTCTGAATCCTGTGTTATGAGGGTCCCCTCTCCATTTAGTAATGGGCCCACATTATGCTTAGTTCTCCTTTTGTTATTGATGTATTTGAAGAAGCCTTTCTTGTTGTCCTTGACATCCTTGCCCAGATTTAATTCCAGATGGACCTTGGCTTTCATTTAATTTCTACTTACTCAGACAACCTCTCTATATTAATTCCAAGTGGTCTGAGTCTGTTTCCATCTCCTTTGTATTTCCTGCTTACACCTGATTAATGACAGAAGTTCCTTTTTATCCATGCAGATCTCTTGCCCTCTTTGCCCAGTTTTTTGTTCACTGGAATGGTTTGTTCTTAAGTCTGGAGGAAGTGATTCTTCAATATTAACCAACTCTCTTGGACACCTCTTTGCTGAAAGGTCTGTTCCCATGGGATCCTTAAAAGAAGATCCACTGAAGAGGCTAAAGATTACAATTTTATTTGCTGTTCTGCTTCTCTTGTTTGATACTGAACTTCACAATCTCACAGTCACTGCAGCCAAAGATGCCTCCAACCTTCACATCTCCAACAACGCCTTCTCTGTTAATATGTGGTCAAGCAGCACATCATTCCTTGTGGGAATTGTGTCAGGAAGTTGTCATCAATGCTTTCCAGGATCCTCCTGGGCTGTTTGTGCTTTGCTGTGTTGCTTCTCCAGCAAATGTCAGGGTGGCTGAAGTCCCCCACAAGGACCTGGGCCTGTGGCTGTGAGGCTGCTCTGAGCTGCCTGTGCAAGGCCTCATCCACTCCCTCCTCCTGACCAGGAGCCTGTAGCAAACACCCCCAACAGCATCACCTCATCACTCTGGCCTTTTATCCTAGCTCATAAGCTCTCAATTTGCTTGTCATCCACCCCAAGACAGAGCTCGATACATTCCAAGTACTGCCTCACATAGAGGGTAACTCCACCGCCATGATTCTGATGCATCCATACAGTCTCCTTTATCCTACAAATCTGAACACTCCAAACATAACATCAAGTCATGAAGACTTGCTTAGAACACTAAAATTTGCCAGTTTTGAAGATCTGAAATGCACCTTGATGGAAAGATCACATGTTTAATCACACAAATATAAATTATATTAATATTTATAAATAGTTCTATAGAGAATTGTTTTTATAAATGTAATATTAAATAAAAAGCACTTTAAAATATGACTCCCTAATTGGTTCCACATCCAGAAGGATTTTTACAGACACTTAAAAGCAGCCTACTATGAAAAAATTGAATACTAAAAAAAGAAGCTGATTTTACTTTTTTTTTTAACATACCTATTGAATGTCAAAGACCATGTTTTTCTCTCATTACTCTACATCAAAGTCCAAGATTGCAAGAACTAGTGAAATGGGCTGATGTGCCATTAAACTACACAAATTTCTCATCGAAGGTGAAGCTTTCTCAATGCTTAAAAGTAGTGCTTAAATGAGTGGCAGATACCAAAATATGAAACAGGAATAGACCTAGGTGATGGTAGTAAAAAGGTCTTTTATCCTTGGGAATAATTTCTATTGCTGAAAATCCAACCCACCATAGCAGCTCTAGTGATCACTGATGTCTTCACCAGTCCTCAGCATAGCATTCAGAGCTACACCAGACTAGCAGACCTAAACAAGCACGGCTGCAAATCCTGTCCTCAGTCTTCCCCAGGATTAATGAACTTGTCAGTAAAAGGGAGGCTGAAAGCAAATGCATCCCACAAATGCTGTCCTACATTAAGCGTCCGGAGAAAAAAATATTAACACAAGTAAAGACAGAACTTGCTTTTCCAATAATTTTACATTCACATATCCCATCTAAGAAGTAAAGTTACTCTAAACCCAGTTTTTTTCTCCTTGCATGCATTTGAGGTGAGTACAAAAAGAAGGTAAAAGTTATTTCTATTTTTGTTGCAAATGATCTAGTTTGATGAATGGGCATGTGTAAAATAAAGATTAACTACGAGTACCTGAGAATGAAAAAGTACAGAGAAAGGAGAATAAATCAGTAAGACAATGTGATTGTTTATGACTGCTATAGCATTGACTTTCAGGTCAAAAAATTTCTATTAATATTTTGAATCATACAGAATAAGAATGAAAACTCTTTTCTTGAACCACTTGAAATATAAAGCATTTATGTCTGTAATTTATGTCATGTGACTGAAATTGTAAAACTTACTAAAATCATTGCTAGAGAACTACCAGCTATTTCAACCTGATTTCAAATTCTGGTTTTGAACTCCAATATACTAGAAATTTATACACTGTAAAAAAAGGCAGTTACACTCAATGTTACATTGAGTTCATTGTTACATTTACATTCAATGTTACATTGAGTTACATTACTTCAATGTTACATTCATTACTTCAAATTACATTCATTCAATGTTACATTGAGTTACATTACTTCATGTTACACTCAATTTGCCTTCACGCTAAATGCTAGTTGTCCAGAAGTTTTTATTTGGTTCAAAGTATAGTACAGAAAAAGCAAATATGGCCATGAAGCCAGTCTAATCCATTTTTCTCATTAGAAGTTGACAACAGAATCTTGTGAAGATTGAAGATAACACTTTCAGAAAGGGACTTTGGGGAGATCTTGTAAGGGACACAGAAAAACAACAGAACAGACCCTTAAAATGTAGTTTTCATAGTCCTCAGTGAGAAAACTTAGGGAAAATAAGGAGATAACATTGACAATGTTTTCCAGGAAAGGGCAGCTTGATCACTCTTATCTCTCAATAGTATGAAGGAGAAATCTCTTTTGAATGAGTGTCATACCTAATACTTACATACATACATAATAACACCAACCTAAATTAACATCTGAATTATACTTGAAATTTATTAGCTTTTCTGGTAAGGCCTTTTGGCCTCTTTGCAATATTCTTGTTCTTCTGAGAGTTCTTTTCACCAGAAGCTTAAGATAAAATGTGGGAGACCATAAATTTTTCTTCGGTCTCAGTTGTTTATTAAATTTTATCTATAACACAGCTACACAGAGGCTGCTTTCGATAACAAGGTGAAAATGGCCTCGGATTCAGTCTCTCAAGGTCAATTATACTCCAAGTTGACCAATTAAGAAATGCCATGTAGATTATTTTTAATTATAGCCCAATAACTATCTGTTCATAATCCGCATTGTGCGTTTTTTGAACCAGTGCTAGAAAACACAGGTATGTGAAGAAGAAGAAAGAAGAAAGAGGAAGTACAAAGCTACGCCTAAAATCCTCCATCTTGTGACACTAGTATTATTATATCCCATAAGCCTAAATTTCTACATTTCTATCTATTTCACCCAGTGACATAACCTTAACTATACAGCAGTAATTTCAGGGTCATCACACAATCGTGGGAGCCTTTCCCAAGGTCTGAGATCAAATGAGGTGTGTTTCTGAGCATCATAACTTGTCAGAGCTGAAAGAGTGAAATTCTCAGAATTCAGGGTTCCAACACAATTTCACTTACTTTTATCCATTAGCACTATGTCTACAACCAAGAAGAACTCTCTCTATTTGCCATAGTTCTGGGAATCACTTCTTTCCAGGCTCTACTCACAGATAGATCACTGTGTGATCTTTACTGGTAATGAATACAACCAAGGAACTTGGACTCATTTTGTATGCAGTGGCTGCATACTCCAGCTGGGATCTGCAGTGTCTATTACTTACCAGAATTTATTTCAAAATCCAATTCCTTAAGTATTATCAAAGTTTGCCTCCCTGTCCTGTCTTCTACAAAGAAATATTACTTAGGGTGCCCGTAAAATGTAGGAGTAAAATGCGTCAAAATTAACCCAAATCTTGATACTAAGAGGAAGAAGCAGACTTGCGCTGTTTGGGTGGGGTTTTGCTTTAGTTTGGAGTTTGGGGGTGTTGGGTGGGGGGCTGTATTTTGGGAGTTTAATACATACACGGATTTGATACAGTATTTTCTCAGATGCAACTAGCTTGTGTTGATTTAATCAAGAAGTAACTTAGGACTATGTAGAATAGAATTTTGATTCTTTTTCTATGAGGTTACACAAGGCATTGAAACACACTGAGTTCATATCAATCGTGTATAATTATATGCACAGACACTATATACTGAAGTCCCATGATATTTCACTATAACTCTTGCAACTAGTTTGCATACAACTTATCAGTATTACCAGAAATNTTTTCCAGAAAATCGTAATAAAAAAAAAAAAAAAAAAAAAAAAAAAGCGCTGTGTTTGTTTCATGCTTCTCAGTCAAGCAGAAAGTATACACAACGCTGGTGAATGAGGCTTATACTTATCTCAGCAAACCAACCAGAAATGGACATGCCTTTCACCAATCAACCTTTTTGAACGTTTTAAACAGCAAGTCATGTTCCACAGAGTTCCATTGACAAGTACATAATATTTTTAACTACTATAAGCTCTTGATGTCCCCAAGTGCCAGATTTTAACTTTACATTACATGTGCAATATAGCAAACAGACAGAAACACTCTTCCTTGGCCCCCTCTGAGGAGGCTGCCATGAATTGTTCACTCTAATATGTACCAGCAGAGTTCATGAAATTGATTTCACTCAGTAAAACCAAGCATAGGTATTCCAAATTCAAGAGGAACACTGTTTATTTGGGGAAATGAAATACACTTCTTAGGGATGTTGATAACCTAGACACCCTTGCTCTACTGCTTATGCAAAATGTCACCAATTTATATAGTGACACTACCAAATGGTGACACAGAAGATTCCTCTATAGTTTAGAGGCACCACAGGCCTTGAAAAAGCCGCATAACTGAATTTTTTTGGGGAAAAAGCACCACACACATGCTGGCACTGATTAAGTTCCATCTGTGTCTGAAAGAGAATTATAGTGAAATAAGTGCCTGTTAAGTGTTCTCAGTCACTCTCAATGCCCTTGAACAGACATCCTGTCTGATACATGAATGAAGAAAACTTTGGTGCATTTGTTCACTCTTCAAATATTTTCACTGGGAAATACTTTTTTCTTTTCTCTCTTAATTTAATGGCCTAGCAATATTTGGTGGAAGAATGTCTTAATTTTGGTATTTATAGAGATTTTCACTGTTAAGATTATAAATGTCATAATAAAGAGTGTTTAGCACTGGAAAAAATGCAGTTTATACATGCACATTTTTTAGGCATGCACAAAAAACCCAACAGGTGATAATTACATGTATTTCTATTACCCAATAAAATCTCTTGCACTCAAATACAATAAGGTGACCTCTGCAGAAGACATTAAAGTGCACAGAGATAGAGAAGCACTTACATTTGCACTGTGATCACTTCCACTAACACAGACGACATCTTGTTTTTGAATTGTTAATACCTCTTTTGTAAGCTTCACTCGGATGTCATAAGCATTTTCAGATACTTCATCATACAATAATGCAATACCAGTTTTAGTCTGTGAAAAAGCAAGACATACACAAAAATTTAAGAATATGAACATTTCATAATGGTGAATAACAAGCTGTATCCCATTCAATACATAAAAAGCATACAAGTGAGCATTATTTACAGAAAGTGGAAAACTGGTCTGCTCTCAGTCTTTCAATGGATTAGACATAAAAAGCCTCTTTTGTACTGAAAATACAAGCTAAGTGGTCTTTGAAGTAGACATTAATATGCAAAGAGTAAAAAACAAAATTACAAAAATTTCTCCATTGTACTGTTCCACAAAGGAGTGCTGGCATTTAATGATATCTTATTTGATTTTAATTATACAAAAACTTTTGAAACTGTAGAAACAGACAGGTATGTATAAATGTATGTGACCACATTTTCCACTTTTAAAAAGAAATGGGGAAGTGAAATATTGTTCCTGTCTTAAAGATGTTCTTTCCAGTCTGTCAGAAAAAGAACTGTACACTTCATAGAAGTTTGCATTAAGATACAGAGTTCTGTTACAGTAGAAAACTATGTTTTCACATTGTAAAACACATAATCAAATATAGTTGCTACAGAATTAATTTTGTTTAGGTCAAAATGGGCATACATTTCTTAAATTACATTATCACTGGACTAATAACTAGTAAACTTTATAGGATAGTCAAGTATTTGGTATAAACAATGTTTTCTCCACGAGTAGTTGAAGAGAAAACCTAATTTAATTTCTGGTTCATTTACTTACATTTCCTACTAACATTCAGTTAGATATTTTCTTAAACAAAAACTCTGGTATTAGGACTGCTTACAACTATTTGTTAAAATACGCATAGTAATGAAATTTCAGAACTTTACAGTCACTGCACAGAAGACAAAAACACCTGTTCTGAAAGGAGTGATCATATTTAAAGGTAGTACTTTTAAATTAATTTATAATGTATATGACAGCATCATCACAACTGTACTTAATGCAAGTGAAGAGAAATCAAGCATGATCTAAGTTTTAGCTGCAGCATTTGTTTTAAGAGAAGATTTAAAATCAAGTTGTCCATCTATGTTTTGTTAAATAGTAGACTGTATAAAGAACAGAGTAATGGAATTAAAGAAGAAACGTGTCCTGTATACTACCTAAAAACTTGAGGGATTTTAAAATAAAATTAAACATGAAACAGCTTCATAATATTTCTATTTCTATAAAATTGGAGAGAAAGGTCTGTGCTGATTTTTAATAAAACCTTTTGGTCTTTAAAAGCAGTATCATCCTAAGCTTAAGGCACTTAAATATGGTGTAGCTCTATGTAGTAACTGAATGTCAAAACCTCCCTCATAGCAGAAATAGAAAATGTAGCCTAGACAGCAATTAAATTTATTCTGAATTATATACACAGCAGTTGTTCAGGTGAATTGCTCGTGTAGTTTGGCTATCCCTGGGCTCAAAGCAATTGTCCCCATGTAGGTCACTTCTGCCATTTAAGACACTGAGATATACTAAGACCTCTGAACATAAAGGTGACATAGCTTTTTAGGATATCCAGGTCTTTTTCCAGATGGAGGCAAGACCAGATATCCATGTTTATAATGTGATACAAATATTGGTCAGGTCAGCAGACATCTGCATATAGGTACCTTCAGCTTGTAATGGATCTCACAAAAGATTTACAGTGCAGAAATCATAAAACTGTTTGGGTTGGAAGGGACCTTAAAGATCACTTACTTCCAATAGCCCTGATATGGGCAGGGACACCTGTCAGTAGATCAAGTTGCTCAAAGCCCCGTCTAACCTGGCCTTAAGCATTTCCAGGAATAAGACATCCACAACTTCTCTGAGCAACCTATGCCAGTGCCTCACTGCCCTCATAGTGAAGAATTTCTTTCTAATGACCAATGTAAACCTTTGCTCTTTCAGTTTAAAGCTATTCTGCTTTGTCCCATCACTACACACCCTTGTAAAAAGTCCCTCTTCAGCTTTCTTGAAGGCCCCTTTAGCTACTGGGAGGCTGCTCTATGGTCTTCCTGAAGTCTTCTCTTTCCCAAACTGAAAACCCCCAGTTCTCTCAGCCTGTATTTGTAAGACAAATCCACATCTAAGACAGCTGTTTAGATTCTGTCAATTCAGTGGTGAGCAAGACACCTCTGAAGACTGATTCTACCTGATCGTTTTTATACATCCATCTAGAAGGGAATAAGTGAATCATAGCTCTCTACTTTGAGTTATAAGGTAAATATAAATAACTCCAATGTAACTCCAAAATATAAATAACTCCACTGTAACTCCCGCCTAACAGTGGGAAGACAGATCTACTCAGTATTTGCATGGTATGTCTAACGGAAAGTTCAGTGAGGATATAAAGCCTTAATCGTTCCCACTTCTCTGGAATCAAATACTTCTTTATTTTCCTGAGATTTTGAATCTTTTCACATTTTCAGCATGTGTGGATGCTTTATCAATATATTTTTGTGAATGACAACGTATGAGAGCCATGCTAGTATTATCTGTCTAAAAGCTATGCTGCCCAGCAGGAAGTATTTTCAAACAGTAGAACTACAGCAGTCTAAAATCACTGTCCTGAAATTTTGTTGCTGTTCAGACATTGTGTGTCACTGTCCCACCTGGACGGGTGACCGCAGTTACTTTTGCTGATGTATCAGAACATGTTTTACAGAAACACTGGAAGAACAGAGCTCTGGAGCACTTTTTATACAGCCTACACCCAGAACACTTCTCTGGCTAGAAACTGTTACATTTGTTTGAAAGAAACACAATGAAAAAAACTCTGAACTGTCATTTGTAACAGATGATCAGGTAATGAATGAAATATGCAGTGATCTATTGAATAGTTTAGCATTTTCCATCACACTATTTCAACTGGAAGTCTCACTGAACCTTATCTATTCCTATTAAAATCCAATACCTACCTTACACTCTATCTAACTCCTGACATAATCCAAGATGATGAGCAGCAATACCTTATTTGCTTTCAGAATCAATAAGATTAATCTTGATTTCTCTCAGCCTTTCAAGTCAGCTTTTTTTAGACCATTATAAATGGCTTTGAATCAAAGCTCAGCATATTCCCTTGTTCTCTCTTTGTGTTAAAGAAACGGCATATATAACACTAGCAGGCAAATCCCAATCTAGACAAAGTCTTGCTTCAAACAAGAATCTTTTTATAAAAACTTAGTCTTTGCATGTGTATGTATATCCCACATTTTAACTATGTTATGTTCATCTTGCTTTCTCCTTTAAAAACTGTCTATACATCAGCTATTCTAGTAACTGGTATCAGAAACTGAGGACTGAAAAGTCAAAATAACTCCTCAAAATGACATAGTATATTAGAGATCGTACGTTTTGTAATAAAAAGCATACAGAAAGTGCATAGGGAGTTGCATCTCAATAGGATTTCAATGCTTACATTAAGAGGTACGGGAATATAAATTGAAATTCACTTGGGCGTATAAGGAAATTAAATGTTGACATACCTCTGACAGTTTTCTAGACATTGGCTTCAGGAAGAGGACTGTATGGGTGTGCATGTGCATGTTCATTACACGGTGGGAGAAAGTGGAAAGCAGATCAATAGCACAAGCATCACAGTAGCTGCGACTTTTAAGAAAGCTTAGACACTACTCCATTTTTGAAGGAAAGAAAAAACACTGAAACCTACATTCTCAACCCAGCCCAAAAACTGTCAATACCACAGAGAAGAAAACATACCCCTCTAGACGGAGCTAGAATGGCAGATGAATCCTTTTATCAGTTTTATTGTTGACTACTGAATCAGGTCTCTAGTCAGTGCACTTGCTTTAAAGCACTCCCTGTTCAGCATATTGTTTTGGGAACCTACTCAAAGTACCATGACTCTTTCAATGTGCTATACCAGCAGTCTCAAGCTCCCAATGGCAAGTTCTATTTCAAAGAAGGCATCTCTAAGATAAACTTCAGTCTTAGCTGCATAAAATATTTGTGTTCACTGATGTAACTTTTATTTTGAAAGAGCTTGCAAAAAACAAGGCAGAATATAAAAGTGTTGAGGTTTACTAGACTTCCTAAAGAAACTGCTCACTTACGTCCTTTTTTTCTCGAATGCATTCCAGCAATACTTGTCAGTCTTTTCATGACAATAACTGTTTGAAGAGAGACAGAAAAAAACTCTTAACTAGATGATCAGAGAATTCAGATGAGATTCATAACAAAATAATAATATATTTTTATGTATTCAGAGCAGATGTCAGAGTACAAGCAGTGTACTGGCACTATTTTGATTTAAACTGTGAAGTTCTCAGTAACTCCAAACCCGACTTTTATTTCCTCTAAGTATATTTTAGCAATTCTGGTCATAACTTTTGCCAACTAAATGGTGTATTAGTGTCTTAGACCCTCATAAAAATAAATCATCTGGAGTTTCCTCTAGCTTATGTAAAAAAATCCTCTGCATTGCGTTACATTGGTTCTCCAGCAGAAAACACCTTTTGCTAATCTTTGTCCTTAATAAATATAACCATAACTTCAAAGGCATTGCAGTTCAATTTTTATCTGCTAAAATGCATTTATAAATTACTTTCTTTATTTGTAAATAAAATTCTTTAACCACTATATTTGAACCTTTTTCCCACTGAAATGTCACATTATATTTCCAGATTAATATTTTATCAGAAACATTTACACCTCATAGATCTAGTGATAAAATTCTCTAATCCAATTTTGTTCTTTTAAATGAAATTAACTTTGCTGAAATGTGCTATACTTCTGTTTGGAACACTTGTTGAAGACACATAAAACTAGAGACACCGATTTTTATCCTACATCATTTAAGATTAAAAGAAGAAAGAGAACTTCAGGCAGTCCCACATAGTTCTCTGAGCATTAAGTTACAGCAGGCTCAAATCTACTCTCTCTCTCGCAAGTGGTTCGTGTTTTCTACATGACATTTTCTACCATGACCAAAAGACAAACATTCTTTCTCAGAGAAGAAGAGAATGAAAATTTAAAATATCCTTGACTAACATAAAAAGATTAAAAATGGGACGAAATGTAAGACAAAAAAGTGCAAGGTGTTACACTGTAGGAAGAACAGTGATTTCTTTTGAAGAAGAAAAGCTTTTCTTCAGCATTTCTTAAGGAATAGAAACAGGTAGGTAGCAGTGACGATTGGCAGAAAAATATGGGCATCAACATATTGTTTTTGCAATAAAGGCAAACCTGCTTTCTTCTCATTCTTTCTTACTGATTCAATTTTTCTCAATCTTACAAGACAGTACCTAAAAGTACAAACAAATGTACAGTTCTTCATCTGGGAGTACAGAAGGTTTCTTAAACACTGCTGAATGTGAGGGAGCAATAATTTCATGCCCATGAAGTAATCCATCACCAGTGCTGCATTTAATACATCTCAGTATATTGTTTCCTGTCATACAGTACTATGTCAGTGTTGTTTCATGGCTACACTACATTGAAGAGGTAATGAACTGCAAAGGGTCATGAGAAATACAAAAAAAAATTAGAAGTGTTCAGAGATCTGTAAAACAGGACCTATAATTAATCACAAATTCAGGTTGGTAAGGTCTGAAGCCCAGCCCCAAAGCAAGGCAACTCTGTGACCAGCCTGGCTGAAAGCTGCTAAGGATAGCTGCTCCACACTGATGGGCAACCAGCTCCACTGCTTGACTGTCCTCATGAGGAAAAGCTTTCCATTGTGCCCCATTTCAAGTTCTGCTTGTTGCCTCCTGCCCCCCATACACCACTACAATGAGCCTGGTTCCATTTTCTTGATTTCCTCCCTGTTGCCATGGAAAGGCTGCATCTAGGTCCTGATGAAGACTTCACCATGCTGAACAAGCCCAGCTCCCTCATAGGACAGTGCATCCAGCCCTAGTCAGCTTGGTGGCTCCACAATTAGCTTTCTCTAGGTTATCAATATTTTTTTTTCACTGGGGAATCAAAACTGCACACAGTATTCTAGATACATTCTAGTGAGTACTGAGTAGATGGGGATAATCCCTTCCCTTGATCTCCTGGCTTTGCTCCTCCTAATACAGCTCAAGATGATGTTGACTTCTCTTCTGTTGAGGTCACTGCCGGCTCAGGTACAACCCAACACTCACCAGGACCTCCCAAGTCTTCTCATCAGAGCTGTTCCCCAGACAGGGAGACCCCGGTTGGCATCACTGCCAGGGATCTTCCTCCCCAGGTGTAGGATGTGGCACTTGTTGGATTTCATTAATTTAGTTCATTAATTTCTTGAATTTCCTGGCAGTCCATTTGTTAGCCTGCTTAGGTGTCTGTCAAGGGTACACTGAGTGCACCCTCCAGTTTGGTGTCATCAGCAAACCTGAAAACCAAGCTCCCTGTGACCTCTTTCAGGTCACTGCCAAAATGTTAAAGATGGGTCACAGGACACACCCCTGAAGAACACTACTTGCTACAGGAATCCAGACAGAGGACAGACCATTCATTAACCACTATCCCCAGTTTGAGCATGGGAGTAGTTGTCTACCCACCCATCTAGATATATCAACAGGCTATAGCAGCAGGGTAGCAAACAAACATATTTATTTCCTTATGCTGATACTAACAAAACCAACAACAATGTTAATAACAAAACTGACTTCTTTGTTTGTTTTAACATATAAATGCATAAAGAACATGTTAATTAAAAAAATGTAGGAAAAAATCATCACTACTTCCAGTCACTATAGGTAAAAATGTCAGAAATCGTAGAGGTAGGCATTATTTGGATGAGAGCAGTGCTTTGGATCAGACACCTTTCTGTTTCAAAATACTACTGGCCAGGCTCAGCATATCACAACCATCCAATTTCCATGAACAGAAGAATGCAGCAGCTCCAGGCCCAGCAGTCACCTCATCTCAGAGTCTAAAGGCCAGGACTAAGATGGACATACCTACAGCCATGGCAGGGGCCACAACCCCCATTTCACACCCTCCACATGCAGGCATACACACAGCCCACGGGCAGCTGCTTCTGCTTCTTCCCAACAAGGAGAAGCACAGCAGCAGGGACAAAGCACAAATTCCAGCACCACTGCAGACGATAAATCTTGTGCCTGCCCCAGTGGTCCAGCCCTTACACTAGTGGTTGTCTATGAAGGGAAATATTTTAAAGCAGGTTGAAGGGAAATATTTCAAATTAAGATAAAACCAAGTCTGAATTTCATTACAGATGAAAAGAAACTGTCATTGTTAATTTTTTAACACTGAATTATTTTCGGTTTCACAAAATCAACAAAAAACCCCATCTTTTAAACTTGAATAATATACAGTCAAACTGACTTAATAGCTACCTAACTTTTGTGATGTACTTGGAACATACACAGCTTCTTTCAGCTCCTATTCAAAACAAACAATCCCACACACCAAATGCCCAGAAATTTAAGGAAAAAAATCCACAACTGCTCTATAGCCTCAATAAGAAGCTAGTAAGAGTACTTATCTTTGTCATGTCGTTTTTCAAGACTGATATTAGATCATGCATTTTTATTAGAACTGTAACTCCATTTCATAGTTTCATAATGTTCACAATCATTCTCAGTGAAGAAAATCAGAAATTTCTGACAACTCCTCTCAAAAAGGTCATTCACATTCACAACAAAGTCAGTAAAATGTTATCACAAAAAAGCCAGTGGAATACAATTCTTGTGTGAGTCAATTAAGACTAAAGATACTGAATTACAATATACTGTAAATTTAAAATGCACTATTTGATAAGAATCAGCATCAGAAATAAAGATGGTCAAAATCAGATATTTAAGAAATATTTGAGTGCCTTTTGCCCAAAAACATTGATTATATCTGAAATATGCACCTTCAATACTACTATTTTCATAAAGATTGCTCTTTTTTTTTTTACATCTGCATTTATTAATGACAGTATTATGGATTGATATTTCAATACACACAGTTGTAAAAGGTGTATTAGCATTATGAGCTTTTAGAAGATTTTGACTGCAGCATGACAATATCACTTTCTAACAATTCAGAACAGAGTTCTTCCTAATTTTTCAAGTGGCATACTCAGGGTAACAGAAGTTTGAAAAGATGTTCTCAATATACAAAATTTAAAAGTCTATTTTGTTGCTTGCATCACAGCCTCTCCACCAGTCAAAAATACCTTTAGGGAAAGATATCTCTTAATAACATTAGCCTTGCAAGAAAAGTGATGAACAGCTGGCTCACAATATCTGTGATCTTAATCAGTAAGCATTAATGTCTTGTTTAATTACTGAAGGCTCAGTATGTCATGCGCTAATTAGATATGATTGATTATTGTCATTCCCATGCACCTCTCAAAACATCAGACACAAACATTTGAATTTTATATTGCACATTTGAAAAATGAACTTTTAGAATATGATGTTGAATAAAAATTGCCTTCTTAAAAACCCTAACAAATGCTAATAGAGACACAGGATTGAGTATGTTTGAATACAAATTCTATCCCAGAAAACTGCCAAGACTCAAATTACTAGAAAAATTGCTTGGCATTATTGTGATTAAGATAATATGTTTAAGTAAATGGCTTAAGAACATAAACCTTCAGAAAATAATGATGCATCTATGCTTACAGCAGTTTCATACCAGCCAAACTAGAAAGCACAAATTTCACACTTCACACTAAACCATTTAGCAATAGTTGGAAAAAACAACAACATTCCCTTTGGAGATTATTTAAGAAACAGATTATCAGAAAATTAATGTGATCATTTCTATTACTGATGCCATGCAGTTTATCCTGGTAGGGCTTCAGCTGATTAATAAATATTCCTGTTGTTATATCAAAAGGCAAACAAAGAACTAAGTATGTAATAAAAAAAAAAAAACTCACCCATTTTCTTTACATAGAATAAACAAGTAAGGCCAATATAAAGGCTTTTTTTTTTTTTTTATGGAATAGCACATTTTGATTCATCCTGCTCTTCTTGCTACCTTTTCCCTTTACACTGATAGAGGTCCACCATATTCATTCTTTTTCAAACTTTCATATGAAATTGTTGGGGTTTTTTCTATGCTATTAAACTGTTGTGTTATTCTGCCAAAACCAAGAAGACAGACATATCTAGCTGCTTAATTACTGAATAAGGAAAGTCCAACTAGGAAAATAGTACTAAAGCTTTCTGCAGAAGATAAAAACAAAACAAACAAAACAACAACAACAAAAGAATAATAGATCTTAATCAGTTATCCTTCAGAAACTGGAATTTTATAAAGAAAATATAATAGAAGAAACAGGAAATCTAGGAACAACTGAAGGGTTTTTGCAATACCCAGTAATTGAAGGAAAACTGTAGGCAATTTAAGTACTGAAAACTCAATTATTTATTTTAATTCAGACTTCAGACAAAGATTTCTTAAGTTTCTTAAGAAGAATATGTATTCTAAGCCACTTTTCAAAGGCAAGAAAAAATGTAATCAGAGATAGCAAGTGGATGTATAGGTTCAGCTCTCATTTTAATCCCATGGTCTGGGATGAATGAATGTTCTTCCAGAATTCAAAGAAATTCCTATTTTTAAAGCATATACAGTCTAATGTCATTAGTGTCAAGACAAACAAGAAGATCAGTACTAAGGAAAAAAATCTGGAACTGATGCTAAGTCTGATTTTGGCAGTTGCATATAAAACTTGTTTCATATCTTTGTCATCATATCTTTCCCAACTTCAATGAGATGCTGATTGACAACCAGTACAGGCAACTGACTGATGCACAGGCTCTGTAATTGACTTAAGTCTATGGAGGTGCATTTACACATTTGTATGTGTGTACCAGAGCATGAAAATAAAACTAGGAAAGGAAACTAGGTAGGAAACAATGAAACAACAAACAATTCTAAGTAAAAAGGATCCAGAAGTAAGATGCTTGACAAACGAGTTGGACATTTCAAGGGTTTTGATAATATTTTGCCAAAAATCTCTATTTCAGAGTGCTAAATGTGCAGCAGAATTTACTTTTATCCATAACCATCTGTCCAGTGTCATTTGTCCCTTGGTGCTGTTAGTCACAGAGCTCTGAACTGCCACAGTATTTGACTGATACCACACGGAAATTCTCATTCCCATGGGCTGGGGGTAAAGATGACCTCTATCATCTACTGCAGACCATGGCAAAGGTTGCTCAGTGAGCTCTGACTGGACTCTAGTCAGCATGGCACAATAAAGGACTGGGCAGTGCCTCTGCTGGGCCTGCAAGAAAGACAGGGTGAGGGGAACAGTCAGCTGAGGGAGAGGAGCCTCAGCTTCACTGAGCACACGTTGAATCAGCAGCAAGTTATAAAAAGAGAGCTCCTGCACAAACTTAAGCAGTGCTTATCAGGGAAGAGCATTAAACAGAAGTCAGACAGCAAAGTAGCACCAGAAGTTTTAACTCAAAGAATTCAGGAGATCTTAAGATAACCCGCCTGTCTCAGAAAGGTATTCACCAGAATAATTACAAGCAAACTCCTACAACTGAGAAGAGTCAGGAGAAAAGGATGGGACTAGAGGATTTATGTTAAGTTTGTAACATGGAACCAAAGAACTAAAACAGACTCAGAAACAGAAACAAACAGTAAGAGGAAGAGAAAGCAGATATTTTAATTGTTCCTTTCTGGACACCATCAACATCATCACAAACTCATACCAGTATTAGAATAGAACTACTGTCAGGTTATCCTAGTGGTATTTCACAGTGGAAAGGCCAAAACGAGTAACATCCACTAGTGCACAGGTATTTTGGTGATCAGACAGTGAGAATATGAAGTCCTTTTTTTGTGTGTGTATTTGAAGCATAGTTATGAAAGGTTTGTTTTGAGAAAAAGTACATGATCTTAAACACACTATCAACAGTTTCACAGTTTTATGCAAGTACAAAAGTCAAATTTTCAGGTTAAGAGACATGATTGTACTTTGTGAAGAAAAACAGGAGTAGAAGTATGGATGTGAAAGGATAGGTGAATAGTTCTTGGTATAAAACAGCTTAGTTAGAGAAGAGGAAGAGAAGACAAAACAAGAACAGAAAACAGTAAGACGAATTAACAATAATAACAAGAGGAAAGATAAAAAATGAAAGAAAATGAATATTGAGAAAAAAAGATAAAAGGTAATTTCTAGAAATTGTACACTTAATAAAAAGAGTAGCTGCTCTTTGACAAACACATCTATCTTTTGCAGGAATGATCACCATAGGTTGCAAATCTGTAAAAGAATCTGACATTAACTCTACTCAGAGTATTAAAAATCTGTGTCAAAAAATGGAAACAGAATTTACAGAAGCTATGTACAGCAAAGGTGCTACCCAACAGCTGAAAGTGCAGCTAAACAACAAGCCATAAAATACAGCCAGTGGTAAACAGGATCCTGCCTGAGGTTTACCACTGGTTCTCCCACTGTCACACGACTCTCTGGGAAGACCATTAATGGAAACTGCACCTTTGCACTCCACTACTTCCTTCTCAAGCTATGTCAGCACACAGATGGATGAGCCATCTTAAGGATCATTGTTACAGCAGATTATGGTTTATCTAATCCCATTTGCCTTGCCACACCTATAGTTCTACTCTAGCATTCTAGTAGAAAACAATGTGTTTTTCTATGGAAGTGTTAAGAAGAGAAACAGTGAGAATATTGTTTTAGTCTTTCTGTGACATACTGGTTTCAGACTTAACTATTCCTATAGCTGAAATCTTACTGTGCTTTTCTGGGGATTTTTTTTGGAATGCCATTACACAGAATACATCATATGTCAGAATCTTCTGTTTTGCACATAAGGATTTTTTGATTAGAAGGTGCAGCACAGGGCACTTCCCCTGTTCCTCCTTACGTTTTCTTCATTACATGAATGTCAAAGGCTAACTTTAGCCTTTGTTACCCTCCTTTGATTTCCGTGCTACAAGAATACACATTTTCTGCATCCAGATGATTCTCACTGATGTTAATGGGCCATTAAAAATTCTGGGAGTAATCTTAGATAATCTCTCTCCATTGCTTGTAACTGAAACTAAGATATTATTTTATTCTTTTAAAAGAGAAACAGCATTCTAGCACAAATGCTCAAAAAAATCCTAGGGATTTAATTTTAATCCCAATGAAGCTGAAGTAAATTGAAATTTCTCAGTCAAGTCAGGCTTTCATTGTAACAATAATTAGTTTAAATTTTGTCACAAATGTTGACAGCTTTTCAAGTTCTAACACTCATAACATAGTTATTAGCATAACTATAAAAATTCATGCAGAAGTACATATTTCAGGATTCTACAAACTTTTCTTAGATAAAATCCATCTGAACTACTTTGTCAACTGCTGGTTGACCCCAAACTATGCTAGTTTTCATATCTCATTAAAATTTCCTTCAAGTCCCTGAGCAAGCAAAGGGTGCATTATCCAATTATAAACATATTCAACTTCATCATTTAGAAATGAAAGTGACATCAAAAACATATCTCAGTGGTATCATTTCAGATTCGACTATTTCCAAGACAACCTCAGAATACTGTCGCGGGTAGAAAGCATTAGTAACTCGGAGCCTTTAGCAGAGGTCTCGTGTCCTGAGAAAAGCAACTTCGGCTTCACCCAGTCTCTGAACAGAGTCGAGCCGAGCATCAGAGCTCACGCAGAGTCTAGGCTTAGTTCACACACAGCGGTTTAATTTAAGCAGGGAAGTAAAGAGACAAGAAAGGGTTCTTTTCTGCTTATTGCCAGCAGGGTTTTATTACTGGAGCATGGGGGGGTGTGGTGGTAAAGACAGCCAAAATGGAGGTCAGGGGCGTGTTATAGGATGGAGAACGAGGGAAGGGCAGTCGGGAGAGAGCCAATCACTGCGGAGGATTACAATGATTGACAGGGGCGCCGGCCAGTGGGTCGGCTGTCTGCACATGGCACAGGAACCAATGAGCTGTCCTTTTGGGCAGGGACAGCCCCTGCCGCCCTGGCCGGGGAGCCCCCATGGCTTGCTACTCCCAGCTGCATCGTGCCGGGGGGGGGAAAGGACCAGCCCCGTGTCTCTGGCACGGCAGGGCTGGGCCGGGTTGTCAGCCACGCCCAGAGGCATCACAACAGAATACCAAGGGCCAAATTACATATAAATAGGTCAATACAATGAAAATATTTGCTAATAAAGAAAGAAGAAACAATCACACACAAATGAAGGTTTAGTAATAGTATATATATAATAAAAGGAAAGTGAAAACTGAATGTAAAAATGAAAACCTAATCAGACAACAAAAAACCCAATCACAATGACTTTGGCTAATCTACTTAAAAATATGCAGAAAATCAATATTAATAGCCTGCTTTGTTGCTTGTTTTCCTGATTGTGCTAGGGCTTTTTTTCTTCATAATGATCAATTAATAAAACCAAAACAATGTGGGTTTTTTTCCCAAAATATGATTCTTAGAAGCATGGAAATGCTAATCATATTCATTTTTCTGCTGTCACCAGTGTTTTTGTATGCTTGTTTGTTTGTTTGTTTGAGATTGTACACTCAATAGAAAATGCTCAAACTTATTGGAAAACACTACAAAAGAAACACTGAAGGGCTAAAGATGGAAGGCACATCTGGAGACCATCTAACTCAAAACCCCATGTAAATGATAGATTCATAGAATGTTAAGGGGTTGGAATGGACCTCAAAGATCAAATCCCAACTGTTACCCTTCATGGGCAGGAACAAGTCCCACTAGACCAGCTTGCTCTGCTCAGGAACATGTGCAATCAGGTTTTGAGCACTGCCAATGATGGAAATCTGAGATGAACCTATTTGGGGCCTATTACTATAAGCTTATCACTACGCTTAAGAGCCGCGGAAATAAGGAGACGCAGAATAAAGGAGACGGAGCCAGTTGTTCGTGTTCAGAGCAAAGGGAGGAAGGGGGGGGAACCCTCCTTCTTTTATTCTTATATACACTTTTAGAAATCACAGTTCATTGGAGAAAATTAACACTTCCGTCTTTAACTACAGTGGTCAAAAAAATGTCCATCAAAGGATCTGTGTCCATGGGAAAGGAATGTAACAACAGATAATTCTACAATAACATAGCTATGTTTACAGAATTCTAGTCCTTGAAAACTATCTAGCACAGAGCTAGCTATTTTTAACAGTAAAAATGGGCAACAGGGGCCTGTTCCAGTGTTTAGTGACCCTCACTGTGAAAAAATAAAAAATAATCCTCATTCAATCGAATTTCCTGCATTCCAACTTATCCTAATTGACTTTTTCAGTGTGCACTTCTGAGAACAGTCTGACTCAGTCTTCATTGCCATCTGCCAGTTGGGAATTTTTCTATATTTGTAAGAGTGTTCTGAGACTTCTCTTCTTTAGCTCTACAGTCATGGCTCTCTCAGCCTCTTCCCATATATCAGATGCTCCAGTTCCTTGATCTCTTCTGCCCTTTGCAAGGACCATCTCTCCAGCAAACCCATCTCTCTTGTAATGGGGAGCACAGGACTGGGCACAGGACTCTAGGTGCTGCCTGACTCCACTCACTGAGCCGAGGGGCAGGATCACCTCCCTCCATCTGCTGGCAATGCTCTGGCTAATGCAGCTGAGATTGTTGTTGTCTTTAGCAACAAGGCTGCATTGCTGGCTCAGTCCAACTTGGTGCCCACTAGGATCTGTAGGTCCTTTTCTGTAAAATTGCTTTCCAACTTGTCAGCCTCCAGCCTCTACCGGTGCCTGGAGTTATTCCTCCCCATGTGCAGGACTTTGCATTTTCCTTTCTTCATTCACATCAGCCCATTCTCCAGCCACTGCCAGTCCCTCTGAAAGGCACCTTGGCCATCTGATATTATCAGCCAAAAAACTCACCAGGAGTTGTGAGGAAATCAGAAGTTGGCATTATGATCTGATGATAGCCAAAGGCCAGCCTCACCTCCAACAAGAGAAAATGGGTAAGACAGACAGAGACACTAAACAGAGGAAAGTAGTCTATGTTTGAAACGGTACAAAAGGGCAGAAAGAGCAAAGAATAGAAAAGTAAAGAAGAAACAACGATGTCTCATAGCCTGTTCATAAATCACAGGCCCCCTTAGTTCAACCACTGTATGTTCTCTTCACGCAATATCTATCCAGCTTAGGTTTTTCTAGGCTGAAAATTCCTAATTGTGAAGATCAGGTAAAGAGGACAACAAATAGTTTTCACTTTCTTCAGACATGTTCAAATCACACATACTTTGCAAAGACATTTTCCCAGGGTAGAAGATGAGCTGTGAACCCTGTCATTAACCCCAGTTAAACCACAAAACTATGCTTGTTCCACCAGCAGCACACTTGCCCCAAGCGTATGTATTCAGTGACAACCCTCCCATCATTCAGAAAAATATCCCTGAAAAACTTCAGCTGGAGGCAGTGAAATACAAGTGAAAACTTGAAGACTCAATAGTGTCCCAGCTGTGTCATCCATGCCATAACCAGCATCATAAATATACAATCCTAGTGCATACAAAAAATCTAATTTTTAAAACTATCAAAATTAGCAAGTAGGCATACCTAATGTAGCTGTTACACACATATATAAATAGCCAGTGGCCACCATAAGTGTACCTTACATTTTTAGCTGTAAAAGTTTGCCTGCATTTAAAGTGCCTGTGTCCAGAGCTTTTCAAAAAATTCAGATTATAGCTCTATATAATTCCAATTTTGATCCTGAATTTGCTTATACAAATTTCCAACTTGACATGTAAAGATGTAAAAATGATGGAGTTAAATGTCCTAAATAAATATGAGCATTCCCCAAAAGATAAATTCTCTCTTAAATGAAACTATCTTTGCTTGGTATTCAGAAATGCAGTGTTTCCACCTTGACAATCTCCAATAATCTTCTCTCCTGCTTCTCCTAACTTCTCTCTACCAAAGCATTTCTGCAGGTGTCTGCATAGTTACCTACACCTACTCCAACATAAGTTGACTCTGGTTTCATTTTCTTGCCTGTTAGAGGTTTTTTCTTTTTAATTAGCACAAAATGTCACTGTCTTTATTGCATAAGGTGAATTTTCTTTTTTAGCATATCCTTAAGAAAGGACTGACTCAGTACTCTCCATGTTAAATTAGAGATAATTCATATTTCATGTACAAAAAGTGCATTTTTTTTAATTGGAACATTATTTCATGTCAGGTTTACATGTGAAAAGCATCCCAAATTATTATGAAGGCAGAAATCAAAGTGAACATTCTTCTGAATATTTAAATTTGTTCCACATGAATACAGAAATAAGTCTTCCTGTTACTTCCTGTGTTATTCATATAATTGGCACAGAATTCCAAAATAGGAGTGCCAATTCACAATACAAGCAGACATACTCCTAATTAGTTTTTTTCCACCACTATGCTGTTGAGCTTATACTCTGAAGTACTCCGACTCCCTCAGGATGGATATCTTCCTGCAGGTTTTGTTTGTTTCTTCCAAAGTAAACAATCTTTCTGTGTGCTTGTTTGATATCTTTCTCTTGGCTTGTTTTCATATATCTTGAGATAAGAGCAGTTTGGAGAGAAAAAAATAAGCAAAAAGAGATAAAGCAAAGGACATCATCCCTTATTGAAACAATAACATAGCCTGCAACCAGGGCTGACTCTCATCTTCACAGAGAAGAAACTGACAGAATTCTTTTTGGAAGATACTGATGACACTGCAATGGGGGTCCCCACTCTAAGGAAGAGTAACCAGCCTTAAGCTGGCAAATCCACCTTTGCAACACAGCCAAAGGGAAGTACAGATCATATGTAAATGGAATTAGTGAGTTTAAGCTGATTATTTTAAAGAAGCTTGTGTGAGTGGAAAAAATAAGATTGTAATAAGCGACATATACGTAGGCATGAATTGTCTTCTCCTACACTACATGATTTCCATCATGCATTTCCATAGTGCCAAAACAATGTTCTTACAACTGGGAGTGGAAAGAATACACATTTAGAATAGTGAAAATATTCATTGCTCTGCAACCTTTACTCAAATTAAATAAGGTCATGGAAGACCAGCAATAGGATTTGGCCCTCTACATTTTTGTTATTTTCTAGACTAACACTGCTTTCTATTATAAAAGGCTCTTAATCACCCACAGAGGATTTACTTTGAGTATTTTAAATTATTCTATAAATTATTAAGAAATTATTTTATTACTGCACATTACTCTGTTCTTAAAACATCAGTATCCTATGACAAATACAGTAGTATGGCCACATTATTTACTGGTGAATAAAGAAGTAAGTTTTGAGCCATTCTTGTACACTGTTGCTGAAATTTTGCTTTGTAGAGAGACTTTAAAGGTCATCTACTTCCAACACCCCTGCCATGGGCAGGGATACTACCCACTAGATGAGGTTGGTCAAAGCCCCAGCAGTCTGGCCTTAAACTGTTCCAGTGAGGAGGCATCCACAACTTGTCTAGGATACCTGTTCTAGTGCCTCATCACCCTCACAGTAAAGAATTTCTTCTTAACATCTAATCTAAGTATCTTCTAGTTTAAAACCATTGACCCTTGTCCTATCACTACATGTCCATGTAAAAATGGCTCTCCCTCTTTTTTTGTAAGCTCCCTTTAGGTACTAGAAGGCAGCACCAAAGTTTCCCCAGAGCCCAGCTTGTTCTCTTCCCCAAGCTGAAAAACCCCAACTCTCTCAGCCTGTCTTCACAGGAGAGGTGCTCCAGCCCTCTGATCATTTATGTGGCCCTACTCTGGACCTCCTCTAATAGGTCCACATACTTCTTGTGCTGGGGACCCCAGAGCTGAATGCAGCACTCCAGGTAGGGTCTGACCAGAGAGGAGCAGAGGGGCAGAATCCCCTTCCTCACCTCCTGATCATGCTGCTTTGGATGTAGTCCAGGATGCAGTTGGTTTTCTGGGCTGCAAGTACACGCTGTTAGTTCATGTCCAAATTTTCATCCTATCTCTGGTCCATCCTTTCTCCACAGGGTTTCCTCCATCAGTCAGGTCAGTCTTTTTTAACATCAACTATTCACATCTCCATCCACAAAGACAATATAAAATGCAGGGTGTGGTGCAGACAGAAATCCTCAGCCCTTGCCTGAGTCCTTGGTTATCATCCCACAAAAATAATATAAAAACATGGCATAAATGCTGCATGAGTATCTGAATTTTGCAAAGCAGTCTCACGGATTTCTTTCAGTAGCTTAATTATAATATAGTGATAGCTTACTGGGGTGGGTCAGACTGGAGGTCAGATTGAGTATGTGTTAACAAATTTATTTTAAACGATTTTAGGGGATTAATTTAAAAACAAAGTGAGCATCATAAATTTTAAATAACATTAACCTTAGTAAGGTCAGATTTTACAGTCAAGTAGAAATCTTTTCATGCTCACACATAGGCAAATTTGTAAATTCACCATAATTATTTCAGTTCTTATGAGGATACACAAAATGGCTAAATTGGTGAGCTGTCACTGTCCTAAAAAATACAACCATTTGAATGTATTTACATCAATCAGGAAAATAAGACTACCTGTAAAAAACAGGCAATCTAGTAAAATAGGTGACCTGTCAGTGACTCAAAACTCACTCAAGACTTAACTCAGCAAACCACTTTAGTATATACCCAGGATTTAACAAGAGCACTACTGAAATCCAGTCCTACTCCTGAAATCAACAGCTTAGCACAAGCCACCAGCGCCCATCTGGGTGTGCCACACATGGGGACCTCCACCTCATTCTGTCTGCAGGATCTCAAGTGTGTTTTGGACCATGACAAGCCCCAGCAGACTGTGGGGAGCAGCAAGGGGCAATGTAGAGCTGAACCAACCACACCTCCAGGCAGGGATGGGAATGTGGTGTGTGTCAATAGGGACTGTTTAGAAATTTGTGGGACATACCAATACTGAAAGGATAAGGACAGACAAAAATGAGCAAATGTCAAAAGCAAACTATACTTATGAAAGAACAAGCCTTATGTTAGAGAACTTACCCTCTAAAAATACACGAGCAAATTAATTGGTAGTACACTACTTCAGGGTGTTTAGAGCTCCTGTTCTGTAATTTTGCACTCCACTTGATGGAGTGTTCATTAAGCTAAAGTCTAACAGAGAGAAAAATAGCTAAATAGAAAAAGGTAAGAATGCTAAAAAGAACAGCAATAACAAAATGCAAATAAATGGCAGATCACCAACCTAACAAGCACAGATGTGAGAGGTCAAGAGACCAAAAGAACTAAAAAAGAATAGCATAAGGAAGAAAGTAAGATTAAAGCATATCTTGGCAAAATAGCTATTAAAGAGAAAAAAATAAATTAAAATCCTAAAAAATAGGAAAGGCATTAGAAATCAGCAAAAATAAGACTTCACAAATTGCAAAAATCTGAAAAAGTAAAATAAAACCGGAATGAAGACAGGCTTTCAAAATTATGACCATCAGATAGCATTAGAGTGCAAATCACAACACCTCAGGCTGTTGCCCATTTTCACTGTTAAAAATAGCTAGCTGTGCTAGATAGTTTTCAAGGACGAGAATTCTGTAAACATAGCTATGTTGTGGTAAAATTATCTTGTTTTACATTCCTTTCCCATGGACACAGATCCTTTGATGGACATTTCTTTTAACCACTGTAGTTAAAGACGGAAGTGTTAATTTTCTCCAATGAACTGTAATTTCTAAAAGTGTATATAAGAATTAAAACAAGGTGGGTTCGCCCCCTTCCACCCTTTGCTCTGAACACGAACTCTGACTCCGTCTCCTCTATTCTGCGTCTCCTTATATCCGCGGCTGATAAGCGGCGGATAAGCCGTAATAAGCGGTAATATCAGGCCACTGACATTAATTATTAACAAATCATGGAATAGTAGCAAAATTCCCAATGACCATAAAAAGCACACTGTTGCCCTTAGATAAGCAAATAGGACATCCCAGGTAACTGCAAACTAATTAGCAGATATTGTATACCAATAAAATCATCATCATCATCTGATATTAACACATTGGAAACAAAGTCACCAAAGTTAAAGGAAAATCAATTTCTCAAAATGACCTTTATTTCTTGGAGTAATTCACAAGTCATCTTGATAAAGTGAGTGCATAATGGAATTTATTTACTCTGTATATGTTGATATCATGGAGACCTGGAGAATCAAGTAGTTCCATGAGCAGCAAAACAGATTGTGCTTGGTTTTACAAGGATTTCCATCCAATATCCTCAAAACCAGCCTTTTCTTATGTCCCCAGTTCACCCTGTTCTCCCTTACTCCAGGTCTCCCAGCACTCCTTGGGTTCCACTCCTTCCATGGGGCTGGGCAGGCAGCTGTACACAAGTACATGCACCAGGGTGTCCGCGAGAGTAAGTCCTACCAGCCACACCATCAGCCATAAGAGTCATGTAAAGCCACTTTACTGCCCCTAGGAAAGTAACATTCAGCTTTCTCTAACAAGTTAATTTTTTACACAGGCTTCCTTTGTTTGACATTAACAATTAAACAATCATGAAGAGAAACCAAAGGAAAGGGAAAGGCAGACTAAGGGACAATTAGATTAATGGACTCAAAATTGGCACACATACCTAATATTTAGGTTAAAAATAAAGGCTACCAAGATAGCTTGTAAGAAACAAAACTTAATGTATTGAATGATTAATGAAGAAAAAACATTCATTGGGGAGTTATAATTTAATAGTATGATTTTTAACAATGGATATAAAGAGCTATATTTCAAAGGACATATATGGCAGAATTGAGAAGATGCTTTGCAAAGAAGCAAGTTAAAATGGTTGCACAATGCAACAATTGCAATCCAATGCAACTCACATATAAGAAATCTTTAATATGAATGACAGCTGATAACTACATAGTGTCTCTGCATAGCACAGGTAAAGCCTAAAACACTCTATTTATTAATGGTGCTAAGTGTTCCTGAACTCTCGAACTTGTGGGTTTGTTGTTTGGATTTTTTAGACTTTGGAATCCTTTTCATTTAATGTTAATCACTATGGTTTCCCAAGATTGTATCATTGTATCTTTCCAGTCATCTAAAAATGCTGACATAAAATTTTCATTATAAAACCCTTTCAATTCTTGATTCAGTTTTGGATAGTTAGATAAAGAGAAAAATTTGCAGAGCTTCACAAAGTAGAAGATGCAAACAGCAAAAAATGTTGCTCAAATATCACACTGAATAGCCCATCCTATACATTTCATACAGGTTGTTTGTCCTGAAACTGCATTGTGGTCAATACTGAGTAAAAACCCCTGGAACTGAACAGGACAGTAAAATGAAAAAAGTTAGGCATTTGTATGAGCTGTGTCCTCTGCCTTACTGCCTCTCTTACCAGGGCAGACAAAATAAGTGAAAGGATGGCTAATGTCACTCTTCTCCATAACTTCAGTTACACAAACACTATTATCCTATGACTGCAGGAAAAACTCCTTTAACCAATAATTTTCTATTCTGCATATAAAACACTGACATTCACCACCCAAGATCTCCAGGATGTCCTTGAGGAGTTGGCAAGAGTACATTACCTGAAGCCAAAAGCACCATCTTGATGTGAAAGAACAAAATACAAGGAAGGAGCCCTTTTCTCATTCCTCAAATTCCCTGAAAACCCATGTGCAACTCTCACTTGTTTGCAATACTCAGGGAAATTTTAACTTGTCTGTGCTTCAATTGGTTGCTGATTGCTGTTCCAGTCTTAAAAAAGCCTTAAAAAAGCCTGGCTTTTCTCATGGGCACAGGGATCACCAAACTGCAGAAGGAGCAACAGCAGGTAAGCTAAGAAAATGCATCATCACTCCGCTTACAGCCTGTGGAGTCTGCACGAGGACAGAAGGCATGGCAACCCAGGTTTATGTGCAGATATTCCCAGATATCATCCATTCATGGGACTTTGGCCTGTGAAAGGCTTTATTGAAAGAGTCTTTTTCATCAACAAATATCATAGTCAAGCATAATCTGAAATCCACCACTGGTCAGTAAAATGTAGAAAACAAAAAAAGAAGAGCCAAGTTCTTTGGACTTCATTCTTATAATTTGTCTTTCTACATCCACCTTTTGTTTTTGTTTTTTAAACTCACATGATATTTGCTGAGTTAACTAAGTATGATAAACACACTCAGAAGCAACAGATTAGATAAATATAGCTGTTACCAAAAGAAATAGTGAGTAGTTTATTGCATAGAATGCATTTAGCCTGGAATAAATTGCATTACAGCTTGATTTAAAACTGCATTTTCAAGAAGTAGTTTCCCATATTTATAACAAACCATTTAAAAAGGAAGACACCAATCCAATGAACATTGAGTCAGATTTCAATTCTGCTTTGTCTTTACAAACACAACGACAGTAATAACATAGCACAATATATGAGTATGAGAATAACTTGAGATTAATAAAAACATGGTCCAGAAAGAACTCTTGGTATATATACAGTGGAACAAAATTTGACTTCATATTTCTGCCACTTGATCAATTTATAAAAGATCCAATTGAATTAAAAAGTTGTTCACCAAGTATAATGAAGACATTAGAGCAGGAAAAAGAACTGTCAGTATTTCACTGACACTGTTGTAGCACTATCATTATCAGCACTCTCACTCTTCTCTTCATTAATCTTCCTCCTTCTAGAATGAAACACTTGGATTCCCCTATTTTACATTCATGCATAGTGACAGCTCTGTAAAGCTATCGTGCCTGCTGCCTGTATTTGCACAACCATTTGCATTTTGTTTAAAAAGCTGTATTAGAAATCTTTAATGGACTTATTCAATAAAATATTATTATAAGATAGTTGTCACATCATTTGGAGACATGACATTGTCATCTCATCCTTCTGTGCTTCTTTTACTGCCTTTTCATACTGTAAATCCCCAGTTGGGATTCCAGGATCCCCAGGTGGGAGTCCAGGAACATTCCCAGGAATGGAACAGACCAAGACCAAAGGAATCTCTTACCCATTAAGATTTTGCTTGGATCAACATTAATTAGCCCCATGGTATTTATATAATCCAACTTTTATTTGAAAGCACTTTAAAGTGCAATACCCTTTCACAATCCCCCATCTGACCAAAGTCTGGGAACTACTACTGCAAGCACCACAGTTGGAGCTTCCCTTTCAGTGCTGCGCTGCAGCAGGGCACCACTCTGCACAAATTACACCACAGTGATAGCCTGAGTAGATGGTATTATCTACCTGTTTTAAAATTACTTTATATTGAAAAGTAATTATTTTGTCATACATGTGGAAGAGTTCATTATATTAGTCAAATACACTGAGCTTGAGTGCCTCCACTAGTAAATAAACAAAAAGATTCAAAAAATCAGAAACATATTTTCATAGAAGTTACTTTGTTAGCAATACAGAAAGGAATGATAAGAAAAAGTTATGTATACGGTGCCAAGAGCATAGTGTACTTCTTTGTAAAGTGTACTAAATCAAGCCAGGTCACTTTTCTAAAAAAAAACATCATTAAGGATCTAAGAGACCATATTGGCTATTTGAATATATTGAAATATAATGAAAAAAACCCCTTAAATCTGCAATACAAAGTTATGTGCTTTATCACAATACAATAGATAGACTGTCTTAAGTAATGCTGCATTTTTCCAATTAAGGTGAGAAACACCAATTATATTAGATTGTACCACAAACTTTGCATTTTTAAACTGTTTTACCATCTAAGGTTAAAAATCTGGCACCAGCACTAATAATACACACAGTAATATAATGCCACCCATAAGAAAAAAACAGCATAGTGTGCTCACTGTATGCCCTGCCAAAAAGCAAGATTGTTCTGTGTTCGTGTTTTACAGCAATGCCTGAAGAAACTTCAGCATTTTACTTCTTCATAGTTCACACAAATGCAAACATAACCATTTCTGTTCTGGAAAACATACTACTGCAACACTATTAAAGTTGGAAGAGAGAAAAATATCAACAAATAATTAATAAACTATTAACAAGAACATGTCCTAAATTATACTACCTCTCCCGCATTAACTTTTTTATTACTGGAATGACAACATGGAAAACCATTAATTTATTCATTCATATTACCAAATTAAAACTTACTGAATCAGAAAGCAAGATTGAAACATACTGCACTCCGATCAAAATAATAGTGGGTGAAAACGGCCACAGAGAGCCTGGGAAGCAACAGAGAAAGTACAGCCATAGTCTTTACATGTCTTGTTCCACAGGAACAAAGGACTAAGCATGAAAACTCACTGTGAAGTCTCAAGCTGTAATATTGCATTAGATACCTCCTTCGACTCTACCGATTTTATTTAAATAATAAAAAATTACTTTGAAATTGTCCCTTTTCAGTCACAACCTGAGCACCGTTATTCCCAGCATCTGAAAACATAAGTCTAGGTAGGAGTGTGCAGTCTAACAGCTCATTCACAGCAGTTTGCTCACTTTGGTCTACTATTATCCTCAAATAAACAGAGTTATATTACAAAAAGAGATAAGCCAACAGACATTCATCACACTGCAGACTAATGATGAGGCTCTGGAATAAACGACCCATTTTAAATGCACGTACTCTTTGCACCTTTGAGATTTTAAAAAAAAAGTGTATTCAGTGATAAACAGCTGGTTGCATAACAACAGTTAATACTTCCACTAGAAAATAATAGGGAAAGCAGTATTCCAACATTTACCACTACACAGCAGAACCAACCAATGCTGCTGTTCTCAAATTTTATTTCGTCCTTTTATAATTCCATCTGTAAGTACCTTTTGCGAAAGACACAATGCCATACTAGGCACTATTTTAAAATAATTTGTTAACAAAACAGCTCCTTGTTTATATTTGGCATCTCCACAAACCGTAATTAACAGCCCTATTTTTGACATAGATGTGAATACAGACGTATGCGCTTCATGAAGCGCCTCTTCCACAACACGTCTTCCAAAAGCATACATAACCCAGACAGAATGCATTATTCAGCATTTGCTGGATTCATCAACAAGTTATCTAATTCAGACCTAATAATGTGAGGCTCTAACACCCTAATTAGCATCAGTGAGAAGCTGATCGACAGAAGAGAATGAAAGCAGATGTGGAGAAGCCTGATGGATGGGGGAAAAGAGCATGTTTCAAGGTCAAGGGAGCAGCTCAAGCTTGTATGGGAGCATCTCCTACACACAATGAAGTTGTAAAGAGGTTCTGCACAAGTAATTTATAGAAAGCACATCTAATTGTAAAGCTTTAAAAATTATTTTTGGTTTTGCAATAACAGCATGAAACATTCAGAGATTCTTCTGAATAACTATCCCTTTGCATGCTCAAATGAACTAAGATGCAGCTTTACTCCTGGTAACTGAATATTGCAGATCCTCATAGAAGAAATACAAACATGAATTTTCACTTCAAAGAACAATCTTAAAATACCTTGCATTTCACCAGCCAATCAGTATGTATTTGCAATCCTTGGAAGACATAATGTGCAGAAATGTTGTTGAGCATGCATTGAGGTCTAAAGATCCTGCATGTGACAAGTACTTTTTCTGTTTAAATTTACAGAAATAGTAGATTTTAAACTTTTATTTCACTTTTGCTCTGTAATATTGGTGCCTACTGGTACTCTACTGTCAAGAGCAATATACTTACTGAGTCACAATCCTGCTTTTAGTATGAATTTTGCTGGACTTACGAATTTGCTGTTGGAAGGGGGAATTGTTTGGTTTTATGTTTGTTTACTATAAACGGATCAGTTTGTTCTGCTGCTCATTTTACAGGAGACACATAAAAAGTACCTATTGAATAGTGTGTGTCATCTGCCTCCCCCAGTTAGTCTCTGATTTTAAGTGAATTGCAAACCCCTAACACATAAAAATCAAAGCTGAAGGTATTACAAAGGTAAATATGCAAAGACTTGTAAAGTCCCAGGCCATACTCAATTTAAAAAAATAAAATTAAAATGCTGATTCTAGATTGAGCCATCTGACATAAGAGATGTCTGTTAGGGCATTTCTGAATGAACCAGCAAGTACCTGAATTTTTACAAGATCACCTAGTGTTAATCTAGATACATATCTATATTTATTTATATATATTTATGTTTATATGGATGCATAACCCAAACATCTTTCCTGAATAAATTAAAGTGGATTAGAGAAAAATCCTGGACTATAATGTGATCTTTCTACAAGCTTAGGTGCAGGAGACCTCTTTTCTTTTTGAGGTTCAGAACATGCTGAACCCAAATAAAGATACACCAGAGAAGTGAAACAAAAACCCTCAGAAAAGGCAGGTTTAAGCAAACTAAATCTTCTGGAAGTTGTGAATAGTTGCTATGCCAAAAGCATCAAAAGCAGTTTTTTAACCTTTCTCGCTGAAGTTGGCGTCTTGTAAATTGACCCAGCCTTTTCATGCTTGCAAAACGTAATTATATTAACTCTCTACCCCCATTTACATCCCTTCAGAAAGAAGAGTAGGCCCTGCACAAAGCAAAGTTGAACTATTAAGCCTATAGAATATGTTGTCACCCACATTTAACTGAATCCCATTTTTATAAAATTAATTACATCTTTATACACCTAATACACTTAATCTGTTGCTCTTTGTTGGTAAGATAGACGAAGAGAACTAGTTTTGTGTATTAATATTTGTAGTTCTTGTGAGCTCCAGTCTCTGGTTCGGTGCTGTTAAGGGGAGACCGTGGAAAATACAGATAAATTCAAGATGCAGCTGAAGGCACTACATGTGTAGTACACTTCAGGAACCCAGCTCCATTTAGCACGGTTGTGAAGTTTGCCTTTAAAGCAGACAGTATAATGGGAACCATGGTAACTGCTCAACTATGTCAAAAGAGACAAACGCATGAACTATAAATATTCTAATTGCATGCAGCTTGTAATTTTGCTTTTAAATATATGAAGAATAAAGAACTATTTAATTTTATACAAAGTATGTTTTTGTGTAATTTCCACTAATGCTAAAGTCTCAAATTTTTCAAATGCTTCTGAGGCATACACAAGAGCCACAGCACAATGTAGAAGTGGCAGTCAAGTTATAAAAAGCTTAACCATGAGTCATACTAAACGTGTTTTATGAATTAGGTTCTTATCTTATTAACACCACACATAGCACAGCTTAGGACACCCCAAGCAATGATTAGCTAAGAAGTCAGTGTTTCTCCCCACCAGCAGAAGGCAGCAGTTCAAGATGCCCTTCTCCACCCGGTCACTTGCTGTAGAAGCTGAAATCTTCCTCTGAATTTGAACTAACTGTATTTACCTGGCCTCTTCTAGTTTCTTAATGTTCTGGAAACAAAGAACTTCTTTAATACTAGCCTTTTCACTGCATTATTTAGAAATTAGATGACAAAATAACCAATTGCATCTCTACAACAGCTTAAATATATCTAAAGCCAGATGTTATCTTTCTTTTTCCACTTCCACTTGCATATTTCACCCTGTTTCACTCTAACACATTACTGCTTTGGCATAAGACAGATGGAAGATCACTTCAAAGTTTTTCTAGGTTCAATTCTCAACCAGAGGAATGCCTTGCATTGGATCAGCAAAAAATTGCACGACTTGACTGCAATAGTGATCTCTGAAAATATATATAAGCTTCCTTGAGTAAGATATGATATTCTCAGAATCTAACTTCAAATTATAAAATTCTGCAATTTATTTTGTATTTTTAAAAAAAACTTCAATTGCTTTCAGAAATAAAATTTAAGCAAAAATTACAAGAGTATGACTGTGCAGGTCAGGAAAGCATCCTGGATTCTCCAGATGCTAACCACTACAAAATGGGATTCATTTTCCTACTACAGGATGAAATGGCAGATCAGCTGTTTTTACAGATGGTAATTCATCTTTCAAAGGTATACAGTATTACTAGTTTAGCTTTAGAAAAAGCACATTTAGATTCCTAATTTAGAATTGCAAATAAATTAATTTGGACTGAGATAACACACTATTTTTCCCCATTTAATCCCACAGAATTTTATCAAAAGATATGAAATAGAAAACTGGCACCTTAATTTCATGTTTGGTGTGAAGAATTTTCAATTCAAGAGGTAGCATCATGTTCAAATCACAGAATCACAGAATATGCTGAGTTGGCAGAGACCAACACCTCGCCCTGCACAGCACCATCCCCAGGAGTCACATCATGTGCCTGAGAGCATTGTCCAAGTGCTTCTTCAGCTCTCTCAGGCATGGAGCTGTGATCACTTCCCTGGGGAGCCTGTTCCAGTGCCCAACCTCTGGATGAAGAGCCTTTTTCTAATATCCAACCTAAACCTCCCCTGACACAACTTCAGTCCATTCCCTCAGGTCCTGTCACTGTCACCACAGAGAAGAGATCAGTGCCTGCCCCTCCTCTTCCCCTCACAAAGAAGTTGTAACTGCAATGAGATCTCCCCTCAGTCTTCTCTTCTCCAGGCTGAACAGACTGAGTGACCTCAGCCACTCCTCACACGGCTTCCCCTCAAGGCCCTTCAATATCTTTGTTGTCCTTTGGACACTCACTATCAGTGTAATATCTCTCTTATATTGTGGCACCTAAAACTGCACACAGGACTTGAGGTGAGGCCTCCCCAGCTCAGAGCAGAGTGGGACAATCCCCTCCCTTGCCTGGCTGGTGATGCTGTGCCTGATGCACCCCAGGACAGGGTTGGCCCTCCTGGCTGGGCACTGCTGGCTCATATTCAACTTGTCATCGACCAGGACCCCCAGGTGCCTTTCCAGGGCACTGCCCTCCAGCATCTCATTTCCCAGCCTGTCCGTACATCCAGGGTGGCACCATCCCAATGCTGAATCCGGCAGCTTCCCTCGTTGAACTTCCTATGGTTGATGATTGCCCAGTCCCCTTAGTTGTTGAGGCCCCTCTCCAGGGCCTCCCTGCCCTCAAGGGAGTCAACAGCTCCTCCAAGTTCTGTATCATCTGTGAACTTTTTCAGTATCCCTTCCAGTCCTGCATCCAAGTTGTTTATGAAGGTGTTGAAGAGCACAGGGCCAAGGATAGAGCCCTGTGGAACCCCACTGGTGACAGGGCACCAGTCTGATGTCATCCCATTCACTGCAACCCTTTGTGCAGATCTGTAAGCCAGTTGCACACCCCTCCCATGATGTGTTTACTCAGCTGTGGGATGGACATTTTGTCCAAAGGATACTATAAGAGACCGTATCGAGACCTTTACTGAAATCTAAAATTTTAAGAGAATTAAAGAGATCTCCATCAACTGGCTTCCATTGATCAGCTAGGTTGGTTACCTTGTCATAAAAAGAAATCAGGTTTGATAAGCAGGACTTTCTTCTCATTAAGTACTTTTGTTTAGTTTTGTTTCATCAGAGTATTGGCCAAAATATAAAAACGGTCTTTCCCTGGTTTTTAAAATCAAAATTTTCAGGTTCAGTAACATTTGTTATTTTTATAATTTATCTTCAGGTTCTGCTACGTAAGTAAATAAATTGATACCATTTCACAGAATATGAAATTTGTGGAAATAATTATTCAACTTCAATAATGAAGTAACACCAGCAATTCTCTTTATTGCTTACTGTCAGACCTGCAACAGTTCTTCACTAAATACTCACTTTTGGTAGGAATGGCTTACTATATATAACTTATTTTAAAGCACAAACACTGTCCTAAGCAGTATTCTCCTTAAGTATACTTACACAGAGATTTTAATAGATGAATGAAACACCACAGTATATACAGTGACATGACATCCGACTCCTGTCCAGTAATTAAACATACACATTAGTGTTCTGTAAAAACGCCTGTGAGACAACACTTTCAAAAATGTGAAGACAAGTACCTCTGATCATGAAAGTTTCGAGTCTTTTCATAATTCCCAATTCAGTACAGAATCAGCCCTACCCTCTTAAAATACCATATGCAGTTAGACCTGAATACAAATATTACTTAATTCTTCACCTAAAATGCCTCAGATACTTCAACACTCAAATTCTGCTCAATACTTCAGTTCAGTTACAGGTTATCAATAAAACTGAAGCAGATGGCCACAATCAACTTACTTCTTCAATCTGCTTTGATCTTATTTTGATTTAAAGTCCATTAATATAAAAAATCATGTTGTTTCTAAGTGTTCGTATCTATTTCTTATTTTCCCTTAATACTCCTACTCTGTCTTACAGATTTCCTTATGTGAATTATCAAACTCACCTTTCAATCACATTGTCATAATAACCTACAAAATAGTTCTTAAATATTATTGCAAGGATATCCACTTCCCATTGTTAGACCATTGATAATCCTGATTATACAGCAGCCATATCAAGTTCTTAGGTAAGAGTCACTCAGTAAATCAATACATGATGTACCTCTAAATTACTTGGCTATAGCACAGGAACTTTAATGGCTGGCAGTTTGGCAGTCTTGGATATCTCCTGCCAGTGAATGAAAATCAAACTTCTCTTAAAGGAATCTAGTATTTCATATCAAGGACCCATTACCTGCACTCCTGGATCAATGTAAATTACTATCCTATTGCTACAGAAATCATAAAAGAAATGGCCTCCTTTACAAGAACATCATCATAACTGATGAAGCACTTATTCTTCCAGACTTAACGTTCTCTCTAATTATGCTCAAGACAATTAGGATCTAAATGCACAAAGGTTTATTTTTCTGCTTGTTTGCCAAGACTGCGAGACAGCAACCACCTTGGCTAAAGGGGACATTTGGCTTCTTTTACTAAAGTGTTGTACTCAAAACCTTTCGGCAAACTGGAAACTGTTCTTTGCTAACAAAATTATACTGCTTGCACAATGAAGCTGGACTCTCTCTTGCTGGCACAAACTATAGATAATAGCAACACATATTTATACCCATTTGCTAAATGTAAGTTTATAAAATTGTTAGCCTGCTTTCAAACAGTGGTTTTGAGATCTTGATTTTAACTTGTGTTGCTCTTCAATTTCATTTTAATATTTTCCCTGTACTCTAATTGATCCTAATATGCAAACTCCTTCCCAGCTCCATCTTTGATATCAGTGTTCTGAATAAGGAAGAAGAATCAGATATTGAGCAGACAGTAAACAAAACTCACAGCTAGTTCAATACTGTAGCCTGCTGAAGTAGCCAAAGAGTTAATTAAAAAAGGCATTAATAAAATCTTTTTCCAATACTTTAACTTTCATAGTACCTATTCATCAAGGCAGAAACAAAAAGTAAGATGAAGACATAAAACCACTTTAGACACAAAGCTGACTGCTCTTATGCTAATGCTTCCTACCTTGTACTCATAGATAAAATCTTGTTTCCTATCAAGTTTATTGAATTCTCTGACTACATGTGTTTCATCTTCCTGTTCCATACTCCAATGAGAGTCTGACTCTTAAGGATGATGAACTGGCAGTGGATCAAACAGTTAGGCAATGCTGACAAACAAGGTTTCTATTTCTACTTCGTGTAAAAGAATGTGGTTTTCAGTCTTGCAGTGGGTCTTTACGCATCTCTTTACTATACTAAAGACATTATTCTGGAGACTAATTTTCTTCAGATCAACATAAGGCCTATTTTTTTCCTAGTAACTTTATGAGGGGCTAAGATAAATTCAAAAAATAAAATAAGGCAATTGCATTCAGATTATTGTATTTGTATTTCTATATATGTCTATAACCGTATTTACACATGCACACAAATACATATGTATGTGTGCCTATATATATATGTAAATATATGTGTGGCATGTTAATAAAGCAGAAGGGCTAAGATTTTTCAAGTATATTTACTCAGTCAGTTGACTGTGACATAAACTGAGTACCATGTTAAGAAACTTGAAATGACTAAGTCTGTTAAACCACTTGTAGTCCTGCACTTTTGCAAGGCTGTATAACTGAAAACTAACAGGTCTTTTGACATGCAAGCTTGCATTGCTATGGGATGTTTCAGTTACAAAAAAAATAAAATAATAAAATAATTACAAGCAAAAGAAATGCTGCTCTACATATAATCTTTTATGCTCCTCTCTGCGTGTACAAACACAGATTACTTGTTACAGGTAATTGTTTATTTCCTTTATAAAGCTTTGGAGAGACTACTGTGTAAAACAGCTATATTACTTTTCAGGGGAAGGTAATTTGCAAGAATGGTTTCCTACTCTGACTTTACTGATCATGCAATGAGACAGTACAATTTATAAAAGCGATAATTAAAGGACAGTGTAAATGCAAAACACATTAAACCACATTACCATTATAACATCAATTGCCTTATACAACTTATTTGGCTGTCTACCCTGTCATTATAGATGGGAAGTATTTGTTGGAATTAACCTTCCTAGATGTCAGTAAAACAAGAAAATAGAAAGCAGGAGACTAGTCTTAGAAAACAATGACACAGTGCATTCAAGGGAAAAGGTAGGAAACTAGAATATACTTGGGGAATTCCCCAAAGGATACTCTTCTGTCCAAATGTGCCTAAGACTGTATTTATAATTTGTAATAAGGTTATTTTCAAAGAAAAATGATAATGGCACAGAGATAGCAGATAGCATCGGTACAAATATAGAAATTAAAATATAAAGAGCAAGAACTGAACTTGCTCAGTAAAATAGTTAAGATTCGGTACTCTGTTAAAGACCGCAAATGTCAAGACTAGAAATACTAGGACCTCCATGACTGGAAGAGAAGGAATAGAGTTCCTCTGAACCATCAGTGTAGTACAATCACAGCACAAATTGATTTCAAACTGGAGCACAAGAAAGATTTAAAATTGTGCTTAATTCTAATGATTTCTGTTCAAGGAGGACTGAATTAAAGATAAGACTGTTACAAGGAAACTGTTTTGTGTAGCAAGAAGAGGGGAAAGAAAAAGAAGATAATTGCTTAAATATGGCTCATGTTGAAGGAAAATGTGAGAGGTAATATCTACTCAAGCTGAAGGTAGCATATTCATCCAAACAAGTGATACAACAAAAGCAATATTAAGCATCCAGAATTAAGCCTATACCTAAGTAAACCTATCAAAACTGTTTCATGCATAAGTAGCAGCAATAGAAAAGACCCACTGACTAGAAAGCTTCCTTCTGTGCAATGTTCCTACAGATTCAAATACAAACATTTCTGTCACTGTCAACCTCCTTGCAGTGTTTATAATCCCTGGCATGAACAGATCTGCCTCTCTGCAACAGAAATCTCTCACCAATTCCACTAAATATCTGTGAGCTGAGCAGAGCCATGTGCACCACCGAGGACTTTGAGGGATTTCTTCAAGCTTTTATTCTAAGAAAAACTGTTTTCAGAATTCTTCTGTTTAAATTCATATGAACAAGAACTGATCTCAAATTAACAAATACATATTTCTACTTTCACCATCTTCTCTGGACAATCACAGTTCAATATTTTTAAGAAGTTACTATTCAACTGGAAGAAGTAACATCTGTTAATACAGAGAGGTTTCATTTTTGTGACACATTTGATATTGATATTTTAATGAACTAGTATGTAAGTACATTGAATAGATGTAACAGTAGGCAATACTGAATACACGATTCATTAAAAAGAACAAAACATTATGCAGACATACAGAATAGTTGGAAAACATTTCCCATGGACTATAAATCAAATATAATTGATAAGTCTTTATTTTGAAATTAAAGAAGAAAAATAGAGATAAAATTTAAATACATATTCATGAAGGGTAAAGCGACAAAATAAAAGAGAAACTCCGAGTTTTACTACTGGATTTTTGAAGTATTTCCTAATCACGAATATTTAAATTTAGTTAATAAAATACATAGAATGGTTTAGCTTGGAAGGGATCATAAAGATCATCTAGTTCCAGCCCCAACTTATTTTAATTATTTTTTTTTAAGATGAGAAACTACAAATTACAGTCTAAAACCATACAGAGCAAACCCAAAACTTGCCAAGTAATATAGTGACCATATAATTGCCATGGTAATTTCTAAACATGAAATTTCATCTTTTTTTTTCACTTCATAACTTACCTTACAATAACACTAAATCTTCTCTCTTAGTTGCAACATTGAGAGGCTGGCAAACAGCAGGGATGATATGCTCAAAAGCCTGTGATAGCACCACTCTGTCCACCCTGGTTCACAAGCATTTATCCAATGTTCTTCCAGAACCTGGATGAAGCTTTTGTACAGATCATGTGTTGCATCACACACCCTTCTGACATCCTGATAAAAAGAACTCTTTTCATTTGTAGACAGAACACCTGAAACACCATCTGCTAATTCTATACATGCTATAGGTGATCTCTGAAAAGAAACCAACTCTCCTGGACCCCTCTCCCCTCCAGGAACTTCATCCCATGGGATGTATCAGTTGGTCCCAGACCAGAACCTTCCTAAGTACATCACTGTATAATTTTCTTCTCATAAACTCAGATCTTTCTTCTTTACCTTACCACTTCTCACCTTTATTTCACAATCTATCATTCTACTCAAAAGCAAAGATGGTTTGAAAAAATTGCTTAATTATTGTGTCAGCTTCTCTCAAGCAGCTCGACAAAAAGCCTTAATGTCTTCCTGAGTTCCCAGCAAGAGATGATTAACTTTATTCCCCCTCTCTTGCCAATCTTTACTAACCCAGTGAAACCTTTACTGTCTTTCAGATCTCATCCAGGCTTAACTAGACACTGATTCCAGAACCCCTGGGAAGAACAGGAAGAAGTGACAGAAAGTGGCTTATCAAGTGGAAATACAAACAATGGTAGAGAATTTTTCTTGTTAAAACGTGTGTCAAAGTATTGCCCAGAGAAGTGAAAGATAATAAAAATCAATAAGCCAAGCTTGCAAAATGACAAATTTTCCTGTAGCATCAAAGTCTTACCTTGTCCAATGACAAAGGGAACTTACAGACTCACTCCTTAGAACTCTGAAAGTTTTGAATTCATGTTCTTCAAATTTAAAGTCTCATTTTTTTTCTGGGAAAATTAAAACTCATTCACTGAAATTTATTATTGATAAATGTTTATTTACAGATTAAATAATTCTAATTGAAAAAAGATGACACAAAACCTCTGAATTAAAAGGAAATATTTTACAAGGAAAAGCTGACAGAGCTGGGCCTGTCAAGACTTGAGAAAACACGACTGAGAGGGGACTTCATCAAGCCTCCCAATTAAGGGAGGGTGTCAGAGGATGTTTGTCGCAGTAATGACATGAAAGAATAGATGAGACATCTGTTACTAGCAAGGAGGAGAGAGAAGGAAGGGGCGAGCAAGACCCGCCTTCTTTATTTTATATGCATTTAGAAATCACTGTTCATTGGAGGAATGAGTCCTTCCTCCCTCAATCACAGTGGTCAAAGGAAATGTCCATCAAAGTTCTGTGTCCAGGAGAAAGGAATGTAAATGGTAAGATACAGTTACAATAACATGGCTATGTTTACATAGAAGAATGTGAGAAACTAGCTACAAAAGAATGACAACATCCAGAACTGCAAAAGTCAGGGCAACAGATGTTTCCAGGCTTGTCTCAGTGATGCCCAAAACAGGATGAGAGGCAGTGGGCAGAAACTGATGGACAGGAAGTTCCACCTGGATATGAGGAAGAATTTCTTTACTGTGCAGGTGACTGAGCACTGTAACAGATTGCCAGATGACCTCACTGTGGTGCCTTCCAACCATTCTGTGATTCGATGATGTGTGACATGTTGTGCAACTTGAGCATAAAATCTGAATATTTCTGTCTGCATAGAATATAACAATACAAGACAGTAAACATCTTTGCTAACTTGATAGGCAAGAAAGAAATTCAGATTTTTTTTTAATAAGATAGAAGATGGGAGAAAATTTCTAAGTACTTTGAAGATTAATTATCAAAAAACTGGTTTAATATTCCATTTGTTATTTATCTGATTGCAACAGTTACTTAAAAGACACAATTTAGTATATATTTTCCTCCTCTCCTCAGTCATAAGCAGAAATATCTGTGGGCACTCATACATATAGAGATATATGCATTTTTAAATATTCACAGCACATCTGTTTCTGAGATATGAATATGCATAATGAAATTACAGGGATGCTGGCAGAGAGATATGTAAATGAAATAGCTTCTCAAAGATATGAAAGGGGATAGAATGCAGAGGTATAAATACACTGAAATTGCTAAGCTTTAATTGGGAACGGCTGCCTACTGAGCCTACATGACTTCTCAGTACAAGACAAAGCTTCAGCTCTTCAAGCTAATAAATGTATATGAAAACAATTATTACAAATTTCCCTTGCTAGGATATTTTGGAGAGAAAAGGGGAAAAAAACCCCAACTAACAAAAACCTCACCCCAACCAGTAGTGCAAGAGAAATACAAACCTTCAAAATTGTCCTCCACAGTGAAGAATATGATTTTTCAAGCCATTATTAGTATGCTATATAAAATTTGTGAAGTATTCAATTTTCTACAATACTCCTTCCGTGAAAGAAATATCTCTGCAGATCGAAAATGACTTTCTATATGAAAGGGTTTTGAGCTTCTGCATGACATCAGAAAAAGAAGAGTCAATAAAAAAGATGTTTATTAAAGATAGTTTTTGCTAGCATATTACTGATTTAGTACTGCTTTGTGACAGAGCCAATGAATAAGAATTCACTACCTTTCAATGGCCCATCTCTTCCCTAATATTATTTTTATTATTTCAGTTTGTGCTTATGGCACACAGTGTAATGTTAACCTCTTTTTCAGCTAGAGGTAAGATGATTACATAATTTTTGTTCCTATTTGTCATCCAATTCACGAAGTTTCCACAGTAAATCCTGCTTGTAGCAATTAAGTCATTATGAAGATTGATTATTTCTTCTTTTCCTTAGAAACTCAGAATTCTGAGAGTGTTCAGAATACAGATTAAATTCCTTCCTCAGCAAATATTCCAGCCCTGGAGGACACTGTTCACATCTCCACTTGTTCCATTGAAATAATAAACATTTTGTACAGTCATTTTGTAGCACTGTACATGGCAGAAACCTCTGCTGTTGAGCTTCAGGATTGGTGGGAGAAGCCCCAGAGCAATGCCCTCTGAACCCTCTCCCTCCAAGATCTGAACTTTCTGCCTGAGCAATGGTGAAATCCCATATTTCCCTTGTGTCACCTGTATCCCCTACCTCAGGTTCCATATATGGTTATGCCCTGGAAAGCTGTCTCCTCCACTGGTCATTTTGAGCCATGTGGCTTCCCATTGGATGTCCCATGGTCCCACCTCCCCAGAAAAGGGTCCCTGCAGGTTCCCACGCTCTCTTTCTCCTGGAATCCTCCAGCCATCAGGGTGTCTCCTCCCTCGCTTCCCCTGGACCCTCAGAATGCAAGACTGGATTTACAATAATTCTGTAATTCCAGAGAAGAGCCCTCTTTAGCCTTTGTTTAGCCGATGCTAAAACATCAAGCTTGGAGTAACTCCTAGCCAGAGAAGCCAGCAGAAACCGGTCCCCTGCATTAGCCAAGACTCTGTGCTTTAGGAGAGCTGCGGACTTCTGCAACTCACACCAGCAAGGGACTAAGCTCGCTTTTCAGACAGTGTGGACTCAAGAAATTCCAGCAAAGCGTCATCATTTTATTATCCCCAAAGTCTGCATTGATAGGTTGCATACTATGTGTCCCACATATTAGATGTATTATCCTCCTAAAAGGATATTTATGATATCATTAACTCTGAATAATATACCAAATCCATTACTCTTTTCTGATTACTGTAAAACACACTATGTACAACATGTATAATAAATGTAGCTATAAAATACTTATGGTAGAAGAAGTTTTACTTATGCTAGCATTCAATTTGTATTACCAAAAAGCAATACCATATTCCCTCACTGAACTAACAGTTATGATAAAGGCCACTAGGAGTGAAGCAGAGAATAAATCTCAAGCCAAAGCAAAAAAAAAAAACTGAGCAGAAAACTGATTGCATGGCTCCCCTCAGTTCTTAATGCAAAACTGAACAAGGTTCCAGAGATATTTCTGCAGGTACCTATTCTGGCTCAATACTGTAATTTCATAATGAATACACCAGATGATACTAACATGCCCATTAGGAAGATCCTTGTAACATACTCCGTAACAAACATCTTCCACAACATTTGACATAATAAAAAATGCTAATTATACTATGCAGAAATTGCCTGTAAGGATTTCTATTCCTCTTGCAAGTAAGCTATTAGTAAGCAAACCATTGCCACTTGATCCTTCTTCAAACTTCTTGAAACTTACCTGACTCTTTTCCAGTCCTTACCACACACAACATCAACCAGAAATATTCAGACATGATCAAAACTGCAAATAAGTTAAAAAAATCCTACATGTCTTTCATGGTATAAAACATCCTACAACTAACTAACATCACAACAAGACCCCACACAGATGTTAGAAGATATATGGAACATAAGCATGAGTACATATATGCTATTCTTCAAGCACAGAATGCTACAAAACAAAACCTTACTAATCTCAAGCAAACTGTTTATTTGTTTTCAATACACAGCCCAAATTGCATGCAAAGCAAGAACCTAAGATGCTACCAAGTCATACAAGTGTGTACATTAATCTCTGTTCTAAACCAGCAGTTTTAGGTGAACTTCCACTTTTAAAAATATCTGATTACCATTTTGTCTTTTTTCTCAAATTCTCTCTCTCTGTAATGTATTTTCCATTTCTCCCCCATGCCCTGACAAGCTCTCACTGTCGCCACTACACACCTTTCTGATGTCTTTCTGATGACTACCTGTCACATATTATCTCACTGCATAGTCCTTCTGTCTGAGTCCAGGTTCACCCACCTTATACAGGAATTATCACAAATGCTTGCCCTATTCTTAATATCTTTAGGTAGCAAGAGAAAAGATGCAGGTAAATTAAATCCATGCTGACCAGTCCTGCCAGTCATCCAGAATTACATAAACCCATGGCCATATATGAATACATACCTATAATTCAGTGAACTTAGTGAAGACAAATGTGACTTCACAATATCAACTGTTTATCAGAGCATTTTCTAGTTCTCCAGAATCTGATTTTTGAGAAAAAATAGACTATGATTATATCCAACTTGAAATCTGTTTAGACCATATAGTACCACACAAAGACAACACTAGTTTTAAGTCAGTTGCTCTATGGCAGAAAGCACATGATGCAAATTAAAAAATGATAGGCCATGCAAATATTAAGGGTAACTATACATAACTGCTGCATAAATTATTTGGCCTTCTCTAATGTACTGGACTTTAACAAGGACAAAATACCCTTAAGAAAAGTTGAAACATTTTTCCATCAGGCTTCTTTCATCATAAATGCCTTCTCATTTGCTAATAATATTTTGTTTCTCCATCTGTGATAGAAGTCCCTAAAGGAATCTGGAGAAAAAAGGGAAAGACTAGATGGAATATTGCAAGAATGTTGTTGACAAGTCTTTCCATATGTTTTTATTAATAAAGTAAGTAATAATTTATGAATACTTCCTAAAATTAGGATCATATCATTCATAAATTAATTAAATATTTTAATGTTACCACACAAGGCAGACAGAATCAAAATTGATAGGTGATTAACAAAAAACATTTGGAAAGAACATGGTACTGTTGTGCCCTACGCAAATGCAAGATGGTGAAAAAGCAACGTGAATACACACTCATTTTAAAAACACTCTTTCCAAACACTTCAATGAACACTTAGGTAAACAAGACTTCAAGATTTAATTAAACCTTGTTTGGTGGCAAAGGCAATGTAAGAATCCAAACCAGCTCTCCAATCCTTCAATTTGCAACTTGTCAGTTATTTCAATGCAACTCACTATGGGGCCATGCTGTAAATTAGCTTAATAAAAGGAACTGGGCAGCAAAACTTAATTTCATCTTAGTTCCAAATAAAATGAGAAACTACACTCCTATGCTCAGATTCTCTTTAATTTTTATGTCTAGGCACACTCCTACACAGTTTTGCTGAAGTCAAGCCAAGACTGAGTTACTGCCCTGGAATTTTTTCAAGCATCTCATTGCACAGCCAACTTTTCTACTCTTGTCTTTCTCCATAGAGAAAGAAATTAACTACAAGCAACACAAACAGAAGATCTGAAACTGAGATCATGAAGCACTTAGAGATGGGAGGAAAAAAGATCCTTTTTTCTTCTTTGGTCTGCAATTCCACATACCATTAACTTTAATATAATGGTATGCCTTATTATGTTTTATACCTTGGGTGTTTTCCTTTATTGAATTCCTAAAACCAATTTTACTTCATTCCTGCCACGGCTAGGTAGTGGGTTTAAAATGCTGCACAAAGCCCATGGGGTTGACTGGAACCAGCACCCTTCGGCGCTGCTCCCAGCTCCTCTTCCGAGGAGTACGGCGGCAGTAAGTGCAGGGGCGCTGGAGCTGTGATCCCACACCTCGTGGTGTAAGCACGACAGAGACAAAGAGATGGTACGGAGGGGCCTCTCCCATACAGCAGTCCGGGTTTATTGTGAACACGTACAGGAGAAGAAGGCGCGCATCTGAACTTGTACAGCACTTTTAAAATCCAGGAAACAGAGGCAGAATGCTGACCCAAGCCAATCACTGAGAGGATGGGCGGGACAGGGCTTGACTGACAGGTCGCCAGCCCAATGCGACCGCTGTCCGCAGGTACATCACTCCGGAGCCAGCTGGTCCCGGGTGTGCATGGGAACACCAGGTTTCCCTGCTGCCATGCCCGCCAAAGGGGAACAAGCCCAGCCAGAGCCGAGGGGCAGGCACTCCAGCTGTCCCGGCTCAGGCCGGGACCCTGTGCTATCTCAGCGAACCACAACACATTCCAAAGAATTCAATCCCTCCATGATCAGTAATTGAACATTTTTGAGCTGTTTATAGCTCTGGGATCTGTGTGTCATCCTCTGTGCTTGCAACTTAATTCCTTTGCTGTCATTCTACGCCTCTGGTCCTCTGAGCTATACCTTTCTCCTACGGTCGTAACTCATCCTACAGGGAGTTTGCAACTTATTACACTATTAGTCATAGATGTGCATGAGATTCTGTGGGAAAAAAATGTCTTTTCACTACAGAATCCTACAATGCTAAACTAAAATCAAAACAGATAAAGAAACAATTTCCTGGTCGCTATGCAATTGCTATTAGAGTTGAAGAAGCTGTAACAGAGCCCAGGCAAGCAGAGCCCAGGCAAGTCTAAGAGAAGTTCAAAGTATGCCTGACAAGCCCTGTCAAGAAGCCAAGTAAGGTAAGACAGGTCTGTAGCCAGTGACAGACAATGAAAATATTTCTTGTGATACAGAATGTGAATCTACTACCTGAATAGTGCTCCTGGTTTGGAACCAGCAGCTGTGGGACTGCAAATCGTTGGTCTGTAGGCAGTGTGAACAAAGAAAATGACGCCATAGATTTTCAACAATGCTGCCTGGCCAAAATCAGTCCTATCCAGTTTTAACACTGGGGCACTGTTAGATATCCTGTAGCTGTGCTTAAATGGATGCACACCAATGCCTGGCCACTGGGTGCACATCTATTTTTTCAGCCAATGTTCAAAGCTTGGCAGCTATTCTGTCTGCAACACAAATTCTAGAGCACTTCCAGCAACTACTTCCAACTTGAATCTCCAGTAACAACCAGATTTACACACCAGGTTCACTTTTGGCTTTATTACTTAAAGTGGGAATACTTCTGTGATCAAGATTGTCATCCTACACCCTCTTTACCATCTGTGTCTTCTGGACTAATTCACCTTTTAGTCAGGTATCTATTTGTGAGCAAATCAGCCACGTCAAGTGTGATAAAATATTTCTTGCCAAAGACAAGACATCGCATTTCCTTGCTAGTAATACTAATTAATTTCCAAATCCTATTGGAAAGGGCTGACAACAGATAAGATTCCTGGAAAAAAGAATTCAGTAATGGGAGATAAACACCTCTACTATTTACTTGAAAGAAAGTAATATAAGAATACCCTTTTTTTCTTCAACCACTTATGTGAGAAAAATTATTAAATACATATTTTGTAACCAGAAGTTGACAAGTAGAATGGCAAATTTCAAATTAAGATAGACACCTATGTATTCTTCTAAATCCAGACATATCAGAACTTAATTTCTCTGCACTGTCTCTGCTAAATATAAATAGTGTGGATCTTGGCCCTCTTATTTTTTTTTTAAATCATCCTATTAAAGAAGGAATGTACCTTTTTATTAAAAAAAAAAAAAAGTACTCATTTCAACTAGGAATCAGGGATTTATCAGAACTCTAGTTCTACACAGAACAAATCTGCCCAAATCTCATTAATTCACTGAGAGGTAGGTCTGCAAGGAATGGAAAAGAATATTTTTAAATAGATTATTGTTCTAAATCATATAAATATGCACATTTCACTTTTAAAGCAATTATGTTTTATCTGCAAAGAAAAGCAAAGTAACAAAAATATTTAGTTTCACATACCTGATGTATTTTTTTAATACTCAAAACAGCCAGCTAATATACCTGTGAAACTAAACATACATATGTTTATAAACTTATAGTTCAAGCAATCAATTACTAGGTCAGTAATCACACACATGAGCAGCTGCTAAATGAATCATATTTCCACATGAAAATACTGTTCAAGAAAATAATTTTTAAAAGTTAATCTTAATAAAGCAGGTTTTCATGTTTCAGTAATTTAATCTGTTAGAATCATGCAAGTTGCCAAGGATTAAGTTTTTCCTTCAGCATAAAATGAAATGTATTTTACTGAAAGCCTAAAACTTTTCTATATTTATCTGTTATTCAGAGGAGTTATTGCCCAGTAGTCAGTGGTATACACCATTCCATATGTGAGTCAAAAGTAGGCTCTGAGAAGGTGCAATGTCCATGAATTTGGATATGTCTGAATGTCTGAAAAAAAATTATGTTCTTTTGAAAAACAAATGTTTTCCCTGTTAGAAATGTATTCCTCCAGATGATCAAATGACCTCATAATTATCTGCAGGAGCACAGGAGACCTTCCTGCTCTCAGCTCCCATGCCCAACATTAGAATAAAGTACCACACACCAATAGGAAAGGGTTCCACACGAACAGATATAGATTGTTCCTTGAGTTTTCAAGACTAATTAAAAATTGTTGTTCCTCAAAACCAATTTCCTATTAAAAGAGTTTTTCCCCACCCAATTAGGTTTCCTTTTTCATAATTTTCTATTCTGATTCAGGGATTTTGCTGATGTAAACAGGTGCCATAACTTGACTACTCTTCCCATACACCACTCAATCATAAAATAAACATGAGTCACTCCCTGATGCCTTCTCTTCGCCTGTCTGCTCTTTACATCTACATGCCACTGGTTTGGTAAATGGATTCCTCAGTATCTGCAGTTTTCTAAGCAAGTGAAGGATTTCTTTGTTCAAAATATAAATTGTTAGCGATCAAGAGACAAAGCAAATTATATTTAAGAAAGGTATTTATTCAACCTTCCCCACATGTAATTGCATCATGTTTCCTCAGGTGGCCTTTCTGAAACTAAAAGCCCAGTATTGCCTTACCTCAGGCAGAAGCACCCAAGGGAAAGTCAGACCAGACCATTAATAAAGTGAATAAAAATAGGTAAATGAGCTTATTTTCCACTGGAAACATTGTAAACCTCTATAAGTCATGTCCGATACGGAAGCACCTAGGAACGGCTCAAAAGGAGAATGACAGTGCTGGGCCCACTCCTTCCCATGGCAGGCCCCTGAGCAATAGGCTGAACTGGGTGACCACATGGTTGGAGTCTGGCTTATCCACTCCAGAGTTAAGACACAGAACTGTGACAATAGACACCTTTGGATGTGCCCTTTATGATGTTGAGCTTTAAGTAGGAGAGTATCCAGCATGAAGTCACCAATTCAGATATTGCTTTGTCTACCTCAGTCTTGAAAATTATTCCTGGAAAGGGGTTTTCTAGCCTTTAAACAACCTGCTCTCATGTTGCAGTACCCCATCCCTCAGAGGTAATTTTCTTCTCTACCCTTAAGCCAAACAACCCAAGATGCATTTTGTGCCCTTGCTATAATACCTGGAAATACTAAGGTAGTAAGAACTAAGGTGATTTTGGCCCCATCAGCTTTGTAATTGACTCTCAAGTACTTGGAGACAGCCACTAGGTCATCCTTTTTTCTTCACCTTCACCAATGCTTAGAAGTACAAAAGCAACACAACCAATGTTTTTCAGGTACCTGAATTTAGACTCTTCAGAACCTTAAGTGCATATCACCCTGCTACAGAACGTAAGAACATGCAAGTTATTTTAAAAGGTTTGGAAACTACACCAAGGCTAGTAGCCAGACTTACCAAAACAAGGAAGGTATATATCTCTCACGGTAAGGCTGCACAGTCTTGGAAGAAATTCACATGGCCAAAGCCATGTGAAAACATGAGGGCAAACAGTGGAGTAACTGGAGGCTTTAAGTGAACCATGACAGCAGATGGTTTTAATTACTGGACAGTTGAACAAATTACCATAACAATTTTCTCCAGCCATATAGGCTGTGTCTCCTTGGTGGATCACCCTCTACATACTGCAGAATCTTTTACTGGTTTCTGATACCTTGCAAAGGTCTCCCCTTGAGACCCCTGCAGAGATGCAGCTCTTCACTGCAGCTAGAGTAAGGTTGTACCTAACAGAACCTGCAAAGCCTTCAGGCAGCTTTTCCATTGGAGTCACTGGTGGATTTTCTAAAGTAAAAATGAATAAATAAATAAATAAAATCATTGCTTGAAGTAAACTGACAATGTTAAAAAAATCTAACCGTAAACTTTGTAGAAAAACTTACCAAAGAGCATTAAAGTAAATGGTTTAACTGTTAGCTGTAGCAGATATACCCAAAGGAGAGCTGTAATTTCTTTTCTGAAATGGAGAGGACAGTTCTGCCAAGGCATAAAGAAAAGACTCAGTACAAGCGTTGTTATGCTGGCACATACTTCAGGGTCTTTGTCACAAAGTCAGGTAAAATTAATTACTGTAATATAATTAACACCCTATAAACTCAGGGCCAAATATAATTTCTGCTGAAAACACTATTAACTAGAGAGAAAAGCTTTGAATTTGAGCAGACTTTATGTAATTCAAATTAATATAGGATCAATTATGTAGCATGTACAAACAAGCTTAAGAAAAGTATTTTTCTTAAGTTTTATTTGAGAATTTAAGAGTTTGAAAGAATGGTTTACAGCTAAGTCTAGAAACACCAGATAAAAGTGGACTCTGTACAGCACAGCCGCCAATATTTGTTATTTCAGGCCATTTTGCTGCTCCTAGTTGGAGGGAGGTGATCCCACAGTTATCTCTTCTATGGTAAGAAACTTTCTGAAGGAGTAGGGAATAAAGGCTAGCTGGCAATTAGTTCTACTTGTTCTTAACATTTGCATCCCCGCTGGTCAAATTCCCTAAACAGAATTAGAACAGGTTTATTAAATTAGTATTCTTGCGCATCCTTCTTGGCAACCAGACATCTTAAAATTATAGTAACAGAGCTGAAATTCACAAGAATTAAGACTCGGATATTCTACCAAAACTAATCCCAATTCATTTGTAAAGAACAAACTAGATTAAAAGTGACATAATCACAATACATTAGTCTTAGTATATAATTGGAAATACAGTAAAGATAATTTTTTTCTTTTGTATTAGTGTGGTTTTACTGACTTCATTGAAATGCAGATATAAAATTTCATGTCACTAACATTGTAAGATGTGATATATATAAAAAAAAAGTAGAGAGACGTGAAATTACCTTTATTGGAAAACATACCTTGGATGAAATCCTCAAACACGACTCATTTGAATTCACTGCCTGAATCTTGTTGCCAAAGAGAACAATATTAATGTGATGAGATTTTAGAGTATCATAAGGGACACTGGATATGCAAAATAATTGTTGTGAAGGAGATGTTCTACCCCTCCCCTCTAGGAAGAACTATTTTAAGGGGTTTTTTAGCATTGTCTAATTTACTACAAAATTTTACATAAAGCCTACGAAGATCAACAATACCAATTACTTCATTAATCACAGTAATTAACTGATACAGTTATTCATTCAAAACCTCACAAATCAAACTTCATTTTTCCTTAAAATTGCCAAAACCATGTAACAAGCGTGTTCTGGGTACTTGAATTTAGCTATTTTAGATTCTTAAATGCATCCAGTCATCTGTGGAATTCAGAATGTGAGTTGTTTATATGGAGTTAAGGATATATGAGATTCTAATACTACCATTTCCTGAATAGTGTACTTCTCCTGTGATTTCTATTCCATCATATGTTTTGTGGAAACAGAGAAATAACTCAAGTCCAAGAGAGATCACTGCTTCTCCACAAATATGAGGCAGCCCCAGGACAAGGCATTCTAGCATGCATGCAGAACCCCCTGCAACCACTGAGTGTGTGCCTCTAAAGACAAAAGAGGCACATATTTTTTCCCCTGCTGTTGCGCTGGGGGATGCCATGGTAAAGATTAAGATTGGAGCAAATTAAGACATCCAAGTATTTTCTGTTTGATCCCAACAGTCTTCGACCTGTTAATGCAATCATCTAAACATTTTGGACAGTGAAACTATCCCGGAGAGAAAGGCTTGTGTCAAATAGCCAGCAAAACTCTCAGGGTGGAGTACAACATTTTACAAACTGTTTTCTTCCAAAAACAAATGCACCAGCATTTCAAATTCACTTCCTAGATTTCTGGATATTAAATTGAGAATTTTAATATGATCAGAAACACTTCACCCTTTTGTATCAACAAAATCTGTTTAGCACCGAAATAGACCTTTAACTATCTGTAAATATTTTCAATAAACAATATTACTAAAGATCAATCCAGAAATTTTTTCAGTTGAATACAAAGGTTGTCAGAAGCCAATAATTGCATTTGTATTGCTCTCACATACACTTTAATATTACACACCTCTTCTGTTCAGGAGCACAAACAATNTATTATAAATTTTTTCAGTTGAATACAAAGGTTGTCAGAAGCCAATAATTGCATTTGTATTGCTCTCACATACACTTTAATATTACACACCTCTTCTGTTCAGGAGCACAAACAATGTAACAATGGGAAAATTCTATTTCTACCATACTAATAAGATTTGCTATATTCCTTAGTGGTATCATACAAACTCTAAATCAGGTTAAATACAAATACCACCACAGTGACATTTCATGGGAGTGCAAAGAGCAAAAGTTGTCAGGGACCTCCCCACTATTCCCACAAGCCAACAGACATGATGGGATAAAACCCAAATGAACTCAATGGAGCCATGATCATCTTCCATCACTGAGGCCAATGGCAGGAACAGCTCAGGTCCAGCCTGATGATCTATTTCAACCCTTAGAAGAAGAGGTAAATACACCTATTGTGTATTGGGAACAGCCTCTGTTCCAGTGAACTTCCACAGGATGACGAATGGAGAAAGCTGCATAGTCCACACTAAAATCAAGAATCCTGCAGAAACCCGTAAGAGCAGAAGTTTGACCGATCTGATCAGAAGCATCCCTTGGGCTATCTCACCTTCCTGTAGCAGATGTTGTCACCATGGTAGAGAAGTGACATGCTGAAAGGAACCACATGGCATTCAAGCACTTTGTTTGGCAGTTGTTTATAACAACTTCCATTATTTATACATTTTTCCATTACCACAGTAATAGCCTCTATTTGTTAATCCATGTATTTTCTACCCTATTATATAACCCACATGCAATTCCTGAGGAAGGGAATTTTAAATCCAAATGATTACATCAACTGCCTTCCCTTGATCAGCTACATGGGTTACTTTTCATATAACAACAACCGATTGGACACCCATGACCTTCCACCCATGAAGCTATGCTGGCTGTGATCACTATGTTGTCTGTAAATGTGTTTCAGTATCTCTGAGAATAATGTTCATAATTTTACCAGGCACTGATTGAGACTGACTGGTCTGTAGTTTCCAGGGTAATATTTCTTGCCTTTCTTAAAAATTGGGACAATGTTGGCCAGCTTCCAGTCAGCTGGGGCCTCTCTGGATTCCCAAGACCACTGAAAAGTTTTTGAGAGAGGGCCCACAATGACATCAGCCAGATCTTTGAGTATTCTTGGATGAATCCCATCTATCTGTTTTTGGGTGGAAACTGCTCAATGTTTTAATCTGTTTAGATGGAAGCTATTTAGAAAATATGCCAGGTGGTACAAGAGCTTCACCTATATTTCCATGATACTTCAAATTGTTTTGTTACTTTCATAAGTAAATTTGAGTTCTAAAACATTTGAGATAAACATTGAAATCTGATCTTTCAAAAAAGTGCCATGTCTCTCCTTGAAAATTATCTCGTTTTCTAAAGCAGATCTTACATCTGATTTCATTGATGCATATGTTTCAAAAGGATGTTTGAAGCAAGAGAAGATTTTATTAAGACGCTTATATACGCTGAACTCACTTTAGAATGAGTTCATTGGTTGCCTCAAGCTCTTGACAGTTACAAAGACACAAATTAAATTATGTCAAGCATCAAAATGTAGTATCATCATGTGCTAGGTAAAACACGTTACTGATCTCAGATTTTGTAATGTAGGAACATCTTATTTAATTCCTGGTGCTTTATCTGAGCATCACCAGCAGGACAGATGTGGCAGTGTATGTGGCAAAAGCCACAGCCCCAGAGGCTCAAGACTGGTGGATTCAGCCTGAGGCTGCCATGGTCTGAGTCACGCTCCTTGTCAGGGTGAGCTTTCTGGCTCACCCCCACCATCCCTTGCAACTTTCTTTACATGTTTCAGTTCATTGGTTAGTTACTATATTACCTCATGTTCTGTATAAGGTTAAGTTCTAGAAACTTGGTTGCTGTTCAGTTCTCGATTGGTTACATGCTAATCCTTGTACTGCAATTGGTTACTTTCCCCTGATTGTATCCCTATATATACCCCTGCTTTCCCCCTTCGTTCGTCTCTGATCCTTGAAGCCTTCAGCTCTTCCCAATCCTCATGCCGCCTCTCCTGGACCCCGGACTCTCTCCTGCCTTTCCTGCTGCTTCTCTCTGGGAAATAACAGAGCTGGAAATCACACCAGGGCCCTTCTCTCTGGCCATTATTCTCACTGGCACCCACAACATCGGCCTGGGGCTTTCTCGCCTCCAGAGGAGCCAGCACTAAACGGAGCTGCTGGAGGACGCCCTGTGTTTGGGGAAACTGCAGGCGGCAGCCCCCAGGAAAACAGGGTCACTCCCAGACTAACGCCGAGTGGCCTCAAGCAGGCCCCAGGAGACAGCGGTAGACAGAGCCATAAGCTAACCTCCGAAGAACCTTTGTAAGAAGGAAGTAACATTTAACTGATGTAAAAGAACAGTCTGTCTCTGAGAAAGTGACTGAAAAAGATGTTGCCATTCAACTAAATAAAGTCAGGTTTCATTTGAGAAATTTCACTGTCCATTTTAGTCATTTTAGCAGCACAAAAAACCTAGCTCAGAAAATGTAAATGTTCATACAAAATTCTGTCACCTTCAAAAATAGCCAGAAACAATAGTAATACACTGGGTATCTAAGTGCAAGAACCTGACAGAACAAGACAACCTACACCAGCATCCATACTCTGACAGGTAATGAAATATTCTAGAAGAAGATGCAAGAAAATTTAAAATTAGTTAAAACACACAGACCACTGTGGAGATCACTGGATAGAGCTTTATTGCCTTTAGAAAAAAATATCGTTAACTGAGTCTATGTACTCCCATTATCTTTTAAGGGCTTAACTGGTCTGATCAGGGGCAAGAGTGAAAAGAAATAGAATCCTTGTGCAGAATTACAAGCAGTGATATTAACTGAAATGAAATTTGACAGGCAGATCTTGAGTTCCAAGACCGTTGTAACAGATAATCTTTTCCACCAGTAACAGAAAATTAAAGTGGATCTACTATTGCAGTGCACAAGAAATCATAGAATCATTCTTGATAAATTCTCTTATCTTACCAAGTACAATTCTCAAAGTGTTTCACACTATTTACTTCCATATATTAACACCTACTGAATCATGTTCATTACTTGAGATATGACCAATAAAACAGCACTGAATCTTTTTGAATCCATTTTCTGACAGAACAAATATGGTTTGTCATTTTAACCATGTTCCTCAGTCTATTGACTGTAAGATCTCAAAGGCCAAGTGAAGCCCAAGGGTGTTTTCTCCATAATTTTGCTCAAGAAACACCAAATAGAAAAACATTCAGCAACTATTTTACAGAGATCTAGTTTTTCACATCTCACATTTTGTTTCTTTTGATATGCTCATCTAAGAGATATGACATGGTAAAAACCCCACACATTGACTGCTTGACATCACACTGAACTGCATGACATAGTGCTGCAGAAGATCATCTAATGTGTTGCTGAGCACCTACCACATGCTCTTTCATCCTATTAAATGATCTTTGTTAATTGTGCTTCTAATGCTTGTAGGTAGTCTCTGTATCTAAACACAAACTGGTAAGGAAAAGGAAAAAAGACTGAAAATACGTACATTTCATGTAGTATGAGGCATAGACACAGAAGACAGTACAGAAGACAGTACTCTTCCATTCAAGGGAAGGTGCCTACAGAAACACACATTTCTTCAAGAGGCACCAAAAATGTCAGAAAGGAAAAGGTTACAATATTACTATTACCTTAACAAAGAGTAAACCAAAATATACTCAGAGAAACTTGATTTGATTTAGTTTAAAAATACTGTGTGGAACACCGAACATTAATAGCCTGAAAGAACATCTTCCATATTTTTTTCATTTTAATTGGCCACAGTAAGAGCAGAATTTAACTTCCAACACAATTCAAAAGCTTGAGGACTTTTTTCCCCAAAGCAGAAGTAGTTATCATGTAATGAAAGGAACCCACTGTATGTCTTGCATTATGGTCAGTGAACTAATTGGTTATTAAGTGACAAATAAGTGTGTAAAGTGCAGGAAAGTTTCTTCTCTTCTTTAAGGCATACATTCTTTTCTTCAATGTCAAAACAATTTGTGATAGGAAAGACTGGTGGACTGTGTTTGTCCTACCAAAATAAGAGAGTTCACAGTATCTATCAGACATTTAAAAAATTTAAAAACCTTTTGTCAAAAATAGCATTATTTTCTAGTATTATTTTCACCAGTGTCTGGCACAATGGATTAAATAAATTAAAATTATAATCTAAAATTAAATCTCTGCATAAATAGAACTTAGTAAAATCTCTACAGAGATGCAATCTATGATCAGATCTGAATGTGAAACACAGATTCCCCCCCTTTTTTTTTCCTTAACTTTTAGTAACCTTTAGCTCAAACAGACATCTTCTATGGATCTATTTGTAACTTCTCTGTATGGACCATGCTCCAGTTGGGCATGCACAGGCCACAGACAGCCTTCACTGTAGTGACCACTGAAGTGATATAGTGGCATTCATGATCTTGAGAGGAGGGAAAAAAGTAGAAAGCAGACTGCTAACACTGAGTGTCAGACAAGACTTCAGCCTGTTCAGAAATCAGCTTGAAAGAATTGTATAGAATGGCAAGGGAAACCCAGGACAGCTGATTGATTTTTCAATGATTACATCTTCCAAGCTCAAGAATGATTGATCTTGACAAGCAAGAAATCAAAGGTGGCAAGATGTCTGCAGGGGTAAATATGCCCCTGACTGGACTGAGACAGAAGAAGAAGCATGTAGGGGGTAGAAGCAGTGACAGGTGAGCCAGAAGGAAGAGAGAGACACTGTCCCAAAGGTGCAGAGATGGGGTTGGAAAGCCAAAGCTGGTTTGAAGTCAAATTCAGTGAGAGGTGTGAAGAGCAACAAGAAGGGCTTTTACTGGGCCCCTGATATTAAGACACGTTGAGGTATCTGGGACTGTCCAGCTCAGAAAAAAAAAAGACTCATGGGACCTTACCAGCATATATAAATATTGATGGGGGCAGCAAGGCAGACTGACTCAGATGGATCCAGAACAAACAAGAGGCAACAAGCACAAGCTGAAATACTGAAATACCACCAGCAAAAGGAAGATTCAACAAGAACACTGATTAGACCAGTGGACTGTGAGGTGGACTGAAAACCAGACGCTGAGCTCAAAGGGTAGTGATGAGCAAGCAGCATGATTTCCAGCTGTAGGCCAGTCACCAGTAGAATATCCAGAAAGTAGATACTGGGACCTGTACTGTTTAACATTGCAATGTATGACCTGGTAATGGGACAGAGAACACCTTCTGACTACATAAAACAAGCAGAAGGGTGATACACAAGATGTTTGCACTTCATTGAGATGAACCCTGAGAGGCTGGAGAAATAGGTCAAGAAGGTTTTCATGAAGTCCAAAGGAAAGTGCTCAGTCCTGGGAAGGAATAACCTCATACACCAATGCCGGCTTGGGGCAATTGCTGCTGGAAAGCAACTTTGCAGAAAAGCATCTGGGGCTCTGGGTGGAGACCATGTTGAGCATGACCAAGGACCATGAGCCAGCAACAGGCCATTGCAGTAAAGCAGGCTGGCAGCAGCCTGGGCTGCATGCAGGGAGATTGCTCCCTGTAGGTCAAGGAAGGTGATGCTCTCCCTCCCCACAACACAGGTGTGACATGGAAATATTGGAGCAAGTGCAGGGAACTGCAAAAGGAGACACAGACAGTTGGGACTGTCCAGCGCAGAGACCATAAAGCTCTGCGGACATCTGCTCAACATATATAAACACCTGAAGGAGACAGTAAAAAAGACTGGTTCAGAGTGATCCAGAACAGGCAAGAGTCAATGAGCACAAATTGAATACAGAAAACTGCATTTAAACATCAAAGACATTATTTTATTGACAGGATAGTTGAACACTAGAACAGATTACTCTGGAAGGCTGTGGAATCTCCACTCTGGGAGATCCTCAAGACTCAACTAGACACAGCCCTGAACAACCTGCTGCAATCGATCCTTTTTGGAGTGGAGGGGTTTGACTAGATGATCTTCAAAGGTCGCCTTCCAAACCGAAAAGTTCTGTGATCCTTTTCATTATGTAGGTGTTTATTCTGTCTGTTACCACTTAATTATGCTTAAGCTAGAAGCAGTAGATTCTTTGAATCAGGAAGCATGATTTTTTTTTATTTTTTTATAGTTCCTATGGTACTTTAAGGTGGAACACATGCTTTTTATACTCTCTATGAATATTTAATTTATATTCTATATAAATTATTCATTTAAATTTTTTTGCTGGGATTTTCAATCTAAGCCTTTCTGAAAAAAATCATGATGGCAGAAAAGAGCTCTATAGTTGCTGCTTTTGAAATTCTCTGTTATATTGACCTTAAAAGATGCTGAAGTGTTAAATCTGCAGGGAGAGTTTGCTCTTTTGCATATAACCATTTTTAAATACAAATCCACTGGAAAAAAAATACAGACATGGACCTATAAGCCAATGTAGTGAATAAATGTTCAGTTTATAATTATCAGTCACCACTACCCTAGTTATTTCCTTGTTGTTTATCGCTATCAGATTTTTCTCATGTTGAACAGTGTTTATTTTGTTTACAATTAGACATCCATAATTTGACCTGCAGAGAATAAGACCAAAGAAAATCTCTCCTTGAACAATTTTTACAGATTTGTTTGCAATTCAAGACCATGTATGTTCTCAGCATAAAATCAAATAACAAGAAGCATGTTTAAAGTGACAAAATTGCAGTAAGTTACAGAAAGCCTGTCATCTTAAAGAACAAGGCTCATCTTAAAGAACAAGCATGAACAATAATGACAGGCTGAAACAATCCGAGTCAGATATGTGCTAAAAGTGATGACAAATTCTAAGAAAAGCCTGTCACTTTCCCCAAAGCATATTCATTCTAGAAAACAACTGAATGTACTAATAAATGTTAGCTTACTCTTTGGTACAGTTTGGCCCGTACTTACTAGCATTCCCCAGCAAATACACCAGAGCAGGTCAGGAGATAGCAGTGACCAAAGACTGTGTTTGACAGGAGGTACATATGGAGCAGAAAACTGACCAGTCACTTCTAACTGAGCTGTCATTTGTCCTTGGGTAGCATCCTCACAAAATTCCCTTTACATACCTTCCCTCCTGCTGAGTACTTTCACCTCATAACCACAGAAAGTTCAGCCACACACACACAGTTGCATCACCTCCAAGCATGAGACACGAAATATTGAATGTAGCATTTGTCATTTTTAATAGAAACTGTAACTCAGAAGTGTGCACTAACCAGTTAATAAATTGCGGAGTTAATTACCATTTTTTACCAGATTTTTATGAAGTAACCTCTATTTCAAAAAATACCCCTGCTATTTCAAAAAAACACACACACACAAAAAAAAAAACAAAACAGAAAGCAACCGTCTATGAAATATTAGCAACACTGCCCTCCTGTGAAGCAGTAATGGTAATAAATTGAAATTATAATCTCTAATACGGTGTATAGCTCAATAAACGTTTGCATGTTATCATTTACATTAACTGTTAACAAACATTATGCTCCTTATTTACAAAAAGGCCTTGTTAGAAAACAATCACATGAGAGAATATCAAATATAATTGCAACATATTAAGGAAGTATATAATGCTTAAAGATTATAAAAATGAACATAACGCTTTTACCAAACAATTTTCAAGTATCAGTATGACAATTTACTCTGAAGAAGCATAGCAAGACCCAAAGCTAAAAAAAACCCCACAAACACAACAAATACAATTATAGTCAAAACAAAATTCACTTGCATTTTTAACATCTCACAGAGTTCTTTTCAAAACCCCAGTTCCTACTAAATAATGCATACCAAATGTTCCTAAATCACTACAGATCTGGACTGCTACACATTTTACATGCCATTTAGTAAATGCATTCCTCAAAACTGCAACTAAGAATCAGGCTACAAGAATGCGCCAGTTTATGCTGACTTTATTTGCAATTAATGTTTTGTTGAGGAAAATTCCAACCCCTATGTTCCACTACATTTTAAGAGGAGTTTGTAAGCAAGGATTACTTTTTAGTTCTCAAATAGAGATGGGTGTATTTTGACAAGAAGGGAATTCACCTTGCCAAATAGCTATGCAAAACTTCAACTGCAGTGTCCCTTTGCCAATTAAGGCCAAGATACTCTCATCGTTTCATCTGACTGAAGATGTTTTCTGGCAGTCTGTACAAAATATTTACTAATATCTCTTAAATAAACCTATACATTTCTTTTAGAGTTGTTTAGTTCAAAGAAATCAAAAATTCCACTCCTGTAACTGAACAACATAATGTACAATACAGATTTCCCTATCAGTCTCAGGCTTCCAAACCCACCCCTTCCAATAATAACAATAATAAAAACAAACAAAGAAACAAACAAAGAAACAAACAAACAAAAAAACACCAAAAAAACCAAAACGAAACAAACCCAACCCAACACTGGAACTTGCATTCTGAAGCACAATATAGAAGTATTCCTTGTCTACACACTAGCTGAGCAACACAGCACAACATATGGCACAGGCATTATTATTTCAAGATTAAAGGAATAGAGGATGCCTGCTCAAAAATGATGAATACAATGAAATATCCATTAAAACAATATCTATTCAATCTTTTTTATTTAATATGTCACTCCTAATTAGCACCACATGCTTCCATATATTACAGATGCCATTCTAACATATGATTCTCCCATCACTATGTTATACCACCTAGCTAATTATCTAATTCTATAGGACTCCTCCCTTTCCTATTATCATCTGCCTTAATTATCAGCTCTGTGAAGAGAATGGCACTTCAAAAAGCTCTTTGAATACCTTAAACCTACACTGTAAGTCCAAAAGATAGGAAAGCCTTATCATATTGCTGCAGAGATTACGAAACCCAGAAATATGGTGTTTTGATTGCTAGTATAAGCCTCAGAAAACAGTTTGGAAGCAAATTACTAAGAACTTCTCCTAGCATCCTACAAATACCTTTAGTCGACATGATTTTAAAAAGTAGAGTGAGTTACCCAAAGACCTAATTACTCAAGAAACAAGCTACACACAGTGTAGTTTCATTTTGAGTGGCTGAATACAAAAGAAATATGTATATCTTAAGACAGAGCACTCCCTGTTAGCACGACACCGGTCCTGAGTGGCTGGGCCAAGGGACCTGAAGAATGATCCAACACAGTCAGAGCTGGTCACCTTGGAGCCATCTTTTCCAAGCTCTCCTTCCAGTCCATCCTGGTCCCAGCTTTAGTTTGCTCCATCATCATTCCTCACTTCACTGCATCACCAGCAACTAATTTCTCACAAGGCCTGAACCCCCAACCTGCAAGAACAACAATCTACAACCTACAGATGAAAAACCTAGCCCTTCCATGTCCAGACCATATCTATTTATCTTTCCCAATGCTTTTCCTTCTTTAGCTGGAATGAGCAACAGGTAACATTAAATTAGCAGCTCACACTGTCAGCAGCCCTGTTTCTTCACAGAAATGCCATCAACAGAGAAGTAGACGGGTGCCTGAGCACCTCTAACCCTGTCCTGAGAGGAAGCAAGAGGTTTTAATCAGTGATGAGCACACACCCAAGACATGTCACAGAGAAATATGCTGTGCCAAAAAGGGTGATGTTTGGCTTCTCAGCTCTCTGACTGCAGTGCACCCTTGCCCAGTGAACAGATTCTGTCTGCTCAGCGGGTAGGAGCTCACTTGCTCCAGTTCCCCAGCCAAGTACTTTGCAAGGTGAGGAGTGCAGTCAGCTCTCATTCAAAGATGGAGTGACACTGCAGAGGTCTGTGCTCTGTGCATTACTTATCTATTTTTCTCTGCTGCCCCAACTACAGCTTCAGTCCAAAAACTATGTCTAGACTCATGAATTAACTGTGCCAGGACAGTTCTCTGGCCTGGAGTCCTGCTTACAACCCAGCAACTTTTAACCTTTCCCTCTCCATCCCAGTCACGGAGGCCTCACTCAAACTCCTCTGGCTCTGGCTAACCTGTGATTCTGCCTGAGGAGGCTTTGAGTCATGTCACAGTAATGACACAAAAGAAGAGACGAGAGACACCTGTTACCAGCAAGGAGGAGAGAGAAGGAAGGGGCGAGCAAGACCCGCCTTGTTTATTTTATATACATTTAGAAATCACTATTCATTGGAGGAAATAAGTTCTTCCTCAATCACAGTGGTCAAAGGAAATGTCCATCAAAGTTCTGTGTCCAGGAGAAAGGAATGTAAATTATAAGATACAGTTACAATAACATGGCTATGTTTACATAGAAGAATGTGAGAAACTAGCTACAAAAGAATTACAACATCCAGAACTATAAAAGTCAGGGCAACAGAGTCAGTCCTAGTTCTTCTGGATAAAACAATGCTAGGCTTCCTGCTGACAACTTCCCAGTGTAGACTATCAAAGTGCAATGCCCTGGAAGTGTTATTACTGTAGCAAGATGCTGTATCGTGTATCCAAGCAAGGAGAAATGTGTGTATGACTTGGCAAGATATCAAGACACTGCCTCTGTACTCGCTATTATACCAAACAAAGCAAAAACCTAAATGGGTCTTGCCTGAAAAAGTTGCTAGCTTACAGTTTTAACCTTGACTGTCATTCTGTTTGGTGCTTTTTTTATGACATCTTTATTACTGAGCCAGTGTTAAAAATAAAAGTAAATATATAAAAAGGCAGCACTTTTCAAGGCCATATGTATAAGGCTTGAAAGTCACAGGGCTTTGAAAAGGAGCATACTCCACATCCAGATATAATGGCATCACCAGTTGAACAACTTTTTTCTCTGGCCCCAACCCACTGTACTGGGACCTTATAAGCTATAGAAAGACGAAAGGAGACACTCACTGTCTGAGATCCATCAATCAGCCTTCAGTCTCCTGAATCTAGAAAAATTTCAAAATGATGCAGTTTTCCAAGACAGCCTAGGAAACAGACTTTTGTCTTTCCTTTAAAAGGTCACAGAGTCTGCAGTCACTGATGGTGGTTAGCCTCTGCACTTCTAAGGATTTGGATTTGTTTTAGCCTCAGCTTATTTAATCTTGTTTTAGCTGTGCTTACTGTCATCTACCATTTGGGTGAATACTGCCCCACTTATCCAGGTTAGCTTGGAATGGGTGTTTACAGCCAAGATCTAACAAACAACAGAATCTGTGTTGGCAGTAGCCAGCCCCAGAGCAGGTGGGTGAACACATTCATGGGACTATTCCCAAGAGAGTTCACCAGCCTGGCTCTGGTTCCAGGGTAACTCCAGGCAGGGATAATGTCACAAATGCAGACACAGAAATGGTGTAATGATCTTCAATTATCTCCATGGCTTTGAAATAAGCAAAGCTGGGGAACAATTCCAAAATACCATAAGGAATAATTTGTTCATATTTTAGCTGCAAATAATAAAAAAGTTTTCTCCATTACTACAGAGCATTTTTTAAAGACTAAAGTCATAGTGACTAGTCGTTTTTAAAAATACAAACACTAGCATAAAAGACAATATACACTTATTGACAGTCTTACATAGTGACGTATTCCATAAATTAAAGCATACCATGAAAACAAATTTAACCATACCTTCATCAACACCCAAGCAGACATGAATTCTTCATCCCTTTCAAAACCATTAGTAAATCACATCAAAGTGTGAACTCAACAAAAACGGTGTCCATCTGACACAGACAAGGCACTTGGATGTCTATATGGAAACAACAAAACTGCTCACACTAGTGTTGCACTGTAAGGAGCAGGTGACAAATTAAATAATTCAATAAATGTGTTTTTCTTGACATTTTGAATTTCTTATTTTTTCAGTTTTGAAATCAACTCCAAAAAACACTTTGTGTCTAATCCTGCTATATATAGAATTCACTGAGCTGCTGTGACAGCAAAGCCCATTTAAAGCTCTGCAGGATAAGGTATTACTGCAAACTTGCTCAAAAAGGAAACTCTGCTGAGTATCGTCCTAAAGATCAGAAAACAGTTAAAACTGTACATGCCAGTCCAGTAGGATTTGTTTGATTTTAACAACTGTTCTGTTGGAATATATCCCAGGGAATCATTTTAATTTCACAATTACAGAGAGTAACATAAGTGCTTAATTGAAAAAAGATTTCCAAAATATGTATTTCCAGCATTCAAGGCATGATTTTGAATATAAGCCACTTCAAAACAGGTATTTCATATTCCAGCAAAAAATGCTGCCTTGGAATGAGTAGAAGTCAATGCTTCTGTTCTCAGTGAAACAGAAGAGAGATCCTTTAGGTAGGTTGGCTCTGAGAAGCAGCATAATATTAGAGTAGTTCCAATATGGCTGGACTATTTAATTTCTCAGTGGATAATTGGTTAAAGAACACTAATGTATCTGTATTGCTTTGAGGGGCTAAAATACCTGGCCTAGCTGAATCTGGTATCACTTCAGCAAATTGCCTTCCCTTCCATCAAAACTTCTTCAGAAGTGGAGACCAGACTAGCTTTTCTGAGCTATAGAAAGATGCTGCAAACTGTTGGTGTTTCAACATTTACAAATAAATGTTACTCCTAAAGCCTGATCATTTTCAACTTTCAAAATTTCTTTTTCTACCTTCAATTACACTATTTTATTCCCAAAAGAAACAGAAGAAAGCCTTTGGTCTATTTGTTGGAAATAAGAATCTGAACGCTAAATACATGGAAGTGCAAAATATGTTCACATAGACTCAAACTAAAAATTATTTAAACAATTTAAACATGTTTTTACTTAACAGCTCATAGTTCTGTCTCTTCCCAGTCACTTCTCTAATCTACTTTCCCCTATCATTTTTCTTTCTTTCCATAATACTCATCTTCATATTTTTATCAGAAATACAGGTGAAAATTCAAATAGCTACTTTTCTCAAAATCAATTATAACAATCTTATTCACTGAATTACTGTCTTCTCGTTTACTAACAAGATTTCCCCTATCCTTCTTCTGTGTGTAAACTGTGTGCTAATGATCACTTTGCACTGATTTTTAATCATTTGATTGAACAAAGCAATTCAAACCAGTGAAAACCTTTTCACTTAGTACAGTTGGCTGAAATCAGGTGTACCCAAATAAAATCCAGCTACCTAATTAGGACTAATCTATCATTGAATATTCCAGATGGAAAGAAACATGTCCTAAAGTCACCAATTTTTTATTGTATCTACTACCAAACATGTCATACAAAACCATGCGTATTTTGTAGTTGTTTAGAACTGTCACACTGAATAAGGATTTCATTCAGTCACTACAAAATGATGCATCTGGTGCAGTTATCCTCTTTGTTTACAGCTTTGTGTTTGATTAAGCTTATTTTTGAGAATTGCAGGGAATCAGCAGTATTAATCATTCTATTGATTTAGTGTGGAATATAATTTGATACTTTCATATATTTAAGTTCTCATTTAGAATTTATTCAAAAATGTGTATTACTCTTCTTATGTATGTTCTTCAACATATCCTTTAAGGGGTTCTGTGCAATGCAAGAAAAGAAAAATTCTTTGTTTAGAAATGAAAAGTATAGCATAACAGCTTTTTTTTTTTTTTTCTTTTTGGTAATATTTTTCTAATTCTATGTATTTATTGGTACTATTGCTCTCTGTATACTGTCTCATGGCTTTCTTTTAGGTAATACAATACAGAATTAAACATAACCTATTAAGCACTCCCAGCCTTACTTTGCAGCCAAGAACAGTTGCAGGAATGGCACACTGCTGTACCTCATTATTACATTCAGAAATCCTAGGCAATTAATAGATTAATTTTCTTTTCCCTCTGCAGGTTTGACTGTTTTCAGAACAGAAATGGAGATAAAAATAAAATTTATATATTGAATAGGGCATTTTTCATTAGAATTGCTTGAAAAAACTGGACACAGACTCAAGAATCCTGAGCTTAGGCATACACTGAAACTTTCACCTGCGATAAATGTCATGTGAGAAAACACCAGACTTTCCTTGTGACAACATATTTTACATTACAATGTAATTATTTTGGGCAGTTATCATTCAATAACCAATACAAACATTTCTAAATTTCAATGTTCTCATTCTATTAAAGTCATGCTGAAATTACATTTTTAACACTGACAGACAATACTCAGAGATTCATATTCAAATCTCAAGAGCAGATCAAGAATGTATTTGCCTTGTGGTCATGTTCACTGTCACTTTGAGGCTGCTCTCTCAGCTGCTTCAATCGTGCATTCACTCACAACTGTCCCGCATGACACTGAAAGTTAAAAGGCAACATACAGGTTTGACCACTTCCACTGCAATCCTTTTAACACAAAGATTTTCCCATGCTGAAAGGGAAAAAAAGTAGTAAAAGTGGTTTTCTTTTTCTGGTTTTCAAAAAACCCCTATATACCTGAAACTCTGAACATAGACAAAATAGCTGCATGAGCAATATTAGCTGAGTTTCACTCTAAGCTGTATTTCAGCTTTATTTCAGCCCTGCTTGTTCAGGCTGCAGGGTTACAAGTAGGTACATAGCAGATATGCTTTTTCTGACACCATTCGCCTTTGTGATTAGCTGCTCTTTAAAAATAACAGAGCTTTGAACAATGATATTTTTGGAAGGTTTCTTACCATGTGAAAGTTGTGAAATAAAATATAAAGATACATCATCCTGTCAGAGACTGTTCATTATCCTTCCTCTTGAAGAGAAGGGTGAGATTTTATAGAAGGCCCCACAGATATTAAGAATAGTTGAAAATATCCAAAAATAACATGCAACTTTCTTCTTTTTCTCTTCCATATAAACCACTGTAATTATATAGTTTGGTTATTGCAACTCTTTTTTTTTTTTTTTTTTTAGGTTCTTGGCACTCCAACTCCTTACCCCAAGCATGATGGAAAAATTCAGTTTAAAGTTTTGTTGTTCTCCTTTCATTCTGACTTCCAAGTAACATTAAAGCTTTCCAAACTCCTTTTTCCTTGGAGAAGTATAAACATTTTGTCCTTACTCTTTACAGCCTTTTTTTTTCTTTCACAAACTCAGCCACTTGGGTTCTGTGCAGCCTCTCCTGGTCTGCTCTGCCAGAGCAGTAGCAACAAGACACTGTGTCCATGAGCATAAAGCAATAACATATATTTTCCTATCTTATTCACACCAAGGTCTTTCTGAGCAAAGCTGTTCTTCTCTCTCAACGACAAAGAATATTTGACTAGTTTCACATTACTAAATTCATGCCATGGACATTAAATTAAGCATGAGACCCTGAGCTAATCTAAAAACAATGTAATCCCCCTGAGGATTTACAAATCACTGCACTCAGGTCAAGTGATTTAAATGACACATGGAAGAGAAATCTTCATTTTGTTTTGGAGGAAAAGACAAAAAGTATGGAGCAGTGTGACAAGCTGTGCCTTAGCACTCTACTTAGTAAACTACAACTGAATATAGTAAGGGGAAGGCTTATCCCTTATCAAGGGGAGTAGCAAGTACAGTCAGAAATTCCTCTGGCTCTACTCTTAGTCATACTGAGATGTACCATCAAGAGATCTATTGTGAGGGTGGGTCAAGCACTGGAAAAGGTTATGAAGCTGTAGAGTGTCCAGCCCTGCAGATATTCAAGACCTGACTGGACATGGTGTGGTGGTTGAGCACACATGAGCAACATCCTCCTGGTGAGCCCACTCAGACCAAGGGGTTGGAATGGAGAATCTCCAGAATGCCTTTCTACCCCAGTAGTTCTGTGACTCCAAGAACTGACACAGCCTGCCTGAAAGACCTCACTGGAATGTCTCCTCAGTGGCTTCCCATGGTCTTCAGTTCAAATGTCTACAATTAGCTCCTGAGACACCTCTTTTTTCTTTCAACACTTCTAAATCCTGACTCTTTACAACATCCTTTACTCCTTTGTCTTCTAAAAGGCTTTGTTTACAGGCCACTAATATTAAAAAATAACTACTTCCAAGACTATATCATGAGCAAATTTCCTTTCCATACTAGAATTTAAATTCTAATCTAGGAACATATCACTTTGCAATGAAGATCAGATGTTTATGTTTTGCATATAAAGAAACAACGTGTAAAAAATTTAAAAAGTAACAACACAAAATTTAAACAAAACCAATGCTGAACAAGCAACATGAAAATGCTGCTGTATAACTCAGGTAATACAAGCAAATAACAAGCTAGGAATAAACATTCCTTATGTATCTGGATGCAGATCAGAATTTAATCAGAAGTCACTCTAACTCAAGCACAGAGTTTCCAAAAGTCTGACCTACTTTCATTTTTAGAACAATCTGTATAACGTGCATACATTTCAGTACGTCATAGTTTAAACTTCCCAATGCAATATAAAATAGTTGCAGATTGACTTAAAAACTTGCAAAAAAATGCAGAGCAATGTGAGAATTTCTTTCTTAATTTTAAGATTATATTCTGCAGTCACATACAGGTGATGATCTATCTTAAAAGTGTTAAAAAGCCAATAACAAGAACTAAAAGCAAAGCACTATTATGAAATATTTTCTTAGAAAGAATGAAGATGTTGAATTTTGTGTTTGAATGACAGTGGTCACATGACAAATGTGAACTAGCAAGTTTCTTTCACATGCATATATTTTTATCATTTAGCAAACTAAACAGAGCCCACATGCTCTTTCCCCAACACTTGAGAGAGACAGTTTTCTGGGGTGTATTTTATGTCTTGCTGAATTTTAGACAGCTAAACTGGCATTTTAAAATGTAAAGCAAATAAAATTTGAGCACATCAGTTGCTTGATTGCATATTGAGCATATTAGTTCCATACAGTCTCGACAAAAATCCCAAACAGTTATATTTAGATTTTGATAATGTCACAAGGGTATTTACATATGACATGCAATGATACATTAATAGTTTTGTACAGGCCTCTAGAGATTTCATAGCAGTATACATCAATTAATTCTTCCTGACAGTTGTTACACAAAAATACAGTGAAAGGTTTAATGCTCCATAGCTTCTCATTTTGCCTCTCCCCATTAGCAGCAATCCCTTCAGTTCCCAGGGTTCCAGAATCCCCAACTCTGTGCCATCTCCAGGTATTATTAGTGTTTGTTGCACCTGGATGTTGAACTTCACAATGGACTGGACCAAAATCTACATTGCTCCACCTTCTTTTCCATTTATGCAGCATCTCACCAAATAGCCACCATAAGAGTGGCTTTATAAAACCACCATAAAAGTGGTTTTATTGCCACTCTTTTATATTTCCAGATAATAATTAAAATTTGCCTATCTGAAATATGGGCAAGATGGACAGTGTTCCTCCCTTTTCACAAAGTCAGAAACCATTTTGAGAACATCAACATATACCTATGCTTTCTGAAAATCAATAGTTATTTGAGTCAACACTAAAATTTATACTGATGTTAAACTGGCTTGAGACCAAATCTGCAATGTCAAGTGTACTAAGTATCAGCCGTTTCAGATATCTAATCCTGATGACATAACGACTTGTGAAAACTAGAACATTTGATGTTCCATCTTGTTTTTGACTTTGTAGCTTATGTTGTAGTAAAAGAACTGCTGGTCACTAGGAAGCAGACAAAATAATAAGCATATTTTGCAAGTGAAAAGAAAAGAAATGAAGAAGAAAATGCTAACTTTTGTAATAGTCATTCTTTTAAGCTGCCAGGTAGAATTGTAAAACTTTTGAAAAAATTAATCTAAATATACAAAACCCAGAGAAGAAAGTGCATCAGTGCCATGTTTTAACTGACTTAAAATTAATTTAAAATGAGAATTTTCTTTTAAAACAGACTGAATAATAAAATATTTGTCCCACATTCATTAAGCAAAATAATTTTGCATGTTTAAATTTTTTTAAGTACAACTCAGCACATCCAAACTTCCATCCTGAAATCAAATTCAGTGGTGTTTGTGAGCACCTTAACAAAAATCAGTTTTCTCATAAAACTGCACTCCTAAAAAATGGAAGTATTTAAGTTGGAGAATGTTGCTAAACATGCTTTCCCTTTCTTCTAAAAAAATGAGGGTTTAATAGAAACTACATAAATAGGGCTAAACTCTACTCTTTAGACACCATGTAATGTAAGTGCTTTTGGAGTTATCCAAGCTGAAAGAAAACAAATCCAAAAACCTGTCTTGTATGAAAAAACATACTTCTGAAATTTCTTTTCATTAGACACATTGAGTTGTCGAAGCTATAGACTAGTCATACGGAACAGAACAAATAAAAATCCCTCTGTGACTTCTCTTTTTAGCTCACAGTTTAATATTTTTATCCGACTTAACACAGGAACTACCTTGGCTAATTTTAATTCACCATTAAAGAAAGAAAAACTGACAACAAGCTTTCCTGAACTGACAAAGGTTTTCCATTCCAGAAAGAAAAAGAAACAAAACTGACAAGAAGTGACAGAATGCAGTTGTTTGTCATGTCATTCTTTAGGACAGAAAAAAAAAAAAAAGAAGGAAAAAAAAAGAAAAAAAAAAGAAAAGAAAAAAGAAAAAAGAAAAAAGAGTGGTGTTTTTGACAAAAAGCTTAGTTTTTAAAAGCTTGCAAAAAACTTTAAAACCTTACTGCTGGCAGAAACTAAAGTAGGTTTAGAAAAAAAATACTTGTGAAATAGGTATAAAAGCACTGATTTCTACATCAAAAACACCATGATTAACTATTTGTGATATTCAGAATATATTCTAAGGCAGTATTTTAGTGTGCATTAATCACAGAACTATAGAATCACTAAGGTTGGAAAAGACCTCCAACTTTTGACCAAAAACCTCCATGTCAACTAAACCATAGCATAAAGTTCCATGTCCAGTTGCTTCTTGAACACTTCCAGGGATGGTGACTCCATCACTTTCCCAGGCAGCCCCTTCCAAGGCTTAACCACTCTTCCAGTGAAGAAATTATTCGTGATGCCCAACCTGAACCTGCCCTGGTGCAGCTTGAGGCCATTTCCTCTTGTCCTGTCAGCGGTTGCCTGGAAGAAGAGGCCGATCCCCACCTGGCTACAAACTCCTTTCAGGCAGTTGTAGAGAGAGATGAGGTCTCCCTTGAGCCTCCTTTTTTCCAGGCTAAACAACCCCAGTTCCCTCAGCCATTCTTCATATGACTTATTCCCTATGACTTATTCCCTAGACCATTCACCAGCTCCTTTTCCCTTCCCTGAACATGCTCCAGCACCTCAATGTTTTTCTCGTAGTGAAGGGCCCAAAACCGGACTCAAGGTGTGGCCTCACCATGCCGACTACAGGGGGACAATCAGTTCCCTGGTCCTGCTGGCCACACTATTGCTGATCCAATCCAGGATTCCATTATCCTTCTTGGCCACCTGGGCATACACTGGCTCATGTTCAGTTGCTGTCCACCAGAACACCCAGGTCTTTTCCACTGGACAGCTTTCCAGCAACTGCCCCCAGCCTGTAGTACCACAGGGGCTGTTGTGACCCAAGGGCAGGACTTGGCACTTGGCCATGCTGAACCTCATACCATTGGTCTCAGCCCATCGATCCAGCCTGTCCAGATGCCTCTGCAGAGTCTTCTTACTCTCCAGCAGTTCAACACTCCCACCCAGTTTGGTGTTGTCTGTGAACTGACTGAGGGTGCACTCCCTGATCCACTCCCCTCATGCAGATCACCAATAGATAATAGGACTGGTCTCAATACTGAGACCTGGGGAACCACAATAGTGGCTGGCCACCAACGGAGTGTGGCCCCATTCACCACCACTCTCTGGGCCTGGCCATCCAGCCAATTTTAACACAGTAAAGAGTGCACTTGTCCAAGCCATGGGCTGCCAGCTTCTCCAGGAGTATGCCATGGGAGATAGTAACAAAGGTTTTACTGAAGTCCAGGTAAGCAACATCCATGGTTATAAAGGCAGATACAGGACAACTTGTAAATGAGGAAATTCACTTGCCAACAGCCAACAGCTGGAATAAAACACAGGACTTGATAATAGCTTTTTGACTCATACTGCATACCTCTGTTTAAAAACTTGAAGGACCACAAATCCTTGAAAGTGACTATGAGAAAGGCAGAGCATCTGCACTAATTCTGCAGGATCATCCCCATTGGTGTGCTAACTGGGATGGACAGAACTTAACATCATTACAAGGAACAGTACTAACCCCAGTAAAAATTAAGCCTCTCACAGACGGTAACTCACAGATGCATCAGCTTTTCTTTGTAATGTGTTAAATCTCTGCATATTTTTTCCATTTTTGCTCTTTAATAGCTCTCCAGGACCTCTGTCAATTAGGAAGGGAGAATTATTTCATACGCTGTGCCTTTCTTGTGTCTTCACAAGAACTGTGTTGATGGAAGGCTAGAAAAGTGATTAATTAGGCTATGCATCTTTTTATCAGGCTATTTTGTGAAAAGCAAACTGTTATTAAAATTATCCAAAGTACTTCTTTATGAAAGATATTAATAGCACAACTATATCTTTTCTCGTATAACATGTACATTTTACTACTTTATCACTATTAAACAATACAAAAATGTTGTTTATTACAAGCATCTAGAGAATAACTCATAAGCCTTGAGATGTATATTAACAAGTTGTGCTGAGACTTTATTCCTCTGTTCTCCCAAAAACTATTGTGATATTCTCTCTCAAAAAGTAATTTAAATATAAAAGGAAGTATCTTTAAAGCATTCTTCACTACAGAGATTTGGTATTTGTTTCTAAATGAAACAGAATGCTTTCTATTAATACAAAACAAGAGTATTTCCATAACTAATTTACTTTTGGTCACAATATGGCCTTAAAGGATTGCCAAAAGCATTGTACTTAATCATAACAAATTAGTCTTTCATTGGATTAGCAGGAAAAGCCTGAGTGACAGCCACAATAGTACAGCATTACAGAAACTGAAACATTCATATTTTTCATCTTTTTGGAAAAGTAAGACTGACCCATCAGAAATTAATTTAAATTATTCTATTTTAAGCTGATTAAGACTGGTACCTGGAACAGTCAGTTATTTTTCTGTCTACTCTATATCAGAAAGACAGTTCACTAATCCAAAAAAATTCTAATTAAAAGGATGAAGAAGGTAGAAAAGTCAGTAAGAAAGACACTGTCTTCCGAAGTATGTGAGAGAAGTCCAAATGCAGTACAAGTCAGCAATCCCTCATGTAAAGTCCTTTATAATCCCCTTTCACACAACATCTAATTGGTTGGGGTAACCCAGAAGAAAGAGCAAGGAGGAAGCCCTGCAGGGCTGTGTTAAAGAGAAGTGGGACCAGGAAACATCCAATGGGAAACCGTGTAGTTCAAAGTGACCAGTGGAGGGGAGAGCTTTCCAGGACATAGCCATATATGGGATCTGAAGTATGGATGCAGGTAACACAAGAGAAATACGGGATTTTACCACAGCTCAGGCAGAGGGTTCAGATATTGGAGGAAGAAGGCTGAGGGCTTTGCCTTGGCTTTCTTCCCACCAAAACCTGAAGCTCAAAAGCAGCAGCTTCTGCCAAATGTGCTGCTACAGTTTATTCTGGTTTTAATTTTCTTCAAAACAAATTTTTTTTAAAGGCTTTCATACGAATAGCCCTGCTAAGAGGCTAATCCTAAAGGATGCCAACAGTGCCTGTGAATGTAACTGCAAATCTCATACAGTGCACACCGACTAATCAGTGTTTCAGTGAAAGATACAAGAAAAATGCAAAACCAGAATACATCTTTTTATAAGCCTCTTGCATCACATGTGAAAGTGTACATGTTCCTAGGAGTGAGGCCATCAACCTGGGCTTCTTGTGCAGCTATTTGCTCTCTCTGCCTCTGCCATGCACAGCCTGAAACCACATTTTTTCAAAGTATTGTAAATTAATGTGAATTAACAATTATTTCAGGGTTTCAGACAGACAAAGACTTTTCTGGAGACATCTACATCTTATGTCCTTGATGGTTCTTACTGTCTATGCACAACAGAAAGACAATGAGAATATAGGCTGTCCATACAGCCATGAATTAGGACCTTCCTGTGATGGTGGCAATGAACTTCTATATCTCACAGAAGCAGCCTCAGACACTTAATGCAACTACAGTCTAAAGGTCATTTCTTGAACAACGGGTAAAAAATCTGCAGCCATACATGGTCAAGGTGAGAGGCACTCGAGAGGAAATTTCTGGTGACATGGGAGGAGCCCTGCAAAGACATGAGAACATAGCTGGCCAGTGATATTTTCAACCAACACTTTTAAAAGAGGAGTAACTGACAGTGAAACAGAAGGTCATTGCATATCACCTTAAATTAGCTATAATTTTATTGAAATTTATATGACTACATGATGGTTTTGCAATTTATATGACTAACGCAGAAAATAATGAAGTGTCATAATTGTGTCTCAAGACATTTAAATAGAAAGTATATGTAGGGCTTGTATAAATGTTACTTTATCAGATGTTATCATTTTCATCACAATTATTCTCTTTCAGTTGTCTTACTTCCTCCACTCCCCCACAAAAGTACAGTTCCCAAATGACTATATGAGTATCAACCCATTCTTATTTTACTAACATGAATAAAAAAGTTAATCTATGCATATACGTTTATTCAGTTAAAACTAGTTGAATTCTGCTAAGATGTGTATTATGAAAAGAAAATGGCTCCCAGGAAACACAACTTAAAAACATGCCCTGCTTCTTTCAGATAGCCCTCAGCATATGCAATTACCCAGCAACTCACTGGGGACAGAAAACAAATAGAAAAAGGTTCAGAAAGCTCTTGTTTCAGTTGCTTAAGGAATTATTTTTTCCTAAGAAATTATTTTTACTTATCAACCTTTGTCTCTTTCCATAGTTGTTACCTAATTGTGTTAACACAACTTGCAAGTATTCTCCAAATAACTGCAAAACATAAACACACAACTACCCCTTATACTTCTGATTTTGTGTTAACTACTATGTAGTACGTATGTTCAGAATTCTCTCTCCAAAGACACTGAGTCAGCTTTAATTGTTTAGGTAAGGTTTTAGTAACACACTTTGAAGCTAGACAGCAACTCTTTGATCTTTAAAAGCTTAAGTGAGAGACCCAAGTGTATATCCTCAAACTTGCAGTTAATCTGAATTAAGACTCAAAATGTGGGACTGATTCACATTTCAAATTAATCAGGCATCTTAAGATGACAGTGGCTAACTGATTATTGCCTGAAATATGTCATTCTTATAGAGAAGTAAATCCTAAGAAACATTTACCCTATAATGTTTTTTATGTATATTTTTATCTTTACCCTATAATGTTTTTTCTGCTATGAAGACCTCATTACATAATACACTCAAAGAGAAGCAATTTCAGTTCTTCTTGGAGTCAATAGACACTGTATCCAACTATTCACATGACAGGAAAATTTAATCATTTCAGTTTTGCTCTCAGAACACAGCTAAAAGAAGGCAGAACAAAGCATATATATGTCAAAAGTGCACAACTGCACTTCACATCAATGCAGAAAATTCCACAAGAACTGAAGCGATACTGAAGAGTGAAATGTAATACTAGGTGATTTTTTTTTCTTTGCATAATGGTGGTTTGATTTTCTCCACATTATTCCAAAAAGAGAGGAGTTTCTTCACATCCTTCCTCTTCCACTTCCATAATTATGTCTGAGCACCACTCCCAGCATAAACTCACACCTTTTTAAAAATATTAAATCACACACATCTAGGTTTGAAAAAAGATGAAAAGAACACTAGTACAATAATTCTTATGTAACATCACATAACTCTCTTGCTTTAAAAGGGCAACACACTTAGAAAAGATGTGTTAGTCTAGTTAAAATTATGCTTGGTAGTCGCAAAAAAGGACACCTGGATTCACAAAGAGATTGTGGTTAAGCCAGAAAAAACTTAGTACAAGAAAAGCAAGCCTAAAAGTGCCCTGCTATGACTCAACTCTTGAATGTTGGGGACCCCACAGTCTCTTATCTGTGTAAGAAGGAGACAAGTATGTTAGACTTTGCCAGGCAGCTGCAAACTGAGTCTAGAAACACAGCCCCCACACGCCCCCAGCCACACAGCTGAAACTGCAGAACTGCTGCCTCTCTCCCAGAGCCCAGAACTCCAGCAAAGTCTCTCTACTCCACCAAATGTCTACTGCCTTATACTTAACAACAGGAAAATTACAAAAACATTCATCTTAATATATACACTAGGATCCTATGATGCTATAACAAAAAGTAAATAGTTCAGAAAAAGGGAGAGTAGGGGTCTACGCAAACATCCAGCCTGGAATGCTTTCTGAGTCTTTAATCTTCCTTTGGAGAAGTGTCAGAGGACCTCTCTGATGCACTTAATAAACCTGCACCTACTTAACCATACTCCTCGCTGTGAGAATGTTGCTTGTTTTTACATGCAACATATGGGACAGTAATCCTGAAATCCTCAAATTAGTGTCAGCACAGAGCCAGCAGCTGACACTTATGTGTGCTACAGATGCCTTACATGCTCAGCACTGGCTGTAGTCTTCAGCTTTTAATCATGTCATGACTGCAGAGCTATGCTAGTAGAAAGTGTAGCCTTCAAAAATGAGATATAATCCCTTCATTTGTCATTTATTGCAAAAGTCCTGAGGAGTTACTTCAAGTTTTCCTCTATTATAGCTACTTTCTTACTTTCTCCTCTTTATTTTAATATTCAAGCCTTATGAGCTGCTAGAAGAAGATACAAAAAATGCTCTGATTGGGTATTCAGCCAAGTTCAATTGACCACAAGAGGTTATGAAAAACATTTGCATGCACAGCATAAAATAAAGTTGCATTACCAATTACAGGAAGCATTTTTCATGCTTACACATAACTGATTTCAAAAAATTAACTTAAAAGTGAGGACTATATAGCTCCTCCACACAGAATAAAATAGCTAATTCATTTACTATCCAGTGAGACTTTCTTGGGACCTGTACATTGCTAGCTGACAGTCAAAGCACTGCAATCACATGGAGTAGCTGTGGCCTCAGATTCAAGATTTCCATGCTATATGTCTCTCAGCGTTAAGGAACATCTGTCAGTCCAGGGCAAATGTGGATATTCACTGGATCACAGACAGTCTTAGAAAAGAAGTCTGAAAATAACATAGAAGCATAGACTGTAGTCACTATTCAAATTGATGGGAGAGGAGTTAGTAATACAATATTGTCACAGACATTACTAGGTTTCAGAACTAATTTTCTGCTAAAAATAGTGAGATTATACATTCTACTGTTGTCTTCAGCTAACTCTGGTCTCCAGTGAGAACCAAATACTGCCCTACATTTCCCCTAACCGTTCTCATCTGCATTTTCCACCTCACAACCTATTTCATGATGAACCTGTGAATTTTCAATTTAAAGCATTACTGTCTATGGAAAAAACTTGGAATTATCAAAAGAGATATGCTGTATTATTTGCAAAATTCAATGAATACCATTTTCCGCTATTTACAGAATTAAAAAACCATTCATGTTGCTTTCTCTTAGATTTTGGCCAAGCTTCCTCCAAAACACAAAATTTGCAATCAAAAATAACTACTTCATGTAAACACATTGATGAAATACTCCTCATTTGACTCCAACTACTCTTGTCATTTTATCAGACCCTTTACTGGACAGCACAGACACATCGGAAAGAAAATTCTGGTGGTAGAGATGACAACTATTTTGTAATGTACCATTACAGATTTGAAAGAAAATCAGAATGAATTAATTTCATTTGTTCTTAATGACAGAACAAGAGGAAACACATCAAGCTGTAGTAGGGTACATTAGCCACCCTACCAGAGGAAAAAATTACACTCACCAGATCATTAAACAATCTGCCAAGTGAAGTTACAGACTCATTATCACTTGAAACATGACACCTATCAGAGAAGCCAGAAATAATAAATTTGCCTTGCCAAAATTGTAATGGGTTGTCCATAGATTCCAGCAGAAACACATTCCAAAACTAAAATGACTTGATTACATTACAAAAATTACTTGTTATTACAGTCTGCATTACTTTGTTTAGTCAGTAAGAAAGTGAAAAAGTGAAAAAGTTTGCTATAGCATGAAAAGTGCTATAGCAAACAGCCTCCTGAAAGATTACTCGACTGGCAGTGTATTTAATAAAGCCTTCTGTTACAAACCTTCACTTCTTTTCTTACTCTTTCAAAATTCATATTTTTGGAGAATGTAATGTCACTTAGAGCAGAAAATAAAATCCCTTCAGTTGTATTTTTGCATATATTTTCTATACAATAAAAACAGTGCCACCTGCTTGTCATTTATCCCACTCTATAACTTCTGTGAGGAAAACCACCAGGTATGGGAGTAAACAGAGCCTCAGGCAATCAGTGAGGCAATGGCAGGGTTCCAGCTGTCCCAGCCAGCTCTGCACAGCAGGCACTCAGTGTCCGGGAGCAGCAGGAGCAAGGGGTGCACCTGAGGGGGCAGCAGCAAAGGAGCAACAGACCAGGGAGCATCAGGCAAAGGTGGAAGACAAGGCCAAGCCAGGAAACCCAACAAGAAGTTGTGAGGAAACCTGGTGCCAGTGTGGCTCAGTTTAGGGTATTGGGCTGGGCTGAAATGGGGCTCCTGGGTCTACAGCAGGGACACTGCAGCCCAGTGGTGCTCTCAGGGTTCAATTGACCCCCACCATCAAAATGCATTGCTTCTGGTTTTGAAGGCATGAGGGCTTGGTTGAAATGCCATACTGTAATTTAGATTTTACATTCTGATTTTTTTTCCTCAGCCTTAAAACAAATTTTATTTACAATGGTCAGCTGATTGTGAAAATTAAACCATTCCAGTACAGCTAGGGTAACCTCTGTCAGCATGGCACAGGTATTACTATACTGAGACAGGCTATGCTTAAAATGAGCATCTCCTCAGATGTTTGTCACACTGGGAGGAGCTTTCCTGCCAACTTTAGTGACTTAAGTAAATGACACAGAGGTCTTAAAGTTAGAACTTTTAAAACATTATGTTTAGTAGCATGCATACTTTAACCTAGAGGGAATGACATTAGCAAGGGCAGTAAAAAGTACAACAGCAGTGACAAACACCACAGTGCCTGCTTTGCAAGCCCTGTCTTTGAGCAGGTTCCTGTGGCTTAGGAAGAGGGAATATGAGGACTGTTATTTAACCCTAACACTCATACATTTTCTTACAGACATCTCAAGCTGCACATTGAATGGCTTTCACAGACAAAACAACAAAATACATGCATTAAAGCCTCAAAACAAGTCATCTCCCAAATAGAAAAGTCATTGGCAGGCTGACAAAGAATTGATCTTGATCCAGCAGGTCATGCACTTCACTTTCAAGGACAGCCCTGAATAACATTTTGTAAAGACCATGAAAAGGAAATACACCAAAAAAATTAAAAGATAGAATCTTTAGCCAGAAAAATGCTAGCTGTAAAACAGCAACCAAAGTTACAATGATTGACAATTTAGCAAAGTTCTTTTTTCTTCTTAGATAGCAAAGCTAATTAAAATTGGTGAAGTCATCAAGTCATTTGTGACTTATCCTGAATGTAATATAATCTCATCTGAAAAGCATGAAATTGTTCTGCCTATATCTATTACTTTAATTCTTGATAACTATTATAGTCATTCAATAATCCAATTACTACAAATTACATTGCAGAAGTAGATCTATGCAATAACCAAAATAGAAGAGACTTGTGACATTGTCTGCACAACTTTAGTCAACCAAAAAAAAATTAGGTAAAACAAACTGAAAAAAACAAAACTTGTTTTGATTTCCCACAATGGGTGTGTCTGAAAGTGGTGTAGCAGAACAGAACACTCTATCAACATATATACATTTTCAAATTCAAGAGTCAAAAATGCATATGTAATCTAGAATGCAATATTAAAATTGACTTTTAATGTAGTTTGGTAGGTGCTGTTTGACATCAGTAAATAGGCACTCATGAATGCTGACCAAAAAAACATCCTAAAATACCAGAACAACATATTCATCCATATAAGCCTCAATTTTCTGGTGCCCAACACAGAAAGGTTTCGTCTAATACTCCTGAGTATAGAGCCACTGAGAGTCGAGCTTTGCATGTAAGGAAAAAGTTCCCAGAAGAAGGGATATTTAATAAATACTGGTATTAATCATCTACTTCCACTGGTTCAAAATCTGTTTTCACTTCAGAGAATTTTAACACTAATAAATACTTAGCTTAAGTTTATAAACACAAGACCAGGGTCTTGCCCAAATGTCTGATCAAAATCTAGCATTTCAGTGTCAGATCAGGAATCAAAGCCAAAACCACGCATGTTAAGGGAGAAAAGATGATACAATCTTAAGGGTACAAGGTTGCAAAATATTTGACTGAAAGGGTGAAGAGGAAATCAAAACTGTTTCATTTTCCAAACACTTTAAATTAAAATTTTAAATATAAATTATATTAAGAACCCCACAAAACAAGCTAGCGAATATGCTGCTTTGGAATATGAGCCCACGTCATAAACAGTGAGTTTAGAAAAATCATTAGCTGTTATGCAAAGTTAGAGAAATGTTAAATGGTAAGAAACATTTATATTTATCCTCAGTTTTACACTTCAGGATATGAGGATGCAACATTCAATTGAGCAGCTCACCAAGCCTGATGGAAACCTACTGTCACTGCTGTCTTCAGCCAGCTGGGGTCTGTGGTCTGATGACTCACATCAGCAAAGGGAACCAATAAAATCCAGTGTCCCCACTCAAAGCTACACAGCACTATCATTCCTCATGATAGAGGAAAACATATTAGAATTACACTAAAAAAGTTAAGACCATTCACAGTTTTCTTCTCGGCTTGGATTTACAGAAGAGAAACACTTTACAGAACATTTAAAACAGTCCTGTGGAACAGAAAGAATGGGGGGCTTATTTCACAGATAATTGGAATATAATGATCACACAACTTTTTACTACATGTTTCACCGTATGTAACGAACAAGCTTTGTAAATCCATATGCAACAAAGAAAATCTTGAAACAGACTAATCATTATCATCATTTGCAACAGTAAAAAAGTATTTCTTTTCCTTTTTGAAATGATGAAAAATATCAAGCAAAAATTTGAATTGCACAACATTTTTTGAAAAAGTAATTTTTCAGAAATTGTTGGATGCTTTTTGCTTCTATGCTCTGGACTAAAAAGCCCAGAAAATAAACTGTTCCCATACCTTTCTTTAAGGTATTTACATTCAGCCTTCATATGCATCACAAATGAAATCTCCATTTCATGGAACATGAAAACATGTTCTCTGAAATTATTCAGAAGTGCAAAGCACAATCTGGCTCTGTAAATCTCCAGAACTGCTGAGAGGTAATGCAGGCAGGAAAGAAACAAAATATGCATGTGTACACTCAGGCACAAGGTAAAATAAGATTCATACTCAGTTCTGACAAATTAATTACAAAAGTTCATACTGATTTATAAACTGTCACCCTCACTCAAGTTACCACATCCCACAGGAATTGCACTTGTATTAATGAGATCCGGTGGACCAAAGAGTTTTTACACAAAAAACTGTTTTTACACAAAATACTGCAAAAACTCGTGTAGTGATTACAAGGATGAAAATGAAAAAAATAAATAATTAAGCTATAGTGCTAATGTAAGTTATGAAATATTACCGAGATGCCTGTTATTTCGGCTTATCCCGGTAATCAGTCGAGACGCAGAATTAATGAGAGCTGGAGTCCGAAAGTTCTTGTTCAGAGCAAGGCGGAAAGGGGGGAAACCCCTTTCGTTTAATTCTTATATACACTTTTAGAAATCACAGATCATTGGAGAAAATTAACACTTCCGTCTCTAACTATATTGGTTAAAAGAAGTGTCCGTCAAAGGGATCTGTGTCCATGGGAAAGGAATGTAAAAAGATAATTTTTACAACAACATAGCTATGTTTACAGAAATCGTCCTTGAGACTGTCTAACAGAGAAAACTAGCTATTTTACAGTGAAAAATGGGCAACAATGAAATAACTGCAGATGTGAATTATTTGAATTTCTACATAGCATTTCATATTCTAAGAGTTCTTACTGTTTTAGTGCTTGAGATAAATAGAATATTTCAATTACATCTAGAAAAAGGTGACAACCACAGCTGCAGAAGAAATCAGTTTTGCTGAAAATAATTACTATGTTTCACTTTTTGTTTTCTTCTGATATACCCCCTCACATTTTGCTCAGTAAACTTTTTTCTTTTTATACCTCTGCATTTTTTAGTTAGTATTTAATCTTTTTAAATACATATAATTTTTCTCCATGGTTACAAACGAGGTTTGTTGATTGTCTGTCCTGGTTGAGATTCCAATTTCTCTTCAGTTGGTTCATGATCTGAGTACCTCTATTATAGTGAAAATACTGAACAGCACAACACATTTATATCAGCTACTATTCATTTAGTTTCAGCTACTATTTTAAAAGATCTGATATGAAGTAATTCAAAACTGCAACTGCAAAGCTAAGTTTGAATTTGAAATGTAATTGTGTCTGACCCATCTTTAATAAATTTTTGCCTACTTTAAACTAGTAATTTGCCATTATTTGCCAGCAACACCAAGCTGTGTGATGCAATTAACACACTGAAGGGAAGGGGTCATCCAGAGGGACCTTGACAGACTTGAGAGGAGGGCCCATGTGAACCTCATGAAGACCAACAAGGCCAAGTGCAAGGTCGTGCACTTGGGTTGGGGCAATACCAAGCACAAACACAGGCTGGGTGGAGAATGGATTGAGAGCAGGCCTGGTGGTGCTTGTTAAAGAGAGGCTCAACATGACCCATCCATGTGTACATGCAGCTAGGAAATCCAGAAAGCAAACCAATTCTGGGCTGCATCCAAAGCAGCACGGCTAGCAGGTCAAGGGGGAGGATTCTGCCCCTCTACTCTGCCCTGGTGAGATCCCACCTGAAGTACTGCATTTGCTTCTTGGGGCCCAATATAAGAAGGATGTGGACCTGCTGAAATGAGTCCAAGGGAGAACCATGAACATGAACATTGGGCCCCCCAGAAAAGATGCTAGGGAAACCTTGAAGCAGCCTGCCCTAAACATACCCCCTAAAGGGGACCTACAAGAAAGAGACAGACTTTTGACAAGGGTTAGCGGTGACAGGACAAGGGGGAATAGACTTTAACTGAAGGAGGATAGATTTAGATTAGGTATTAGGAAGAAATTCTTCACTATGAGGGTGGTGAGACACTGCAACAACTTGCTCAGAGGATGTGGATGGCGTGTTCCTGGAAGTGTTCAAGGCAAGGCTTCCAAACCATTCTATGAATCTATGATAAGAAAATAAAATCCATTACTGAATGCTGGAATTTTCAAGATTTTAATAAATCAGTTGTTGCAGAAGAGCATCATACATTTCACATTATAGAAGGAAGAAACCAGAAGTATAACATTAGCTTTCAGAAGTCTCCTAGAAAATGCTTTCTCCATCCCATTGCTATATATCCATTACATTAAATCTTCCTATCAGAAAATATAACACTCCTACTTGTTGTTTAGTAACACAGTGTTCCATGGTAACACAGTGGCCATTTTACATTTTATTATGTGGCTTTCCCATATTATGACTAAGGATTAGATCTTCTTCTGCCTAAATTAATTTTATATTCAGTGTCTTCAAGGAGCAAGAGCCTTAATGTAACCTTATTTTTTTTTCACTGACAAAAATTAAACATTATTACTCTAATTAGTACTTTATCTGAAAAGAAAGTACTGGACACTGATTTTGTGATTCCATTCAGGTTATCTTACTTATATTCCACTTCCTGGTAGTACCACAGAGAGACATTGGATCCCAGTATGACATGATCCACCACAGGGCCCCCTGGAGACCTCTAGTGCAGCCTTCTACTCGAAGCAGGGTCTGTTATGATAGGTAGATCCATAACCATTACCTCCAGAATCCATGTTCACCCCTCCAGACCATAATGTACCTGTATCCCTGCTATAAATACATGGAAGACAGTTTCAAAAGCCTTACTAAAGTATAGGTAAACAAAATCTCCTACTCTCTCCTTGCACACAAATCCCATCATTTTATTATAAAAAGCAACTGGGTTGGTCAGGCATGATCTACCCTTGCTAAGTCCACACTAACTGTTCATAATCGTCTTCTCCTTCATGCACCATTGAAATCTTTATCACATTCCAAGAAGATCCATGATATTGTGAGGGCCCAAGGTGAGGCTGCCAGCCTGTATTTCCCCATATCTAACTTTAGGTCTGTTATTAAGATTGGTGCAAGGTCTGCCTTTCTCTGCTTATCCAGAACCGACGCTAAAGCCTATGATCTTTGAAAGATGATAGTAGCCTTGCAATGACATCAGCCAGTGCTTTCAGCACTCCTGGATGCAGCTATCAGGTCCCATGGAGTTCTTGCAACAGAACTGTCTCTTGATCCTCGCCCACTGCTGGCAGTATTCCTTCTCAGACTGCACTGAAAATCAGAGGCCTAGGACACCTGATAGCTGAAAACAGAAAAAGAAGGCACCAACCAGAGCCATAGAATCATCTACACTGGAAAAGACCCTTAAGATCAAGTCCAACCATAAATCTAATGCTGCCAAGCCCACCACTAAACCATGTCCCTAAGTGCCACATGTACATGTCTTTTAAATAACCTTGGGGATGGTGACTCAACCACTTCACTGGGCAGGCTGTTCCAGTGCTTGATAACTCTTTCAACAAAGAACATTTTCCTAATATCCAATTGAAATCTCTCTATGTACAACCTGAGGCCATTTCCTCCCATCCAAACTTGAGGCCTATTCCTCCCATCACAAAGTACCTCAGCTCTGTGTCCACTGTCACTTTCCCCATTCAGCAACAGTCCCACATTTCCCTCGTTCAGCCTTTTAATATTGATATAGTGACAGAAGCTCTTCTTGTTGCCCTCAGTGTCCCTTGCAAGCCTTAACTCCATCTGAGCTTTGACTGTCCTGACACCATTCCTACACAACCATGCAGGGTTTCTAAATTCCTCCTTTGTAGCCCATCTTTGCTGCATTTTTTGCAGGAAAGCATGGCCATGAGTTCCCTGTTTAATAAAGCTTCTATTCTGCCAATTCTACTTGACATCCCGATTATTATGACAGACATTCTTGCTCATGGACGAGGTTTCTTCATGATGTTTCTTGTCTGTCACTCCACTCTGGCTGGAGAGAGGGTTAGATATAATTACCTACAAATTTCACCATTACAACAGTAATCTCATGCAGATAGGTTAAAGACAGAATATAATTATCATTGTTTATTAGTATGAAGATAGACTAAGATATTACATACCTTAGAGTTTCCTTGATCAAAAAGATAAATGCTGTGGCCAAATGTTTACTTAACGTACACTAAAACAATGTCTGTAATTGAGCCTTCCTTTATTCTCCTTCATAAAAGAAGTCTAATACTCAAGACACTCTGGATAAAAATAGAGATAGTTAAGAACATATCATATTCCTCCAAATTGTCGTCTTCTACTGATTTTCTCCTTAAAGGAGAAGACAGTCAGTAGTAAAAGACACACTTCAACTTCAAAAGGATGGCCTTCATCTGCTTTTGCTTCTTCATTTTCTTCTTTTTAGCAATACTTTTTAGAATTACAACTGGAATACATGAAAAACACCGTCACCGTGAAACTGCGTAGGAACAGATTGCTCAGATAACTTTGTCTCTAAGGCTGGAGATCTCACAAAATCTAAACCTGAACCTTGGATCTGGGAATCGGGATATCTAACATACCACCCAGATATTTTAAACATCTTACTTTCAAGAGGCAGATTCTCCCAGCCCCAACTGAAACTTATTAGCTCCAGCCTAGAAAACCAGAAAAACCTAAAATACAGAGGCATACATTTATGTGGATGTAAGTAGCACACTGTATGTCATAACATTCCTGAAAGGTTTCTGATTCCTGAGTCACAAATTGCCACTCTACTTTAGTGCAGAAAAATGAATCAGTAATTTAAGCAGAATAATTCTCTCACAGAACCATGAAATAAGCTGAGCAGCAATTAATAATTCCATTCTTACATATGCCAAGCAAACAAGTGGAAAAAGATCTGTGGACTTGGTTGTTGTCTATAGCTCTGAACACTCTTTGTAGAACATGCTGTAAAGAAATTGCACAAATAGTTCCAACTCAAACATTTTAACTGGTTATCACTGCTATAAAAAGAATTAGTGTCTAAATTTTGTCATGGGCAGTTTGATTGTGAACCTGTTCATGCCCAGAATATTGTGATTATCCCCAGGATTGTTCACTTCGCAATCATATGAAGGGATTCTTCTATCAAAACGGCTGCAAATCTGCAAGCTAAAAACACAACAGTCAAGCACACAAAATTATTCTAATGAAATAAACAGCTACAGAAACATCAGAATTTTTTTCTATAAAAAAGTTAGAGAAAATCACAAGCTAGACATAAATCAATCATCTATTTCATGCTCCAAGACATGTAATGATGACTAGTTCATGAGAGACATATAGAGTATGAGATATTGACCAGGCCACAGCTGGATTCCTATGAACAATTTTTACAGACAGATATGGGCCAACTGAAAGAAGTCAATAACAAAAAAAATGCTTATTCAAAGAGCAAAAGGACTGATGCTGCTTATACTACAGAAGATAATACTGACAGTCTTCAGATACACAAAAAGCTGCTGCAAAGAGCAAATATTGTACTGCAACATCAACTTGGGTCTCCACGTGCCAGGAAGCAGCAAGAATGGACTTCTCCACCAGGGAAGGCAAATGGGGAGCTCTGGGTGGTTGAGAGGCAGACAGGGGCAGTGTCCTTACCCACCAGAAGGAGGGTCCCACAGTACACAAGAAAAGTAGTGCAAAATGACAGCCAAAGTACAATATCAAACATGAAGAAATAGTGAGGGAAGTTTACAAACAGACACAGTTAATGCATGAAGAAGAGACATGTATATCCTCTTTAAATGTGATTAGATTAGAAACATTCTCTTCTGCTATTCAGATGATCCACAATGAGAAAACTTTTGTGTCATATATTTATTTCTCTTCACTACCACTATAATCAAATTGTTGGCAGATTAATAGTCAAGATACTAGCAAATACCTGAAAACATGCAACAGGAATTGAGAAAAACTGGGAATTAAGTCATTAGGGTACTGGGCACTGCAGTCACATTTATGTACTGCTTTTTGAAGGTAGAAAAACCCTATGTTACTCTTAGGATATGGGTGTCACCTCTTGTTCAAGGGTGGTTTGAACTAGAATTAAAGCACCTAAAATACTATTTTCAAAAGATTTTTTTAACTCTAACCTTCCTCCAATCTTATTTCCTAACTTCTCCTGATGAATTAATATGAAGAAAAGTTTCCCTTACCAAAAGAGACGTTGTTTTGCATGCCTCAAAGATTACCCATGTCTACTATGTGAAATATTCTTCACTAATCTTTTGTGCTTCATTTCTTAAAAGAACCAACTAATGATGCATATACTGCAGTCCATGAAGAAGAGGAACAAAACATCCAGCAGAAATTCTTTCCTCTAGAGTTCCTCCACTTGTGTAATTAAGGAAATTTGCAAATTGAGGGAACATTTTCCATCTTATTTCTCATAGCACACCTGAGAATAATTCTCCAAATCAAACCCTCTCAAATATAAAAAATTTAGGAAGGAATAGAAAGGAGGAGTAAGAGCTGTCAATATTTATTGTTTTAGCCTGACCTCCACTGCTATACACCAATTCTAAGGAAAGTGAGGGTTTAGCAGGGTAGGCAAGGAAGACTCAGGTACTTTCCTCATTTGTACACTACTGTGGAGCAAGGGGCAGTAGGGAGAGAGTGGATAGGAAGAGGACTGCATCTTTTAATCACATTAGGAATATAAAAACATAGAATGAAATTTACTGAGCCTGCACGTACACAGACTAGTAATGCCATATAATAGAAGTCCATCTGCAGAGTAAAACTGCTTTTTTCAGGGATGCAACCCTACCATGGGCATTTGGGAGAGATTTTAATTTGGACTTGTTACAGCATGGTCTTACAGACTTAACCCGCATTAGACTCTCAAATGAATCAGGTGCATCTATGAAACCCCTTTCAGTTTAACTTCATCTGAAAGCCTGCATGCTTCTGTATCAGCATTTTAGTTCACACTAGAAGAAGATTTTTGAAGTAAGTCTCCCCCAGTCATTCCCATTTCTGATGCTGTGCTCTCCATTATAGAGTGGCCTCAGAGCACAGGAGCTGGAGGTGTTCAGGGGCAAACCTAGACAGACCAACCACTAAGAGTCCCCAGGATCAGCCTAGAGTTAATCTGAAATCAAACTGAAATGGGAATGTTCATTACCTCTGCCTCATTCCACAAATCTACCTGTATTCAGATGTGCTACTTGCCAACATGGGATATAATTTTGATGTTTTCCAAACCACTTTAAAAAATGGATTACATGGCAATAAATAAGAATGATAATGAGATCCACCTGAAAACCCTGCCCATAATCCAAAAGTAAAATACTAAAGCACATGTCCTAGGATGAAACCAAAGACTTTCTGGAATGCGTTATTTTCCATCACCATTCTATGCTCCATTCTGCAAACCACAGATTTTCTAAATACTTGTTTGTTTGGGAAAAAAAAGTAAGTCCTTTACTCAGCTCATTCTTGATAAATTCCCCTGAGTAAAAGGCTCATCAAGTCTCAAACACTTCTGAGCACATCAGGTTAGTACAAAGACAAATAGGCAGCTACAGCAAAGAAAAGTCTAAGCAGTAGCACCTATACTAGCAAATAAAACAGCTGAGGGCCTGGAGGTCAGCTGGCACAACTTGTATGAGTGAATCTAAATGCTTCTGCCCTCCCTGAAGACAGGGACCACAATCATGCCTCCCACAGGAATGGCTGGTAACAAGTCACATTCTGGATATGATCTGGAAAGAATACTGCTAATTAGCATAGGAAAAAATATGCAAATAAAAATGCTAACATTTTAACAGTATGATCAAATGCATTTTAGTGCCTGGCACTATGCCATGGCCACCTTAGAATACTCTTACTGACTACATCTCTGTAGTACAGGCAGTAGTACTTCCCACCCACAGAAGGGAAAGGACACCAAAACATGTCTTCAGAAGGGTACTGACAACTCTCCCAGATCCCAAGGTAGAACTATACCTTTAAATCGTAGGATACTCTTTACCACCAGTAGAAAAGTTGGAAACTATCAAGTCTTGAATAACTAAGGCAAGGTGTTATGTTCCAACTAACTGAAAACAGTCATAAAAACTATCTGTATAACTCATTGGTGAAAGCACCTTAATTTCACATAAGAACATTAATTAGTTCCACAAGATATCGTATCTGTAAATATCAAGCAAGCTGATGAAAGACTGTTTAGATTGCAATTTACAATTAGTGTATCTAAATTTTTATTCTGTACAATAATGTTCAAGATGACAATTTTCTATTACATTTAAGCAAGAAAATACTTTTCAGTATTTCCTGCAGATCATACATAGAGAACAAGGAATACTGCTTTGATTATTCTTTTAAGTCACATCCCATTAAATATAAGATAGATAATTAGTTCTCAGTGAGCAGAAGCCCTCCTAAAGAAATATCAACACCACAAGTAAAAGAAGAAATTATAGTCAGACCAGTCAGTTACAGAGAAAGGCTATTCTTAGACCTAAATAATGTTCCCTCATCTTTCATTCTGGAGAATGTTTTGATTACTTAATTTAAAGAGAAAAGATCCCTTCTTCCTAGGACAAGAGTTTTTCAATTTATATTGCTAATACTCTCTTGGCTGGCCTCTATTTGCCAAAGATTGATGGAAATACTTGAAAAATAATGATGCTTTGTAAAACAATCTACTTTTTACTTTACTTATAAATTCCATCCAAAAGGAATTAATAGAATGTCATTATGTTAATCTCACACCTCAGTGCCATAAACCATGGCAGTAGGTTGGTGGATTTGTTTTGTTTTAGTTCTGCTAAATATACTGGGCTAAGTCATAACTTTTTTAAGGTAGAATAGACTGCCTTACAAAAAACAATTTTACAGTTCTCCCAGAGCAGACAACCCTAACAATACTTGTTTAAAATTATACATGAAGCACTCTTTGTAAATTTTTTGTGGCACTTGGCAATAAATCACATACTGGGTCAATAGAGGGGAAATTTTATAAATTTTAAAAGATTGTCTTCATTTTATGCTATAAATTGATAAAACAAAAGGTTTTTATGAAACAGAATTAGATTGACCCTAATTGGTCAGATTAAAATGATACTGGAATTATGAGAATTACAGTCAACTCTAACAGGTTTACTCAGTTATTTTTCACTGTGAAAACTATAGCAAATTGATACTAAGTTAAGCTTAGCAACAATCATAAAAGTCCAACAAACTGCTAAAAGATAGAAAGAAGAAACAGAGATAGCAGAGACTTAATATGGACTTTATAACATGGAAATGCAACTAATCCATTAAAAATAGCTCAGTACTCCCTGATGTCTAGGGAGCATCTGTCTGCCTACTCATTCCTTTCATATCCATTCTCTTTTTATAACTACTTTATAATGCTTCTAGTTGAAGGAAAAGCAAAATCCTCTCTTCCTTTATGTTAACTGAAATGGACCACCTACAAGAATATGGTCAGCTAATAAGAAAGCTTGATTTTTTTTTTGTTAGATCTAAAGCAAAGATTATGAAGAAAGAGCACAAGCTAGTGAAGTACAGAAGTAGAGGGGTAAATAACCACAACAGCACACAAGCACTATTAGTCACGATAAACTAAAAATTGAAGAGAAGACAAAAAAAACCCCTACATCAAGTCAGCTTGCCAGTTGTGGTTGGTGTGGGTGTTTTCCTCACTGTTAGTAAAGTACTACACATTTTTCCTCTTTCCTGATGTAAAAAAATTGTCTTGAGGATTTAGTCAGAGATGGTTCCAACTGCTACAAGATTGCCCTCAGTAAAAATTAAAAATCCAACTTTTGTTTTCTTATTCTAAAGGTTAATTTCAGTTAGTAAAAGTAAGAAGAACGGAGGATTCTTCCAAGCTACAATTTATGTGAACTGACTCTCTGTCATAAATAACAGACAGATCTTTGGGGTTATGTATGCAAATCAGATCTAAACTATTTCAGTGGACTAACTCTCTCCAATAGGTTGCTGTGGTAGCATTTTTAAGACAAGAGGACAAGTCTTAAGGTGCACCTTAAGGGGGGATTTAGGTTGGACATTAGGAAGATGTTCTTCACAGAAATGATGATTGGGCACTGGAATGGGCTGCCCAGGGAGGTGGTGGAGTCACTGTCCCTTGAGGTGTTTAAGAAAGGAGTGGATGTGGCACTCAGTGCCATGGTCTTGTTGACAAGATGGTGTTAGTTCATAGGTAGGATCCCGTGGACTCAAAGGTCTTTTCCAACCTAGGTGATTCCATGATTCTGTGATTTTGACAACTCAGGCTTCATACTTGCTTCCTGGACCATCTACCTTAAGGAGTATCCATACATTTCAAAGCTAAATATGATTAGAGCAGACAACTTTCTTATTGAATTATGCATGTTTTCTGAAAAGACCACGTTGTTTTTGAAAGGCCTTTGAGACCAACACATCCTGCTACATCCCCAACTTTTATTGTTTAACAGAATTGTGACAATGTCATGCTTTTGTTAACATCCCATTTAACAAAAAACCTACAGCTGTTAAAACTTCTGAAAGTCTAATTTTAATGAAGAAATTAATTTTTTGTAAATGAAAGGTACACTGAATAGGTTTAATTCTCATCTTCGGAAACTTTATAAGTAAAAAGTTTTGTACATATCAAATTTCACTTGATTGGGAGTAAAATTATATAACTCTAACCAGTGAATAAATTAGTCCATCTACAATTTCTGCCACCCTTCCCTTGGAAATAGCATTGTGGAATGAACTGGTAAATCAACCTTAAACTAATGTCAGTGAATTATTTCATCTACATAATATTTCAATTTTCTAATGTAAAATTAATGTGAAGTTTGTCCCTAATATACAAAGGAAAGTTGAGTTATGATTAGAGTTACAGTGCGCTGAAGTGTACCTATTATCTACAGGTTATCGGAAGACTTGGAGGGTGTCATGGTTTGAGCAGAGGGTCTTTGTTTAATGTTTGATAACTTTGGAAGATATATAATTTCTACATGCAGTAAAAATAAAAATTTCTTGCCTTATGAATTGTAAATGGCACTATCATAATCTATTCTGTGATTATCAGTTACAGAAGAAGTGGAAGAAGTATCATATAGCTAGCCCATGTATGATGAAGTTTTTGTCAGAAAATAATGGGGTTTTTTCCCCTCTACTTTCTACATATTATTAATACAGACACATACAGGTATGCACACATGTTCTGCTAGAATCAAAGATTCCTTTAATGATCACAAAATCCTGAATAACAGATTGGAGATTTTAGAACAGTAAAGATACTCTTCAAAGCACACTAGGAAGTCTAATCCTTTTATGTAGAGTAATTTTTTTCTTACTATTCAAAAAAGAGCATTCTGTTTAGCACACCCAGCATATGAACCATATGATGCACCAGATGCCTTAGTAAATAATTCATCTCTTAATCAAAAGTACGATAAATAGTTGCATAAAACTGTGAGGATGCAACTGATAACTACCCTTTCAAAACTAGAAAAAGAGGAGATTTTATGAAGACCAATAGCTACATGACAAAACAACACTGTCAGACTGAACTAGCAACATATGCTTAATTATGCTTCAACTGTATTCTGGAAAGGAGCATACAGCAGAGATTACTGCATATCCTATACTACTGTTCCATCAAAGCTTGTGAAGGGTGGCAGAAGAATGTCTAAATGCTGCATTTACAAAAAATGCCTAAGACAGCAGGATAGGTTGAGAAAAAGAGAGAAAAGACACATGATATAAAATTAGGTTGTAATGCCTGCTTGAAGAGAGTATTTTACTAGTATAGAAGACACTAGCATTTTATTAACACAACAACATCTATGAGTCATTCCTAAAGCCTTTCTAAAAATGTGACTTAATACTGTTAAGATACGATTTGTATGGAAAGATGCACCCATGAATTTTCTTGCAATATCTATGTCTTAGCTGCAGCCAGTGAAACAAATGAAAAATCTCTCTCTTTCCCTATTGATTGAACAGGTTTGCTGGAGAGGAAGATGGCAACACGCTCGTGACAAACAGCTTTCAAAATTGGATGTGTCCTCGTGATATCCAATATGAGACCAATTCTTCCGGCACCTTCCTCCAACAAACGTAGTATTTTTTACATACACCTAGAGGAAAATCACATCTTCTATAGAGGAAACAAAATAACATTTCTTACTACCTCCCATATCATTTAGCACTGTTCTGAATGTGTATCTTTGTTCTTCTGTATTTTTCATGCTACATATTAGCATTATATAAGCTACATAGTATATTCACGGTGATGCTAAATTTGTCCTTAGTTAGACAAGTAGTAGAAGACAGTAAATTAATTTAATGAATGTCTACAAAGTCCACATCCCTTATTGGATGGGACAGGATAGTGCATGATACAATGAGGGGGAAAAAAAAATCTAATTGAGATACAAAGGAAAACTTTGAAAAACATTCTCGACATACAATATGGGGAGTTTTGTCAGGTATTCACAAAATGTAAAGTTCTGAAAGACAATTTCCTCAATGCAAATTTACAAAACAAAACAAAACAAAACAAAACAAAACACAAAAATGAAAACCAACTCAAAACCTTCACAAAAATCTCTTTCCTTCAGTTTCTCCACTGGTAGAAGTAAGAATAATAATGCTCATGCACTTCAGTGCACTCTGATACTTATTATGTTAGTATTTACAGTTTCTCTGGTGTGCATATAGATGTTAACAATGGTTAGTAAGAACCAGTGTTATATCACTGTGGAAATGCTGTCCACCAGCATTAACAGTGTGGCCAACACTGTTTTTTAACTGGCTATGCGAGAACAGCCCAGCAATAAACAGAGGCTGAGCTACCCTGAGCCCCATTCAAACTCATTCCATTTGCTGTTATGCCTCCTACAAAACTGGGAGTAAAAGAGAATTACCATCAAAAGGTAAACCAACAAACCACCGTTTGGTGGCAAGGAAAATCCATCAAGAGCTGATGGTAAATATTTGACACCAAAAGGTTTTGATTCCAGCTCTGGGCAAGACTGCTTCTGTGGTTCTCAATAAATAAATTAAGTCTCTCTGCTGCACCTCACTGTAAATAAAGTGCAGAATTCAGTACTGATTTCAATCAAAGAAGTGCTACAGAATTCAGCCACTCAGACTCTGGCAAGTGTGTTTACAGTGCGGATGTTAAGCACCCATGAAAAAAAGCTACTGCAGCTGCACTTTGCACAGCAGATGGCATTACACAGAAGTTGTCTGTTTAGGAAAAAAGTTTTTCCTCAGTTTTTAATCATCCAGTGACTTAAAATTCTTATATAAACTGTGAAGAGGTAAAAATCCCCAAACAACAGACACGAAACAGTCATGCAAGTTTGGCATGGTGGAGGGAAGCATTATAAGGTTAATAATTTAAAGTATCATACAGCATGAGCATGTACAATGCCTCTTTAAACACAGTACAAAAAAAACCCTGACGTTTTGCATTGATTTTCCTGCCCAGAACTTCTCTAAATACTACAAATGCATTTTGTTCCCATAACAATCTGAACTTCACAAGGAGATGATAAATGAGATAATATTGATTAGATTGTGCTAAAGAATTCAAGTTCTTCAAGGTTATATCCTTTAGAGAGTTTGTAAATCTCATTACAGAAATCTGCCTGTTGATATACATAAATAAAGAGTGGCAGAAGGGTTCCAACATGACAGCTCTCAGTGGAGTCATGCTGTTCTTCAGACAGAAAGTTCAGACAAGCAGGTACAGAGGAGTTCAAAACAGTAGAATCAGCTTCCCTTTTTCAAAGAAAACAGACCAATAAAATTTAGATCATATCTGCAGTAAATGAGTATTACTGACAAAGAGGGTCTGGATTGAAACACAATCTTGGGCCTCAGTTGGCTTTAACTGTCAGATTCGTCTGTAATATGAAGGATGAGTAAATCCACTAAATTGTTCAAACTACTTTAACACAGTTTTTATAGTAAATTAATTTTAACTTCAGATGAAAGTCAGCATCAGCCTTTTCTTGTTTTTGGTGATGAAATAAAAACCAGAAATGTTGAGCAGTACACCAAAAAGCAAGTGCAATAATCTGCTAAATTCTCCTGGAGTTATGCATTCACTCAACTAAAGGAGGACAAGAAGAAGCATTTATACTATCCATCTGCTTTTTAAAAACTTCAGATTTCTCCCTGAGACATGGGTGTGGGGTATGTGTGAGGTGTGGGGAAGAAAATATATACTGAAAAGAGTCAGGGAACCTTCTGTCCTGATGGGTAGGAGTCACCAGTGCACAATGTCAACCACAAAGGCTGACAGCATCAGCAACAACATACAGCAATCCACGTAACCATTTCACTTTACTTGGCATTCATTAGACTGCACCCAGTTTGGGCCCTGCAACACAAGATATACTCTGACAAATGTGAGCAAATCCCATCAAAGCCCACTGAAATGGTCCAGGGGCTGAAGCTGTCCCCTGTGAGGAGCAGCTGAGTGTTGCGGTTTGCGGTCCTGCTTGAATTTAAGCTGGACCTGCTTGAACTTAAAGTAGTGGCTTTGAGGGAGGAGTTAACAGCACACCCCACTTCACCACAGAAACAGGGACCAGGGAGCAGCTTTCACAGAGAGGTTGTACAGTCTCCATCCTTGAAGTTTTAAAGATTAACTGAGAAAAGACCTGAGCAACTTAATCTGAATTCCACACGGTCTCTGCTTTCAGGGGAAGGTTATGTTCCTGGACTTTCCACAGTCCCTTTCAACCTGAATGAGTCTGATTTGTGTTTGCTGTCTCTACTACTGCCACTGACAAGTAATATTAGGTGTCAGTTTTGTAGGAACATGGTTATGCCCTGTTCCTTTCTGCTGAGCTCTACTACCATTTCTATTCTCAGCAGTCTCTGCCCTCTCAAGTGAAGGTGATTCTATTTATATGCATCTCATAAAATGTTTAAAACATAAAAAAAATTGCTTACAATATGAAACACAGATCTGAGGTGCAAAAGGAACACCAATGCTGTTCTTTTTCTGAGCAGCAGGTGGGCACAAGTCTTATTTCCATTAAGATGTTAAAGCCATAAGCTTGAATATGTTTTTTATCACCTTGATAACTGCTTTCATGGAGATATGTATAGGTAAGAGCAGCATTCAGATTTGCTTTGTGAAAGCAAGGAAGCCAAGTGAAGAAAAATGAAACATTTGACCACTCTGATATTTAATAACTGCTTGGTAAATTTCTTTAATAGATCTTGAAACTATGAATTTCACAGATTTTTAGGGGAAAAACATCCTCACAAATAAATGGGAAGACACTACAATTTACACTGGGAAGTAATTATATGGTTTAACACAATAGAGCACATGGACACCTTCTGCCTGTCATGAAGCTCCACCAGCTGTTTTCTTGTGTTTGCCATCCCCAAATCAGAAGATAAATTTTGTTCACAGAAAACGTTTCTGAAATCTGCTTTTGCCCAGCAAGGAATTCTTATTGAAAATGAGTATGTGAGAGAAAAAGCTTCAATTACTAAGTATATCCTATTGATTTGTATTGTGGCATAGACAGATCTTGGAAATTATCTTGAAATCCATGCCACCTTAGTACTGATAACCTTTCATAAAAAACACAGGAAAATTGAAGCTTCTGACAGCCATGTACAGCATGACTGAATGGATTCCAAGCTTACCATAATACTGGTGTGGAATATTGATAGTGGTCATCTATTTTACAAAAATTTCAAGATTAAATGTTGACCCTGAAAAGATAGATAGGGAGTAGACAAGATACCGATGTTTGTGGTAACATGACACCTAGTGTTCACTTTCAGGAAGCTTCTGTATTGGTGGGTTCCAAATGCTGAAGGAACATCAGTGTCCCAGGACCCGCTTTCCAAAAGGTAGATATTTATACCAGCATCTCTAACCAAGTGCCTAAATCACACAGACAAAGTGAAAATCGAGAGGAGGAAAGCAATAGAAAATCTACCTGTGCTACACTTGCTCTTCCTGAGTGCACAGCTTGGGTAACTGCAGAAAAGAGTGCTGTCCAAACAAGATTCACATTGCATTTTCTTTTCTTTGGGTTTCTGCTGCTGCAATAAAGGTCTGCCTATTGCTTGTTTTCTGGTTGTCTATGGAAGTCATTAGCAAACTGGATCTACCACATATAACCTGCACAAGTTTAAGAGAAGAGTCTCAATTTTAAAAAATCCACAACTAGTGACAAGGTTTATTTATACATAGCAATGAACTGTACCTTTATTTCTTAATTTAAAATTCTGGTATATCAACAGTACAAGTGCCTGTTAGGCTATCATTCCTTTTTAAGCTTCTAGCAGCACAAAGAAAACCACAATAACTAATGCATACTAGATCAAAGAGGCCATAAAATCATGGCACAAGCACTCTGACATAGTGAGTAACAATTACTAAGAAATATGACCCCTTGAGTATTTCTAAGGGCAAAGGAGGGAGGGAAGGATTATATGAGAAATTAGAAGAAAAAGTTCACTACAGATAGAGGAAACATATGCTACCTTTTGAAACCAGATGAATAAGAATACACATCTGATATGGAATGAAACAGGTGTCAGAAATCACACTAAGAGACTAGCGAAACATTAGAGACAAGGTCTGACTGAAACTTCAGTTCTATAGAACAGAACATAAACAACAGCACTTCAAGAAGTTTCTAGATATACTGTGAGAAACATTCTTAAAAGAGCTTGTTAGTGTTAAAAATACATGCACAAAAAATAAATTAGTATTGTATTTAAAACCTAGCATTCTGTCTTTAATTTAAAAGCATGCTGTTACTTTCCAGGGAGTAGTATTTAATTGTTATCCTTCTGAAAAGAAAAAGAAGCAACACCAACACATCTATCTTTAAGCATTCATACTGTCTAGCCATCACAATCCCAAACAATTAATTTGACTCCACAAACAGTAAACAGTAACTACTGTTATTTCATCTTACTTCTGAGAAAAATGTGCACACACCCAGGACACAGGTATCAAAATACACATTTTTCTTTTAACAAGGTAAACAGGTCTAGATTGCAAGACTGCTAAATAACGCCAAAAGATGTAGTCAAGCACTTATCACACTGTTAATTATAAATCAAGTTCTTATTTTTTAATATATTTTGAGTATAATTCACTGCAGAAGTTTAGTATGTGGCATCTCTGGGGAGCCAGGCAGTTATGAACTCACCTAAATAAGTATCTGCCATAAAATGTCCCTGTTGAACTTAAGAGTCTATATGGTTTTTTTACTAAGACTATATATTCATGCTTTTGTTCAACTATACACCTCTATTTAAAATAGGCAAGAAAGTGAGGCTACATTTTTCTGTTTGTTAGAAACAGACAGCATGCCAAAGACTTAGATTAAAAGCACTATTTCTCATTTAGGGTTGAGGTAAACTCTACAGCCACATGCCTTTAGTTCCTGTCACTGTTATCCAAAAGGTCAGTTCACCATTCTTTAATGGTCTAGTTTGGTCCCAGGCAGAAGTTCCATGAGTAACAGCAGAAATGGCATGTCCTATTGGACTTAAACATACACATTTAGCACAACTACAAGAACACCAGTCATCAATTTCACCTAATGATAGTGATTATCCCTCACCTTTAATGCTGCAATATCCTGAACTGCCATACAACCTACTCAGCTGTTAACATTTTAGATAATTGCTGCACAGGTTATTTTTGCAGTTCATGAACAGGTCTTACAAATTAAGAACTGTGAAACAGCTTTAAAACACAGAGGATTCCACAGTAGGTTTAATTCCATTATTTCTTTTTGAATTATAGAAATTCTAAAAGCCCAAAGGTTAAATTTATGCATCTCTTCACACTCAGTCAAAAGATATATGCAAATACATAGTGTGAAAGTTGCCTTGGACAAGACAGCTGTTTGTTTCCACAGATTTATGTGCGGCTGTCACACATGCTTACGATGTATCCTCTACCCTTTGCTTCTATGCTTGAATTTCCAAATATTTACTCTCAGTTTTATGATTATAGAAGCTTGAAGCAGTTACAAAATTCACTGTGAGGGAGAAAGTGTAAGTCAGTGTTCATACAGCTGAGACACCTTCTAAACAACACTCTGGATAAAACACGAGGAGGATGAACACAGTTTTTCTTTTAAAAATTGCAAGGCTGTGGTCACCAATGCAGCTCGAAGGACACGGCAAAAAAAAAAAAATTAAAGGGCTGTTTGTTTTAGCACCGGTACATATTTAAAAAAAATACAATGAATAATTTTTTAGCTGGTGTCTGAAAACGATTGCGATGACACTTCAACAAAACAACTTTACATGCCAAAAAGAGCAGCATGTTAAAACACAGAGTAAGGCTTTTAAAAGGTCCACAGGGCAGACTTACTACATTTTATATAAACCAGGACAGCGGAGAACGGCCGTCAGAGGGCATCATTCATGAGTGATTTGCCAAATATGCTGCCGTGAAGTAGCAAGTAGCGAGTTATTTTCTAACTCCCTCATGGGCTTCTCTTAAAAGTGCATGAGGTGCTAAATACATCGAAGTAGCTGATTTACTTTTTCTTTTTTGGTTTTGTTTTTTNNNNGTTTTTTTTTTTTTTTTTTTTTTTTTTTTTTTTTTTTTTTTTTGGTCATCGCAGGCTTGCAGCTGGGTTACAAACTGAGTGATTTAACACGGTCCCCGGGAAACTCGACCCTCACGCTGCAGCCTGTCACGGCGGATTTAAAATCGCGATCGGGATGAACAGGGACACGTCCTGCCCCGCCGCGCTCGGGTCCCGGTGCCGTCCGGCTGCTCGCCCCACGGCCGGCGCCGGGCTGCGGGATGGAGCGGGACAGAGCCGTCCTGCCCGGGGCAGCCGCGGCAGCTGCCGCCTCGTCCCTCCGGGAGCCCCGCCGGCGGCCCGAGTCCGCAGCGCCCCGCTCCGCTCCCGCTCCCTGCATGCAGGCACCTCCCTCCCGCCCTCCGGGCAGCGCCGTCGGCGGGACCCTCCCCACCCCCGCCCCCCCGCGGGAGGTGGCAC
>VZRZ01006727.1:180466-215746 GCA_013398175.1 Climacteris rufus | reverse complement strand
GCCCGCTCCACCCCGCGGGGCAAGGGCGGGCGGGGGCTCCGGGCGCCCGCGCCGCTCCTCCGGGAGGAGCCCTGGGGCAGCCCTGGGGCCGGGCAGCTGCTGCGGGGGGAAGGGGCCGCGGCGGGGCTGCGGTGCTGCCGCTCCGAGCGCAGCCCCCGCGCCTTTCCGCGCCGTAGCGGGCAGTTGTGCCTGGAGCTGGGTCGTGAGCGGCGGTCGCACACGGCCTCCAGCGCAGTAAAGCACATGGCCCGAGCTCGCTGATCTCTGAATCAAAACCGAGAGCAGTTTTTACATCCCTCGAGTGCGCTTGGTACCTTTGGCACTGCATAACAGAACGCCAGGAAAAGTCCCCAGCCCTGAACATTGCCATCAGATTTTGCTCTTCCATGTATATTTAGCGTCCATCCAAATTCCTAGCCATGGTCCGTGTCCCAGGCTTGTGTCAGTTCTGAGGGAGCTTCTTGAAGTTCAGTGGTGGCAATGTTGAAGCTGATCCTAAGGCAATTAAGTTCATCGTGTTCCTTAACATACTACTTTATTGGTAGACATAATTTCCTACTCTTAAGGAGAGAGAGGTGAAAGCTTTTAACTTTTCCTATCAGGTGATTTAAAAATATGAGCGTTTCATGCACGTACCTTTCTGTTTTCTTATCTAAATGTAATTTGAAAAGACATATGTGTTCCCTATGGAAGCCTCTGCCTTTGTCATGCACAAATAGAGAATTTAAAAAATGTGACTGGAGTTGGCCAGACTTTATATAAAATTACTTTTGGGGTTTTCTTTCCATGTGCAAAAGCATGAGTAAAGCAGGAAAAAAATGTGCATCGTCTCTTTCTTGGAGGTAAATCCATACAAAATACTGCTTGTCACTGATGTATTTTACCCTAGAATGAACTCGTCTATTCCCAGGTCTTCCTGTCAAAAAATACCTGACATCGTCTCTGTCTACCGTTTGATCTTCACACCTACCAGAGCCCTGCAGAAGATGGGGAGGGGTGGACAAGAGGGCAATTAGCTCTGTGGGATTATGGGGTTTCACTTCTTTTCCCGGACTGCTTGGGGCCCTCTGCCTGTGCCTGAGTTGTTTTCTTTGCCATGTGCAGAGGTCTGGAGTTTGACATGCAGCAAAGAATTGATGCCATTTTCCTAAAGAGGTGGAGCTCATACTCAAGCCAATCTGCCCCAATGCATCCCGTGCATAAAAATGCAATTAACCTCACTCCATGCCTGTAGAAGAGTGCGTGACAACATGCCAGCAGTGTGAAATATTGGAAGACCGAGCCACTGCCTAATAACCATACAAACTTAGGTGCATGCAGAGTGTGCTGACAGAGAGATATGAGTCTGTCTGCTTGAGGCTAAAGTCAATCAGGGAAAGCAAAGCCACACATATGAGCTGCAACCTGTTTGGAGACAGATTGCTCCAGGCTCCAAGGGAGTTGCCAGGAACCAGCAAATAACAGCAGCAGTCCTGGTGGGTATTTGCTCGTATGGGTAATAGTTTTGCTGTGACTACAAACTTGTTACCACATCCAGCATTGCTTCTCATGGTTCTTCATGCTCTCCTTTTATAAATATGGTGCATAAGTGTGGATTAAAATGTGGAAATGCAAGTTAGTGTAAGTATAAATGTCATAGCAGTATGATGACGTACAGGGAGTATATATGGGAAATGACTTAAAAACTTAAAAATCTTTGTCACTTGGATATAATAAGCCTTGTACACAATATATGACTTCGTGAGCAGCTTATCTTAACACTGACAATTACATAAATGATTTATGGAATTCACCAGAAACTGGGTAGAATCAGACAGCCAAGGAACTATTAATATTAATTGCTTTTTGTGATTAACAAGTAGCCTTCACTGAACTATATTTTCTCATGGTATTGCTGTATGGAGTGGAAGTAGGCACATATATTTTGGGGAAGGATTAGGAAAATAAATTATTTTGTACTTGAGCTAAGCCAATTTGTGATAGCCTCATCTAATGTTTTATTTCAAGGGATGATCAGGTTTAATAGCTTAAGAAACCCATGAGCTTCTCTAGGAGTTGATGTTTCCTTCAGTTTGTTACTAGTTGAAAGCTTATATGCATTTTCCCATTGCTTCTGTTTGTACTTTTTCAGTTTCACTGCATCTCTGATCCTACAAAAGGTTTTGTGTTTGCCATTTTTGAAATAAAGCACATGGAACCTAACTGTCAAGTAGCTATTTTAGTGATGACAGTTTTTGTTTTTCTGGATTGCATTAAATCCTATAATTTGGAATAAGGCAAGTATTTGAAAATTTCATAACAATCTACAAAATGTCAAGAAAGTAATCATACAAACAGACAGCAGTTCCAAGACAACACAGAATGTTTTCAAGAACATGATTTTTAGTCAAACCCATTGTTTTGGGGTGTTACATTAGGTGATGCCCGAGAAGTTTCATTAAGATTTGACTTGGCTGACAACAGAAAAATTGCAAATTGTGCAAAAGATTTGAATAAAATCGGTATGCATGAAAACAGATGCAAACTGCTGAATCTGGGAGGTATGATGTTACAGACCTCTCTGTGTTTTCTTCCATTTTCATACACATGCTTGCATTTGTATATACAAGCGCGCGCACACACACACACTCAGATGATACCTGGCTTATAGAATGGAAACAGAAGACTATTAGCAGTAAAACAATAAATAATTTATTTTATTAAGATGTCAAGGTTAAAGGCTTTTTCCAGATAAGTGAATGAAATAATATAATTTGTTTTCCCAGAAAATGTACATATGTAGATGTTAGAAACATCTCTGTCTATACAAAAACATTCACAAAGCTATTGAAGTCAGTTTGTTGTTGTAATACAAACTCCAAAATTTGCAGATGCCATTTTTATTTTTAGATGTTAATATTTCTTGTATTAATCGTAAAAGACCCTTTTGTAAAACTCAACTCCTTTGTGAAGTTCATATACCTAATATTTTACTATCAAAACTAAAGCTCCTCTGTTTAATTTTGTGTTGTGGGAAGAGATCAATGCTATGGGGAAGCAAAGCATATTTTTTTAAGGAATTTAAGTGTATTGGCTTTGCAAGACCAGGTTTTGTTAGCGGGAGGGCTACAGGGGTGGCTTCTCTGAGGAGCTGCCAGAAGCTTCCTCCATGTCCAGCAGAGCCAATGCCAGTCATCTCCAAGACAGACTGGACCAGACAAGGCTGGGCTAGTCAGAAATGGTAGTAATGCCTCTGTGACACTGTAGTTAAGAAGAAGAAGAGAAATAAGTTATTGCACTGATGTAACTGTGGCCAGAGAAGAGCAGGGTGAAAACCTGTGACAGGAGCAGCTCTGCAGACACCAAGGTAAGTGCAGAAGAAGGAGCAGGAGGTGCTCCAGGCACTGGAGCTGAGATTCCCCTGCAGCCCGTGGTGCAGCCCATGGTGNCCCGTGGTGCAGCCCAGGGTGAGGCAGCTGTGCCCCTGCAGCCATGGAGGGCCATGGGGATGCAGAGATCCACTCACAGTCCATGGAGGAGCCCCCTGCTGGAACAGGTGGATGCTTGAGAGGAGGCTGTGAGCCCGTGGGAGGCCTGTGCTGGAGCAGGATTCTGGCAAGGGCCTGCAGACCTGTGGAGAGAGGAGAAAGAACAGATGATAAAGTGATCGTAACCCGCATTCCCATCTCCCTGCTCTGCTGAGGAGGTAGAAGAGGGAAGGAGGTAGAGCTGGGAAGAAGGAAGGAGTGGAGGAAGATGTTTTTAAGGTCTTATTTTACTTCTCATTATCCTACTCTGATTTTGTTAGTAATAAATGTAATTAATTTCTCTACTTCATATCTGTTTTGCCCATGACAGTATTTGGTGAGTGATCACTGTCTGTCCTTAAGTCATTAACCCTTTGTTATATTTTCTCTCCCCTGTCCAGCAGCAGAGCAGAATGAAAGAACAGCCTTGAAAGGTCAACCCACTGTAAGAAGTTTTTGACTTGGAAATCATAGGTAAGGCATGGTAAAAATGCCACCCAAGGAAACTGTTGCCTGGCTTGATGAGGATACTGCCATTTAGCCACCAGTATTTTACAATTTAGGAGGAGTAAGGCAGACACTAGTGTGCTGACAATCAACCTGAGAACTCTATCTCAATCTCCTCTCCATTTGTCCCTTTTATTGTGTCAAACTCAGGAGTAAGGGGCAAATTACAGTGATAACAATTAGACAGCTTGTCAGAGAACAGTAGTGTTCCAGAGTCTGCTTAAAACATACACTGATAAACCACTGAAATTTCATAGGTATGTTCTTTTGCCTCAAAACACCAATATTCCCTTGCTCTCACAAATCTATAAAGGGCATCAAATACCCTTTAAGTTGTTGTTCCAGAAATTTCCTTAGTTCGTTTTGTAAAAAACTGTAACTGTACATATGACAGTAGCAAACTGGAAAGAAAATTATCTGTAACATTAAATGAAAGGAAGAGATTGCTATATTTCAAAGAAATAAAGAAAGACTTTCCTTGGACAACTGTTCATTGAGAAAGGGTGATTGAAATAAGCATCTCATCCTTTAGGGCAAGCAGCTTGGGCAGCATGTGGGAGAGACTGTTAAAAAGTTTGCTGAACTATCCTTCTCCACTTCTGACCCCCTTAGTGAGGCACCTTACCAGGGCATCCTGCTGCCAAAATTAAGGATTGACTAGGGCAAGCCAGCACTATTTTGGCTGCCACTATCACAGGAATGAGTATTGACTGCATCAATCAGGAATTCAGCATCCCAGGCTATTCAAGGGATCAATTCGTCATTGCTGCCCTGAGCAAGTTATTACAAAATACGATCAAAAATGGGTGACTGAGTGACTGGACATCTAAAAGATGTATTCCCAGTGAGTGTTTATAGAGGACCATTAAAATAATCAGTATGTATTCTTCAAAATCAGACAGTTTTGATAACACTGAAAGCAGCAATGTAGACTTCAGTGCTTATCACCAGCTGAGGAGAAGAAGCAAGTGGCAAGCAATTGGCTAAATGGTACTGTGGAACCAAGTAGGATTTTAGTGCTGCTTTTTGCAGCTGCTGCTAAAATACTCTTTCTTGCCTGTCCTTGAAATCTGCCTTGTATAACCAAATGGAGGAGCTGATGTTCTGCAAACTTGAGTATTTTGTGTGTGCTGGTCCTTTACAGACAGTAGTGTGCCAGGAGGTTCTGTGGAAGCTCTGCCAATATGCAAAACGGAATTCAGTATTTTTTATGGTCAAAGAAAGCACAACCAAGTACTCAGCTTGTGAGAGGGGGAAGAGATGAGTTCTGGAAACCTACTGTAATTACTCAGTTTTATCCAGAAATTGCTTAGCACCAAAATAGTTGCCAGTTCTGGGAAGAGACACTAGAATATAGAAATCCCTCCTTCTTGGGAAGGGCCTGTCTCACTGAGACAGCATGTGATGGTCTTTGCAGCTTTCAGACTGGTTTCTTCTCATTACATTTGGTAACCAAGCTATAAGCCTAATTGTGAGCTGTTTGTCATATCACATAGTTTGTTTGCATAGATTCTTTATTTGTGCTTCAAGAGTACTTGGCCAAAATCTCTCCTATCCAATAAATCTATGCAAGTAACCAAGACTCATTTAATTAAGAAAGAAAATGTGTTTCACAAAGAAGTTAACTTGATGGTAAGTCAAAGCACTGGTAAGTTATAATCTGAGACAACATTATGTAGTTTGTCACAAATAAATCAGATAGGAACTTATGAGTACATAATTCATGGCCAACTTCTGTCAAAGATTCCAGCCAATCTCTGTCAAAGATTCCATAGACTTTTGTACTAACGATTTCAGTACAGATGGACATGATTTTTGTGGATTTTTTGCTACATTTTTGTGTAATTCGTGGGAAAAATAAAGGGTATATTTCAAGTAGCTGCATTCCTGTCCTGTCCTGTCCTGTCCCTATACAATTTTTAATCAATTCACAACTCATTTTCAAAGGGTTTCATTTAGGATAGACATTCTTTGTTAAGAAAAAAAGCACACATGGACAATTAGAAGAAAGTAAGAATTTTATTGCTGGTTTTACTGCCTGGAAAATGCTAAGAGAGTCTATACTTAATAGTTGCCATGCAAAATAGAATAGGAAATAAAAGAAAGTGTTCGTTGCAGTGGTAATATCCCTTTTCTGCTTATCTTTCTACAAAGGTGCAAAAGTCTGCTATGTATGCTGGCACCACAAAATATTAATTTTTTTAAACCAGTTTTTCTCTAGCCTTTAATCTCCTAAGGTTTACACTCATACTTGTGTATTATAAAATAAAGGAAAAAATGTGTCAAATATTCATACCAAATTACTTTTCCAAAAACATTCAGCTACCTTTATCAAGTTATTTTTAATCTTATTTTATTGCTACATATTCAGTCATACTCATAAAATGAACAAACAAAGTGCTGATTGAGCTAATTTTATCTTTACAGAAGAATTAAATACAACTATTAAGTGAACCTAAACAAAAGCAACCAGTGTTTTTTATACACCCAAGACCACAGGCCTTCTAATAAACTTACCGATTGACTTCAGGACTTTTCAGTGGTGTCTTGGCTTTTATGGCCATGAAGCAACAAAATGTCATAGGCTACTGCCCAGCTGGGTTTTGTATTAGCTCAGCACTGACTGCAGTTGTATGTATGGTCTAGGAAGTGTAGCAACGGAAAAGTGAGTGGTTGTCATGTAACTAGCCTGAAGAGAATAGGAAAAGGCAGGGCAATCAAACAGACCTGTATACAATAACTCTAAGAAGACCCAAGAGCAGAGGGAATAGCAAGAGCAAACTTCGCAGGAAAGAACTCAGGTCACTGGTGACTCAGTGCAAAGCCTTCTTATTCTGGAGTGAGGCTCACAGTAGGCAATTTTAGGATACTGAAGGTCACAGGAAGGGCAAGCATAGCACAAGAAGACAGGGTTAGATTGCAGAAAGTCAGCATACAACTGAAAGAATGAAATTAGTAGGGATTAGCAATAATTGGATAATTTGGAATACGTGCGTTAGTATCATTGTAACTGGATTGTTATGTGTCTTTGTTGTATTAGGCTGCCAAGACACTAATTAGACTACTAATAAATTCATGGCTGTGCAAATGATGAGCATTCCGTTAAGCCAAAACAAATTGCTTGTGGTTAAGGCAACAAAGTGGTAGTGTATGAAGACAACGTGGGCAAACCGTGCTGAGAGGACTTGCTGAAAGTTTGAGAGGGAAAGAAAGCTGAGAGTGAGCTGTGGAAATTTGTATTGTTGATGAGCAGAAATAATCTAAAGAACCCCTTTTAAATGTCCTTGGCCAAGGAACAGTCTTCTGCTTCTTCCCTAGAATAGAGTAGCTCTGAATTAATAAAATAGACATGAAAGCTCAAAGTGATAAGAAATGAAATCCTATAGCTCTATAAAGGGGATAAACTATAAAAAGAGGGAAGGGAAGAGATAAAACCCTGCTGGATCAAGATTTCTGAAGAAGTTTCTAGGAGATTCACTCTGTGTCACACCCACATTCACACAGGGACACATGAATGACCCGGTTCAGTCCTGGTTTGGTGGTGAAGGGGTGATTTTGATTAGGGAGAACAGGCTTTTCTCTAAAGTGAGGTAAAGATCAGAAAGCTGAACACCGATTGAAGACACAAAAATATCTTGCGCTGGTAGTAATTGGGGATGCATGTATGGAGCTACCAAAATAAATTGCATGCAAACAAGCTGCATCTGGTTTAGATGCATTAAAAATACTGTATGGCCCAGTGTGTCCCAGATTACCTTAGTGCTTCAGTGAAAGTAGTTATTCAACCAGAACTATACAAAGTACAAATAACTTTGATATACTATCAGGAAGAAAGGGCCAGGTCAGATTTAGAGTATTTTAAATGAGTTCTTCTTCTCAGACTTTTACCAGTTCAAGTGCGAGACCTGTATCTAATATGCTACAGATACCCTGTATGAGGAATGTAAAATTATGTGAGTTTTCCAAATCCCAGATAGGATTTATATAGTAGGGGTAGGGCTTAGATACAAATTTAAGTGCATATCACAGCAGAAGTTCTAAATTAAATCAATATAAAGAAGTGTGTCTATAATCCTGATACTTGTTCCCCCCCCCCCGCCTTTCTGTGATTTCCTGTGTGAAACTGGCATATTCAATAAGAGACTGGTTCCATTCATTTCCTTCAGATTTTCTTGACATTTTTGTTTTAATGTATTGAAAGACAATACATAAAACTAGCCACTGATTCAATTGCTACTCTTTCTGTCAGAGGTGAGCTGTTTGCTCTAAATTCTTATTATCACCTATGTCCAAGGGAGTTTGCAATGAGCTTCAGTGAGATGAAGATCCAGCTGTAAATGTCATACTTTGTGTAAAAATGCTGTTACTATTCTGATCAGGTCAACAGTCTCTTCTCCACACACTCAGATCTAGTTTTTATTAAGCAAGGACAATCACTTAGTTTAAATAATCTGCACATAGTTATTAAGTCTTCTTTTATACATATTTAATTGATCAGTCATGACTTTGAATTATTCTAATTTTTCTTGTAATCATCATTAACTTTTGTGGCTTCTTACCAGTTGTTAGCCTCCTTCTATTTGTGATACCAATTTGAATTTATGGTTTTAGGTGGATCTGAAATTCAATCCAATTTGGTATATATATATGGATAGGCTACACACTGTAAGCAAATCAGAGAACTAAAGAATTCTCCACTCACCAATGTTATATTGCAAAAGACATTTTAAATTTTTCATGCAAGAGGATCATTTGGGCCAAAGATAATTAATATAAATAAGGTTCTTTTTTTTCTTAGAATTTATCTACTGAAAAAGAAAGGGGATGGTATGGGTTGGTATTTGTATAGTAAGCAGAAAAAGTATTTCTGCAAAAGTGTTGACAGGACTTTGTTTGTTTACTTGCTTCTAGCATTTTTCATTCTATTTATTTTTGTTTCTTCTCCTTTGAAAGTGAACTATTCTATTTTAGGTTACACAATTTAAGTAACTGCTTTAGTTTTCTATTGCAATATATTAAAATAATTAAGTGATATATGTACCTGCATTATTTCTGTGATGGAAATAGAAAGTGTTTTTCAAAAGATCAAATGTATTTTTGACCCTGAAACCACTGTTAATTATGACCAGAGAAAAGCAGCATCAAGAAAAAGAAATCTGAATTTAAAAATGAAGTATTTTAATATTATCTTTAAGATACTGTAGAACTCAAGAAATAATCTGGGTTACTGAATAGGTCAAGAAGATTTAACCAGAGACTCCAACCATATTTCAGGGTGCCAAACAAACTGAAGTTCAGATCTATGCTCCCACAAGAAAAGAGGCTACAGTTCAGATATTAATATAGAGTAATGAAACTATCAAATTTGAGTTGGAATTTTTGTCTGACGTGTAAGAGAGGGATGAGGAAATAACAATACAACACAAGGAGAGCTAAAGAAGAATAACAAATCTCTCTTAGAAAAGTGTCATTGACTTCTTAAGTGTCAGTGGGCAAACAACTTATTATCTCTCTTTCTGCTATTTTCCTTCATATAATTAGGTTCATTTTTTAATTGAAGGAGTGTTTTGATACAAACAAATAGGAATATTGAGAAATAAAACTAATTTCAGGACATAATTAACAGAATTATGTCAAGACACTTATTCCATTTAGTAGCAGAGAAATTAATCTGTTCTGAGGCAGTGCCTGAGATTTTACTTTTTTGGGAGAATAGGAAAAGATCAATAATGGATTATGTAAAGAGAAGTGACATTAGCTTAGGCTGTCTAACATTTACGAGTAACAAGATAGTGTTAAATAGAATGAATCACTGGGTAAAGTCATATGATTCATTCAAAACTGAAGGAGGAACCTATTGATTTTGGGTGTGTATAGCAGTTAATTGAGAAACTTTCACATCCATCCTATGTGTGTTACCCCGTGACTTGTGCTGTAAACCACATCCATGAACAAATCAAAGTTAAAAAATACCTAGTAAGGGGAACAAGCTGCTAAGGCAACAGGTAGAACAGAGAACCTCCAAAGCCGGTATTGCTAGTATATCCCTCATAAATCAAATATTGAGACAAATTATTTGAGTATGTCCCAGGAAACGGAAATGCTGAAAATAAAAACCGAACAACCAAACCAAAATATCCTCTAGTATTCCATCACTCCTGGAATTTATCAGCTATGACTATCCAAGCAGTAATGTAATTAGTATGGTTCAAAAATATGATGTAGAAATAGAGAACAGGTGTGAGTACCTTATGCCTACACAAGGCATGTTTCAAGGAGAGTAATTTTTTTCTGGCCTCCTGAGCAGAATATTCCAGCACTTGGAGAGAGCCTTTCAATTTATTTCCAGACAACACATCATCATCCTGGAAGAAAACCCAAAGGCAGTTTAAGCACTGAGAGTTCACTCCACAGTGCCAACCCAAGCATGGTAAGTCAGGAGATGCACTTCAAAAGTGAATTAAAACTAAAATTCTAATGTAGGTGTGGTTTTTTTTTTTCCTTCCAGCTCTTTCCTGAGAAAGTATGAAAAGATCCTGAAAAGTGCTTATTGCTTACCTCTGGGGTAGGAAGGAAGATCCACAAGAACAACTCAGTGTGGTGACCAGCACATGAATGAGGACTAACAGTTCAATATCATCAAGTGCTCTGTATCATTTCAGTGCCAAGATCTTTGATTACTAAACCTATAAGTTTTTCTGAAACTTAATGATGACCTAAAAGCCAAAATTTTGCCCTGTGCTTGATTAGGGAGAAAATTCCAGAACAGAGTGGCTTGTTTTCTGTCCTCTCACCAATATATGGTTTGTCCATAGGCTGTCTCCGATTTTGAAGTGTTTCATAGGAAGCATGAGATGAATTGATTCTGTTACTTAAGGCTTATAAGTGTTAGACAATTTAATAGAAATGCTCAAGGCCAAGTCAAGGTGTTGGGCTGTGACTTTTAACCACACAACAGAAAAAGATGTTGAACAATCTTGCTACTCTGCTCTGTGTTGTCTGAAACCTGTATTTTGTTATATATGAGTCTAAAAATATGATACAACACTGAATGAAACAGAGATCATCACTTCAAAGAAATGGTAAGTCACCTCCTAAAAAAACATGTCTGTAGAACTACTTCCCCATGCATCTGTGCAGTAGATATGGGGTACTGATTAGGCAGCCTACCTGTCCAGGTTAGTTTTGTAAGAACTTACATGAACCATAAATTTATTTGTAGTGAGTCAGTCATCTGCACTTTTAAGAATCTATTCGTGCAATACAGTAATTCATCAACACTATTCCTGTCACTGGGATTTTCCTAATTTATTTGTGTAACTGCCAACATCAAAGATTACTCATTAAATAAAAGATCATCCCATTTCATAGCAGAAAGAATTTAAACATCAAAGTTTGCTAGTGGTTCATTGAATTTGTATGTTAATTTTTAGTTCCTGACAGAAATGCCTCACTAGGTCAGAATTATAAAGCTTTTCCAGACAGTAACAGTTTGCCTTACAGAAATACGGAATAATTAGTGCTTTCATAATTAATCTATTAGGTAAATAATAGAAGGAGTTACCTGAAAGAGTTGATATCAACATATGCCAAGTGATTTGATGTGCTCAAAAAAATTTGTTCAAACTCAGAAAAACTTGCTCTCAAAAGTGTATTTTTTATAGTATAACAGGGGCCTCAGTATACCCATAAAATTCAAGACACAAAGACTGTCTTCTTATACAAAGACCAGATGCTTTTGTTAAAATAAAGCAGAACCAAACCAAAACCCATGGCCTTGACTTTTCCTTTACTGTAAAGATATCTAGCATGGTCAAGCACATTTCTCCATTGTATCATAGAATGGAAGCTCATCCGTAGTTCCAACATATGGTAAACTTGTTCATGAGTTTTTTCTCTGCTTGTATTTCAGGGTCACTTAAATCTAAGAACTTTGAAGCAAACTACACCTAAAATTGTGAAGTTTTGTTTCCTTAACCCACTTCGTTGTATTTGAAGCTGTTCAATTTGTTAAAGGATCCATCTTTTGCCTCACTGAGATCACTAAGAAGTAAAAACTAAAATCTGAAGCCAATGATCAACTGCTACTCTCTTTTTATCAAAATTTTCCTTCAATATTAGAAACTATAATATTAGACCACTCTACTAAAATTCATCAAGCTAGTCCACTATGAACATATTTTGAAATGGGCCAAATTTTTGAACACAGTCTCTAATATACAAGCCCAGTTTTTTGTGTACCATTGATAAAATGGCTGTTTGAAACTGCAGATTATGTTTTGAATTGTGAAGGCTTGTGTCTAATTTGTGCTAATACTCTTTCCATAGAATCACAGAATACCAGGTTGGAAGGGACTTTGAGAATCATATAGTTCAACCTTCCTTGACAAAATTACAGTCCTTGGATCATCTTTGTGGCCCTTCTCTGGACCCTTTCCAACTGGTCTATATCTTTTTGCATAGTGTGAAACTAAACTGAACACAGTGTTCCAGGTGTGGCCTGACAGTTCTGAGTGGGACGATGACTTCTGTGTCTCTGTGGTGATACTCTTGTTGCTGCAGCCCAGCACCCCACTGGCTCTCCTTGCTGCAGCAGCACTCACTCACATCAAGCTTGTTGTCCCCAGGACCCCCAGGTGCCTTTCCACAGAGCTGCTCCACAGCCAGGTAGATCCCAGCCCGTGTTGCACTTCTGGATTATATTTCCCCAGGTGCAAGACTTCAGACTTTTGAGTAAGTGCTAATATTGGTCATAAAAAAAACTCTTTCAGAAACTGTGTTTGGAAACATGGTATAGGTATAATGTTACAGGTAATAAATTTTACATTAATATTAACATTTCTTACAATTTCTCTTCTATTTATCTTGAAATAAGCCTTTCATGGTTAAAAAGGTATGAACAGACTGCTTCTCTTTTGAAATTCCAGTGTTATTTCTAAAAAATGCTTTTGGGCCTGTGTGTTCATTTTCTAACATTATCACAGTTCAGCGGGAATTACAATTTAGATTTAAAATGTAACAGCCATTTGTCATTATTCCATTTTCCACATTCTGCTTTTGCTGAAGTAGTGTATTAATTAAAATAAACAAAAATAATCTGGTTTACGGAACTTTACAAATAGACCACCAAACTACGTAGGATTCAAACATTCTGGGTATTAAAACTCCTACCACGAGTTGTGATCATATTGGCTAGCATAGTTGAGTAATCAACCTAAGTAAGATTACTTTTGTGATTTAAGCAGGTATTTTCTTGGAGATTCTATCCCATCTAGTTCCCATTGCCTGGCCTGGGTAGTTGACAGAATTTCAGCCCCTCCAAGGATTTTGTCCTCTTCATTCTCAGTGAATGCATGGCACCTTGACATATGCAGGTGGACTCATAACTACAAATTTAGCTATGGGTAAAACTAGCACTCAAAAAGAGCATGTATGTGCAATCTCTGAGCCTTGCAGTCTGTTGCTGTGGCAGAACACTTTTTTAAAAAACACTGTTATTTTTGGAGGGGAGATAGAAAGCAGAAAGCACCAGCGGTTTTGTGTTTTCTTTTATTTGCCTTTTTACATGGGATGTTGCCTCTGCTTCTGCTGCTGATGATAATACATCATCTTTTTGGCAGCATAATAGCATTTTTCTCCGTGTTATTATGAGTGGAGATGCTTAATGATAAACACAGTATCCATTAATGACAAGAACTTTAGGCCTCTGCATCTGTAGACTGCAGTCTTTTTAAATCTATATCATTTGATGGATCCAGAATTGTTAAAATCTTGTAAAAACTGTCACCTAGCTAAAAACCATTTCTGTTTTTCTCTTCTTTCAGCCTGTTCTCCAGTATAAATATTTGTGTGTGTAAAAAGATTTGCAGGGAGTTTGCTTTTCCCCTTTGGTACACACAGACTCAAGTAAGGAACATCTGTAATATCTGATCTGTGCACAATTTCCCCAGTGTGCACAAAAAAAATCCAGCCCCTTTGTACTTTACTCCCTCAAAGTGCAGGGATATGCTTCAAGTCAATCAAAATCAAAATATGTAAATAAATTCTAAGGATCTGAAATTTAAATAGAAGTAAAATCCATGGATTTCCTTACATTTTCAAAATTTGAAGTGTGTTTCAGAAAGATCTGTTGAAAATCGATTTTTCATTGCAGAAAGCAATAACTGCAATGAAGTCTCAAAGCACATATTTCACATGCCCATCACTTCCCTAAACTTCAACATTTGAGGAACAGTTTTCTAGATCTAATCTTGTCCCACAGGCTTGGTGTTTCTCTTTAAACCTAAACTAACCAATTTTTAGAAATCTGTGATAAAGAATAGTGAACTATGTTTCTCTCATGCTAAAAAAACCAAAGCAAAATGAACAAACCCAGTTGCTACCTGGTTTTTTATTTTTTTTTTTTTTTTTTTTTTAATGGAACCACTCCTCCTGCTGCTGCTGCTATGAAGTGATGAAGCATGTCACAGAAAGACCTTTTGCTGTGGAAAAGTGCCTCTGCATGTTCTAGTAAACATTTGTTTAGAATTGACCAAGTTGTGAGAGTTCACAAATCACACACTGAGTATGTACAATAGATTCACTTTGTACATTTTTGCTAATTTTCTAATATATTAAGGCTATCTCATATGCTGGATAATGAAATATGTTCTGCCAGTGCACAGATCTGAGGAAAAACTTCAGCAGGAGTCCTGCCTGCTGTTGGTAACATTCATCAAAGAAAACCCACTTACTGCAATGGAGAATGTGAGGTCATAGAATAGAAACATAGAATCATTTAGGTTGGAAAAGACCTTTCATATCATTGAATCCAGCTATAAACCTAACACTGCCAGGTCCACCATTAAGCCACTTCCCTAAATGCCACATCTACATTTCTTTGAAATACAGGGATGATGACTCAACCACTTGCCTGGACAGCCAGTACTTTCACAGTACTTTCTGTGAAAGGCACAACTTGAGGACGTTTCTTCTCTTCCTATCACTTGTTACCTGGGAAAAGAGACTGACCCCACATTGCTACAACCTCCTTTCGGGTAGCTGGAGAGAGTGAACTCCCTGAGCCTGCTTTTCTCCAGGATAAACCACCCATTTTTCTCAGCTGCTCCTCACAGGCCTTGTTCTCCGCAAGAATCAAAAGTTCTGCTTTGGTTTTTCCCAGTAAGCCTCAAAACTTGCAGAGCTGTCATTCTGTTCTGTTTCTGTCTTACATAATTTGGCTGTCCTATGCATGAGAATGGTTCTTGTCGTTCTTTGCTCAGTGGGAATAGTTTCCATCCTTTGGGCACGGGGGTCTGGATCCTCACTGAATATCCTAGAATCCTAGAATGGCTTGGGTTTGAGGGGTTCCTGGAGATAATGGAATTCCAAACCTCTCTGCTGTGGGGGGAATTCCACTCACTACATCAGGTTTCCCAGGGCTCACACTTGGCCTTGCACACTTGCAGGAATAGGGCATCCACAACATGCCCCCAGGTTTGACAGCTCTCTGGAAGTATGCCCACACAAGCCAAGGCTGGGCACGTATCTCAGATAAATAGAATGAACACAAGTATTTTTCCTCTGTTACATTAAGAAATTTACCTGAAGTCTATGCCTAAGGATAGTCTTTCTTCAAAGCTACTTTTATTCTGTAATAATGAGTGTGATTCCGAGACAATATTCAAAACCTATTGTGGCGATATCTAATACAAAGATGAGGCAGAAAACCCCATATATCTCACAGCACTAATGCATGTTTTTAATTAATAAGGGTTTCCTGTCAATGATTCTATTTGGTAAGATTTCTATTTCAAAATTTGTAATTCTTTGATGTATCTTGACTGGAATTATTTTTTTTTTATGTGCAACTGGTGTTGTAAGATAGTTGAAATATTTCACCAAAAACATATCAAAATTTCAAGTAGCTGTTTGAATGTGTGACTTGTTCAAACTACTTTAGACACGCTCTTATTACTCTTTCAAGGACAGGTAATGTTTAACAAATGAGGTCTCTAATGAATGAGAACATTCCATATGATAGGTGGAAGACGATAATATGGGAGCCATTGACCACTTTTGTGCTGAATATTCACTGGAAATATTTGCATGTCAATTTTGAATAGTGTACTGGTATTTATTAAATTTTACAAAAACATTTCATCATTTTAATTTTAGAAGTCTTATTGGGACAACGTGTACTGTAAGGGAATGAATACCACTGACACTAAAAATGTAGAAGTTTAATTTTACCTTTTGTAAACAGAGTTGCAAACTTTTATTTAGCTCTAAGAACAGACACTTTCTACAAAATAACTATAATCAATGTGGATATTGAGATTTTATTTTAATTATTTGTATTAAGGTAGTGTGTAGGAAATCCCGATCCTATACATAGATATGTTTTAAAAAACATCATATGGGAAAATGCTGCTCTTGAAACTTAAAGAAAAGGCAGGCAGACTCAGGAGTCAAAGTCTTGGCAGAACTTTCAGTAAGCACTTAAATGACTTAGGATAAGAAGTTCATCACTAGAGAAAGGCTTATGCATTTTCGGAAATTAAACACATGACAATTCCCCTAAGATTAAACAGAGGCATAAAAAAAGTTGTGAAGTGTATCCACATCTTATAACACATTTTAAAATTATACTTTGACTGGAAAACTCTGATTATTTCATATTATCCACTAAAATAGCTGCTATCCCTATCTCCTTTTTTCTTGTTCACTTGATCTATAAAAGTTGCAAAAAATCTTGTGCGGATTATTCTCAGATAATCCTTCAAGATAAATTTAGATGGGTTTATGGCAGCTTTATACACCTGGAGTGGGAATAAAAAAAGGAGCCTTTATATTCCTGACCCGTAATCCAACCGAGAAGCAAAGAAAGATGACTGCCCACAAGTTAGTAACAGGTTTGGGTCTTTTTGCAGGTCCTTTTTACCTGCTGGAGAACAGACTAACAATGCAATGGCTCTGCATTTTCTTTGTATTGCTACTTCTATTGCAACACATATAACATACACATTCTATATGAATCAGGTGTTGAACTGAAGTGACTGCAGGCTCTAACCTTTTCAGGCATCTGTGTTGATATACTTAGGGCTGGATCTCAGCAGAAATTATCTATAAAATTAGCTCTAACACGTTTAAAGCAAAGGTGAAATTATTAATCTTGGAGGCATCAGCTCCTCACTATGTAAAATACATCAGAAAGTTAATGAAATAATTTCTTACCATATTAAGTAGTGTCTGTAACTTTTAAAACTCCAAAGTCTATTGTAACAGAATATTTGGTTAGATAAGGAGAATATTATCATCTGAAATTAAAGTTTTATTTAAGTGTTTTAAGTACAATATTAGTTTTCTTTAAAGAAGGTAAGTTTAAATATTTCAATGTTTTGTATAAAGAAACATTTTCATGTTGAGAAAATCATCTTAAAAAAACAGAAATAGAGAAGCAGAAACAATAAATGAATCACCAAAATAGCCTAAAAAGAGTTATCATAAAATACCATCAATGTGAGTTCATTTTAACCTTGGTATCTCAGCAACAGAATGCCTTTACTCATGCTGGGATAGGTGCCTTCAAGAGATTATTGCTCACACTTAGAACTGGGAAGGCTAAAGTTATGTTCAGAATACTGCAAGGTTTAAGATAAGAAAAGAAAAACAAAAAAAGAGACAAGTGAGATTAGTGCTGTGAAAAAACTGCCTTTTTTAGTTTTATAATGTTGATGCACGAGGAAGCCTGAACTCCCCAGAGAATATGCCAAGAAGAGGAAAACAGAATGAATTAGGAAAGAAAGATGAGCTATAGTTATTGTAACTCTGCGACCAGCCTGTGTTTGTATTCCCATGAAAGCAAAGAGACTCTTAGGTGATTTTTGGGGAGAACGGGTAATGGAAACAACAAAGAACAAACTGAAAAATGTAAAGACTTTAAGACTTTTGAGACTATAAATTACTTATTTTTCTGATACATGGGACAAAATTAAGAAATGATAAATAGTATTGAGATCTGTTTAAATATTTGAAACTGAAGAACCCTAAAATACATAGAAAAACTGCACCCATCTGAAAGTACTTTCACATTTTTTGTATGTTTCTTTTTAAAGTTGAATGCTTTCTATGACTAGTCTTAGGACAGCAACAGACCCATCTATCATTGAATTTAGTTCCTCTCTGCCATAGTTGATACAGTAAATAGAATGACAGTTTAAAACAGTAAGACTAAACACGACAAAGAGGTGATAGGATTGAAAGAAAAACACAAGCACTGTCTCACAGTTCCTGCCTTCAAAATGTTTAGCTGTTCTCTACCTTCTCTGTCCACCAACTTGCTCTAATCGCTTACTGGATTTTTCCTGGAAAAAAAAATTAGCACAAAGTTTTTAGCACCAGATTAAAACCACTGAGTAGTAAAATGCAAATGCTGCTTAGTTCAAAATTGTATTATTAGACCAAAAAGAGAAGAAACAGAGTGAAGGTTATAGTTCATGATTTACAGATTGTCAAGCTATCCAATTTCATGGCACCTTTCAATGTTACATTCCACTAGAACTACTAAGAGAAGCAAATTTCTACATCAGTGTAAAAAATTGGAAAGTTCAAAGCATATTCAACATTCAAAGATGAGTGAGTATAAGCTGATGTAAATGTTTCACTTGATGTTTTTAACTATGTTCATGGTTGTATGGTATCTCTCATTGGTCAAAAGAATTTTAAAATCCAGGGAGCAGTCATGGTTTTTTAAATGTAACTGAAATGTTATTCTCTAAATTGGTTCATTTGCTGAGGTTTGGATACAACTAAAAAGTTTGGGGTGTTGAGGATTTTTTATTTTAGAGCATTAATGGTTTCACAATAGGATTTACCTTTACAAAACTCTTCCTTTTTTCTTCATCAGTGTGCAGGGAAATGCTTAATCTTCTAAGATAAGTAACTCCCTAAGAAGACATTTTTGGACATAATTCTTATATGTGTGATATACACATATCTCTGCCGTGGAAAAAGCAACGTCCTTGAAAGGGTTTTGCATATTATTTTGACACCACTGTGGCAAGGTTTCATCCTGCTTCAGCCTTCTAAAAGCTTGGTATTTATTCTAGGCCTATCCAAGCCATTTCAGCAGTCAAAAGGAGAAAAGACACGTAAGTGCCAAAGGTATGAAACCTTGGAAGTTGATACGTTTGTCCGGTGTTCACAGAGACTCTAGAGAGTTGCTCTGAGATAGCCAAAAGTAGGCTGGATAGACCATTTTAAACTCCCTTCCCTGGCAACAGATTGAGCTAGGTCACAACCAGAATTTCTTAAAATCCTCTTTAGTCATTAAGTTGTTATTAACAAAATCAAGCTGCTCTTGTTAGTGGGAGGCAGTTGCTCACACAATTCTTCGCTCACTGACCTCACCAGAACACTTTGCACACTCACTCGGTTATCTGCTGGTGCCTGGCAGGGGGGACAGCCCCAATTGTTTGCTTAGAAGCTCAGAGTTAAATTATTCTGTAGCAGGTAGCAGAAAATAGCCTTAGTAATGCAAACTCACCTTTCAATCATAGAGATACCTCTCATGAAAGAAAGATGGAAGCCTACACTTTTCATACCTGCCCTGTATATGTGTATTACCAACTATTTATTATCAAGACAAATGCCTGATCACAGATAGATATACAACAGTATCTTTCACAGTCAATATGATATGAATAGTATGCAAGATTAATGATCCAGCAGGCACAGTCTATAGCAGCTGGCCCAAACTTATATTTTCTTTCAAAACCTGTGTAGCAGTTACAATGTTTTTACATAAGAGTAGTTTGGGAGGATTATAGGGTGAGTGCAGGGTCCTGCACCAAGATTTTCCTTATGCATCTGATTCCCCCTTGCTGGTATGGACACAATGTACTCAAAATCATTCTCTTTTGCAAAATATTTAAGTTCTTAGCAATGACTTGTGATTTCTTTCCTGTCATTATCAAAGTTGGAATCCATGTCTAGTCTAGATGTCAACAGTGCAGACTGGCTTTCTTGTTTGAGATTCCTAAAGCAAACTAATGTGTTATGGGAAGAATAATAATCCAGAAGCAGGTATAATTATTTCTTCAGTACAAATAAACTTCTGAAAATCTTACAGCATAAATTGGAGAATTCTTCTTGGACAATACATTTTCACAAAGCACTTAAGATTCTGATTTTTTTCTTTGTCATGGTATTGTCAGTCCTCTTTATATTTTTAGGCTTTAAATTTCTTTCTTTCTTTTTTTTAATTTAGTTTTTTCTCTTAAGCTGCATTTTTCTTTTCTTTATATATGCCTTTTGTCTTTTTAAGTGCTTGTGATGCCCAATTTAGAATACATTTAATTAATGTTGTACAACTTACCTAAGCTACATCACAGTGATTCATATGGACATTTGGGGTTGAGGCAAAGATGGGAAGGAAGTAATTTTCAAGGTGGCGTTCATATGTTTTTAGCGTTAGGTATTTCTTCAGCACTGACTGCCTGAGCAACTTGGGAGACCATCTCAGAGATATAGCAAGTATAAGCCTAAAATTAGATGAGATAGATCCAACCCTGAAAGTTTCCCAAGCAAATTGTGTGAAGAAGTGCTGTTGATGGTGATGCATCCAAGATCATTCCTGGTGATCAGAACTTTCCTTGATTGCTGCTGCCATATTTATGCAGCCTGTGACTGTTCTGGGGTATGCTTCTTCCTCCCTGCAAAAAACTTAGCTTTGCTTCTTTAATGGAACTGCTGCAAATGTTGGGATGAGAACACTGGACAAAAGCAGGATGCTGAAATGGTATTTTATTCCACATCTACTGTGGTAATTGTGTCTTGCCAGAAAGGCTAAGATGTTAGTATTTTGTGCACTTACTGGAGAAAACAGCTGTGTGGGAGCCTGACTTTCTGTTCAGCAGTGCAATCCTCCCTTTTACCTTGCCAGAACATGCAATCTGGGCTGAGTGAACTGCTCAGCCTCCTAATTCACTATAGTTTAGTGAACTTGCATTGACCTCTTCTAATGTCGCTCTCAGTCTTGGGCTACTGAGGCCCATTAAAATCTGATCCCATGCAAGGCCTAAAGATTCATCAAAGCTTGATGTTTAACTCAAGAACACAAAAATCTGATTTAAATATTTTAGATTCTTACATTTTCTTGCTTTATGAAATTAAAGTAGGATCTTTCAAAAGCTTTCTTCTTGTTAGGAATGCAATGACCTGCAAACATCTGTGGCATTATCTGATAACTTGTCCTTCCTGACTTAGTTGAAGGTAGTTAAACGTCTCTGAGACAGAATTTATTTTTGAAAATATGCAACTGCTTTTTGTGACTCCTCTCACCTTCATGAAGAAATTAATGGTTGGGGTTATTTCAGGCCTTATTTCACCTGCATTCCCGGTTCTGTATTTGAATTCTATATTGCTTCCATATTACCGGGATGCCTGTTATTACGGCTTATCCCGGCTTATCAGCCGAAGACGCAGAAATAATGAGAGCCGGAGTCCGAGCTGTTCAGAGCAAAGGGCGGAAGGGGGCAAACCCACCTTCGTTTAATTCTTATATACACTTTTAGAAATCACAGATCATTGGAGAAAGTTAACACTTCCGTCTCTAACTCCAGTGGTTAAAAGAAGTGTCCGTCAAAAGGATCTGTGTCCATGGGAAAGGAATGTAAAAAGATAATTTTTACAACAACATAGCTATGTTTACAAAATCTCGTCCTTGAAACTGTCTAACAGAAAGAGCTGGCTATTTTAACAGTGAAAATGGGCAACACTTCCACATTGTAATTGCTTTTTGTTCCATGCCAGTGTTTCAAGGGTCCCTCTTCTGGTTCTTCCCTTTCCATTTTTGCTCTACCATCACAGTTAGTGAGGGTTTTTCTGAGGTGCTTGTGAATTAAAAAGACTGTAATGTACAGTTAGGCTACCAACATAGATAGCAAACTTTTAAAATGGAGATATAAGATCGATAGACTATGTCTTTACATATTACTTCTTGTGTAAACCAGGAAGCTAATTTTAAGCAGCCATTCAAACACTTTGGGTACATATTGCCTTCTCAAGTCCCTGAAGCTGCTAAAGCTTACTTTTCAAAAATCCATTATCCTTATTTTCTATGCACTATTAAACAAAATTACCAATTGTTATATATCTATGCATTACAAATACTTGAGGGATTATTTCTTCAGCACAATGAAATGAAAATATTTTAATTTTGGGAAAATATGGTAGCTCTATGCTTTAAGCAGCTCCAAAAATATTAAGCCAGTTTATTTTTCTCCAGAGGGACAATGTTCTGAGCTCACTAATGATCTTATATTCCTTTAGTAGAAAATTAAAGTGGTAAGTATTAGTAAGCCTATTGCTGTTTTTGTTATTGCTTTATGTTTGTATGAAAATAAATTGCTGGCTAACGTACAACTCAAATCTTGAAGAATCTGAGCATGATAGATGGGATATGTACTTACAATGCTAAAAAATTCTCCACAGAATTACTGTACTTTGTTTTACTTTAGAGTTGTGTTCCTCTGTTTTTAATCAATGAGTATAGATTTTGAAATAAATCAGTAGAATTCTTTCAAGACATATTTCAAGTTTTCTTACGTATAATTACTGGCAGTCTGTATTACAATCCCTGTGAGTTTAAAGAATCACAGTAGTTCAGATGATGCCTCAAATCTGCTCTGCTTCTGACAACACTCTTCACAGACCCTCTGGCTATATTGATACTAGCAAATTAAATGTGCCAAGTAGCATTCTCTGGCACTGAAGCTGTTAGCAAGCAACAATTAAAAGTTTAGCCTTGAAACTTGGAGTGGGGATGGCAGAGACAAACTCTTTTCAAACAATAATTAATTCTTTGGGAGATCTGTTTTGTGATCTGGACCAAAAATCTGCCAGGGTCTGGTAGATGGTTGTCTACTGACTCCTGTAGTGACACAGAGACCTGGAATATTTTCTGTTATGATATAGATTCCAGCTCTGAAGTTCAGCTGCAAATATGTTGGCCCTTTCCTGGCCTTCTCAAAGCCAGGACATAATTCTACTGTAAATGTGTACGGTTTTTTCCTGGCTTTGAGGAAGGAGTCACATCAGCCTGTCTCTGTTTAACCTCTGCTAAGGAGGAGTGCCACATGGTTGTGCAACAGGGATTTTGCTGGGGCTGAATCTGGTATTTTCATAGATTCTTACATATCTTTCCAGAGCTCCTTTGATCCATCCTTTGACAGCTATAGGCTTTCTGGGGAAGCTATAGATGGCAGGATAGAATCTACTTTCAGAAATTTCTGCTATATGCAAGTTTTACATATGTAAAATACTGGTTTAGCAGGAGAAAGTGTGAGCTCGGGTGTTTCAACACCAAAAGCAAAAGCAAGTATTAAAAACTCTAAAAATAGAGATTTCAATTGAAAAATTCAAGTCATTCTAATCACACTGAGGCAAATACCACTGAAACTGTGACTCCAGAGAACTTTAGCTGGTGGGGATTCCCACTAGGCAGTGCAATGTACTTCTGTCAGTGTAAACATCTTGTCTTGCAGTGTCATGGTGCTGACCTCAATGCTGACGTGTCATCCATGCTTAGCAAGGGGGAAAAGCAAAAGTCAGTAAGATTTTATTGATGGTTAGGAAGTTCCTGTGGGACTGGATCCCACTGATGTCAAGAGGAGAACTGCCCTTGCATTTGAGTGAATGTCTGAATTATAATCTTGGAGGTTTCAGTGAAATATAAACATTTCCTGTGACACAGGCAGCTAACTACTTATGAAACACAAGAAATGGTGCTCTTAGACTATCTGTTTTATTCCTGATGTTACCTCACTATTAGAGGTAATGTGTTCTGCAGGTAGGGAAAGTGCTGGGGAAATCCTGTGGGAATTGCTCATATAACTGACATTACAACTTACTTTACCACTTCCAGCACAGTCACTGGATATATCTGTCTAACAGCTGAGGTCAGACCACTTCCTAAAATGCCAGTGCATGACCAGCAGCATAAAAGTATTTGTATTTTTACATTCATCTTTTGCAGCTAATGTTAAGTAGAAGTTTCTCCTGGAAGCCCAACTGTAGAGCAAGTCTGAAAGGGTCTGAAACTACCCTAACGCTAAGAAGCCCTAGAAGAATGATTCTGAATAGCTGCTTTGGGGACTCCTTCTCTCTAACAAGTCCAAGTCCTGTGACAGGTTAAAAACTCTGCTGTGGCAATGTCAATCCAAACCTCTAAACACCAAATTTTAAATATATCTATTTTGAATATATTATATGTATATACGTATAATATATTTGTATATGTATACATGTATGTATGTATTATATGTATATATATACACACACATATTTTAAATATATTTGAGATATAATATTGAGCTATGTTATGTATTTTAAATTCAGTGAATATATTGAATATATTCAAAATACATACATACATATATATATATATATACACCTGTGTATATTCATATTTTTATATTTCATGTTTATTTATTCAGCTTTTTGTCTAATAGGTGTGTATTTCTTAAACAGATACAGCAGCTGGTCTCTTGAGAAGATAAACACTATGCTATTTATAGAAAAATATGAAACAGCAACTCCTTTCAGTTAATGCCCTTGGCTAATTTTTGCAAGCATCTCTGTTTTCAATAATGGGATTTTCTTTAAAAGAGCAGTGTCAAAGCAGAAAATTTTCAAACCATAGAACTCACAGCTGAACAGTCAAACATGCAGCAGCAACTCAGAAATATGGGTGTAAGGAGGGTCCTGTCTACTGCTGGTTCTCTAAAAATAAAGTACACAAGAAATATATATGAACACTTATTTTAAACAACACAAGTGCACAAAAAAGGCAAATATGTAGAAGGAAATAGAAAAACTGCTCAGTTTATAAAGAATACTATATTCTTATTTAATGGCTTGTAATCTTTCTGCCTCTAAATCTGAGACCAGATGTTTTTTCTCTTGTTATTCCTGCTTCCTCACTTCTCCCACACTAGTCTGTGTGTTGCCCTTTCCTTTCCTTGCCTGCAGACCACTGTCATTGCCATCCCACTCTCTGCCTACTTTACACTTCTGCTCATATCACTGTTGCCTGTCAAAGTGCCACATTAAATTCAGATTGGTAGCATGAATTTTGTATTAAATGATGTTATGGTTTAACTATAAATTTCCTTGGGAGTTTTTTATGGATCTTATTTTTATTAATTGTTGTAAGGCAATAACACAAGTATAACAACTGAAAGAGATTAAATTAAAATTTTGATCACACTGTAAGACTGACAATCTTATGTTCCATCAAAGAAAGTTTGATAGGTGATTTGGTCATCATTTTAAAAGGAAGCCTGATTTTATTCTATACATCTGTAATATAATACATAAATGCCATATTGTATACCTGCCAGTATTGCTTTTTTTGGTGACAGTTTTTGGAGGTATATAGATAGCTTTGTGTCTCATTGCTTATGAAGTCCTCCTTTTCATCTTGGCAAGAAGCACAGGCAAAATTACTATATAACCTCAGTCAAAGCAGATTAATTAGATGCATCACTGTTTTTTGAAGGAGTAGGATTGAGCAGAAATTAAGTATGAATAAGAAATCCTAAACAATAAATCAGGTTGCATAACAACATTGTACTAAGCAACACAGTTGTCCAAGTTTCTGGTTTGAGCAGAAGAACATTTCATATTTAAATAATCTGTGGGGGACAGGTCAGAAACCACAATAGGCTTCACCCACTACATTTGGTCCCAGACTCATGATAAGAAATGAGATAGAGACAGCTTCTCCTTATCCACATAATTAATTCAGGGGCAGAATGAATTGCAAGGAATTACCTGACTTTCTGTTTTCAAGATCACTGCAGATTTCATCAGTTCTCTCTTTTCACAAGCTTGCTGCCCTGACCAGCTAAACTATGCCAAAGCAGTTTTTATTTCTTCCTGGAGTTCCCAAATATGTCAGTGAGCGCAATAATAGTTAAATATTGTTACATGCTCTGGAATTACTTAATTTGTAAAACAAGGCTAAACTTGGTCCCATTTAACTTCAGACTTGAAAAGGATTTCATTCCTAAACCTTACAAAATTTCTGTGGTGGACTGTGATCACCAACCAACAAACAATTTACTACAAAATTGTTTAAAATTCTAGAATACCAATTAAAAATTTGTTTACTATTTGTTTGCAAATATTTTATTTTATTTCAGTACCTCTTATTCTGAATCTCAGAGGCTACATATGAAACAGTTACCTCTGACTAAGAGTGAAAAGAAGGATCAAAATTGTGTTGTGTCTATAGAGACAATTGCCTCAGTGTAAGCATCTGTTGCACCATACGGTGTATATTGCTGGCATTTTTCCAGTGATAATTCAATATAGTAATTTTTTTCCTGGTTTATACAAATTTTTAATATATTCATTTTTGTCTCTATGTGTGTTCTTGAGTACTGTAAAGATAAGATGGAGGGATGCAAAAGCCCAATAATAAAAAAGGAACCAAAAGGCCTGGGGAAACGAAGGCTTGACCTTGTCTCTTCCTTTCAGCTTCCCTAAAGTGCTCAATGAATCTTGATCTGCTCAGCTGCTGTCAGGATGGCAGCAATAAAGCCATGCTGGAAAGATCTGGGGTGGAGAGGTCTTTACTCACTTTTGGGGTGTGAAATTGCTGCCTAAATCACAGCCTAGTCACACCACTCATTTAACAGCCTGAGATGCAAACATTTTACAATTTTGTCTGAAGAATGATTATTTCATTGTGTAGTGCTGGAGTTGAAGAATAAAGTTCAGGGAATAAAGGTGGTATTATCAATGCCAAGCTGGAGGAGAAAGGAGTTTGGCTGTGAAAGGGTAGCTGAAGATTTCTGAGGCATCCAGTACCGTTTTTCCTCTGAAATCTCCTTCCTTCAGGGGTCACTAGAAAGGGGTAAGCATGAGCCCTGACTGTGCTGACTGGAGTCTCACACATGGTTGTAGCTCAGCTGGTCAGAGCATGTAGGAAGGCAGTCGTGTTTGTTTTCTTCTCCAGTGAGCGGAGAGCAGCTAAGAAGTGAGAGGACACATCGCTGCCAGCTGAGCCTCCCTGTGGTTCTGCTTTAAATGAGTTCATTAGCTGGATTCATGGGTCTTGAATGATTAGTAGCATAACAACTGCTCTGCAACCACTCAAAAAGGTGCTAAAACAATCCTCCTGAGCAAAACCGTTGTTCTTACATTGGGATCTAAGTAAGCTCTTCCTCACATGGAGCTAGATGGACCCAGGCTAAAATAAGATAATTTTCTAGTGTTGTTTTCATGACTACACTTTACCATAGGGAGTACCTAAAATGCAGTGCTGTAGTGATTCAAATATCTGGGAAGTTCTCATTTGGAGCAGCAAGAGACCATGAAGAGTCAAAATAAGCGAAGACATACTATAACTGAGGAAAAATGGATATTAAAGGTCATGTGCTTAACACTGAAGGAGATTATCACTGAAAGAGGATTTTGTTCATAGTATTTTCTTGTCTTTTATACTTTTAGTGCCTGCTGACCTTGTTAGTGTACCTATGCAAATGTATATGTCCATGACAAGAATGTACAAAACTAGCTGGGCATTTCTTCTCCAGTAGGGCTGTCTGCCAGAATAAACAGAAGAATTTTCTACCAAAAGCAGTAATTTCAGCAAGGCATTTAACTGTCTTTCAATCTTATCTATTTTGGTTTCAATATAAGAGTAAAATAAGTTACATTTATAAAGTATAACTTCTAGTAAATTGATAGAATCATCTTGGTTTAAGCAGGAAAAAACTTCAGAAATCACATCCCTGCAGAAGTAAAATCTCTGAGACAAATCTGCCTGGGACCACATTGAAAAGGGAGTAATTTTTTTTTTCTTTCTCTTTCCCGTATGTTGTTCAGTTTTTCATAAAACAGAATTAAACGTTTCTGAGTCTTTGATGAGAACAAACATATGGCTGAAATTCAGGGTATTCCTACATTTCTCTCAGTGGTGTGCTAATTCTGAAAACAAATGGTGACAGACTCATTACCAGTATTGCTTATATATATTAGTTTTAGTCAAAACTGTATAACTACTACACATTGAGAATAATTTAAAAGCATAATTCAAGTTGATGAAATGGAACATGCAAGTCTGTTTTAAATTACTATAATTTAATATTGAATTATTTTATCTTAAGTCTGATGGGATTGCAGTCTCTGTTTTATTTGGGTAGATTAGTTTCAGAATATTTGAAATTTCTTAGGTCATCATATCCAGGTAGTGGTTGTAAACAGTCAAAGGAAAGAAAAAATACTAGAAATGTGTCACTGAGCAATTGCTAGAGTTTATTATGGGAAGCAAGGGCAGAGGATGTTAAAAGGACTGCCACAGCATAAGAATAATGAAAAGCAACAAATTTTCCATGGAATAAAGAAAATAAACCATAACTGAAGGACAATTAAGCACCAAGGATCTGATGCATTATAATGCCACAACGGTGGCAAATATTTTTTCTAAGTTTAAAGTTAACCAGGAGGTACAACTCTAAAGGAAACCAAACATCACTAGTTCCACTATTTGCAGAAATATATAGGAAAAAGAAATATATTAGGGAAAAATGGAGGGAAAAAACCTGGTTTTATTGAATCTAGGGGGTACAAATTTAGAGTATGCGTCTGCAGCACTGAAGTAAAATTCTCATGGTTCAGGCTTTCTCTTGCTACATTCACTAGCTGTATTCTCTAGCCTTTGATCTGTGCATGTAGGTCAAATGGCCATAAAAATATCTTGATATCCTACCTTAGATCTGGTCAGCAGCAGATATATAGGGAAAGAGTATAAAAACTACATGACAGAGCTCAGTAAAACTTCCTGTCTTTGAACAAGTTGTGTTTTAGTGAATTTACAATCCAAAGGTTTCTCTGACCCATCAGCCTTCAGACATGTTACTGAATCCCATCCTCTATGAATGTCCCATCCCTTTAAATAGCATATATACTTTGGGGTGATATTCTGTGAATGAGTTCTGCAATTTAGTTGTGCAATATTTGGAAAAAGAAACAAGTAAGGAAACCTAATGCCTGTTGCAGATTTTAAACTTACTCTACGACCTTTTCTTTAACCGCCACATACTTCTTGTCTTACAAAAAGAAATTAATATTTTCTAAATCTTTTACCTTTTCTGTATTTTCATTGTATCCCAGATTTAGGGTTTTTCCCAGCTGCAGAGCTCTGTTTCATTTATGGTCTTTCCAGATATAGAGGCTGCTCTGTGGCACTGACCACCCTTGGCAACATTCTCTTTATGGAAGTAGCTTCAGATTTTAGAAGTTAAAGAATTTTCTTTTGTATAATACTGTTTGTTGACGTTTCCCTTGTCCACAGAGGGTAGGGTTAGAGATTGGCTAGACAGACTGAACACCCATACATCCATGGGTCCCGATGGGATGCACCCATGTGTGCCGAGGCAAATGCTGTTCCTAAGCCACTCTCCATTATCATTGAAAAATCATAACAGGACAGGTGCTCCATGACTGGAGGAAGCCCAGTGTTACCCCTATCTTCAAAACAGACAAGAATGAGGACCTGGAGAACTACAGTCCAGTCAGCCACAACTCCACCCTTGGAAAGGTGATGGAACAGATCATGCTGGAGGTCGTCCCCAAGCATGTACAACAAAAGGTCATCAGGAGTAGTCAGCATGAATTCACTAAGGCAAATCATGCTGGCCAATCTGATAGCCTTCTATGATGGCATGGCAGGAGGGTGTGGCAGGTGGCAGGACAGCAGAGGATGTTGTCTGCCTTGACTCCAACAAGGCTTTTGACGTGGCCTCCCGTATGGAGGTCACATCTTCACAGGTAAGCTCAGGAAATGTGGGTTAGATGAATGGACAGTGAGGTGGATCAAGAATTGGCTGAATGGCAGAGCTCAGAACATCAGCGAAGTAGAATCCAGCTGGAGGCCTGTAGTCGGTGGCATTCCTCATAGATTGGTACCAGCTCCAGCCTTATTCAATTTATTTATCAACAACCTGGACGAAGAGATAGAATGCACCCCCAGCAAGCTGGCTGATGATACGAAACTGGGGGGAGTGGCTGATACACCTGTAAGGGTCTGGAGCATCTTTCTTTTGAGGAGAGACTGCGGGAGCTGGGCCTGTTTAGTCTGGAAAAGAGAAGACTGGAAGGGGATCCCATTAATGCATGTAAACATCTCAAAGGCAGGTACCAGATTCTTTTCAGTGGTGCCCAGCAACAGGATGAGGAGCAATTGTAGCAGCCTGGAGTTGCTGCCTGGGGCTGCTTGTGGGAATGTTTTCTTGCTCATGTAAGTTATGAAAAACAGTAAGATAAGCAGGGCTAACACCTTCTGGTTTTCCACAGTTTTTCCACAATTTTTCGCATGGGACACGAAAGAAAGACGCAGACGTGTTGAAGAGAGAGAGCCAAAACTGCGGGCCAAAAACTGGGCAGCACTGCACTGCCCAGACCCCGCACTTTATTTTATATATCCTCTAGAAACCACAGTGGATTGGAGGGAGAAACTGCCACCTCTCCATCACACTGGTCAAAGGAAATACCCATCAAATTTCTCTGCCCAGGAGAAAGGAATGCAAACAATAAAACACAGTTAGGAAAACATGGCTATGTTTACAGAGAATGTGTGAGAAACTGTTACAGAAGAATGAAAACATCGAAGAACTGCAAAACTCAGGGCAACAGTTGTGGGTCTAGGCATGATATGTTTTGAATTGGGTGGTGTAGAACCCAGCCAATGATACCAGGAGGTGGTTGGATCTTAGCGAATCATCTACCTGTGTTCCTACTATATAAGGTGGGAATAGGACAATAAACGGGGCTCGCTCACTCTCTGCTCCTGACGAACCAAGCTGCGTTGCCGTGTCTTTATTGCCATCATTGTGACAGAGCAATGGCCATAAACTAAAACACAAGAAGTTTCACCTCAACATGAAAAAGAACTTCTGTACACTGATGATGGCAAAGCACTGGAACAGGCTTCCCAGGGGGGTTGTGGAATCTCCCTCTCTGAACACGTTCAAAACCCACCCGGATGTGTTATGTCACCTGCTCTAGGTGACCCTGCCTCGGCAGTGGTTGCACTGGATGATCTCCAGAGGTCCCTTTTAACTCTAGCTATTCTGTGATCTAGCTCCTGCTACACTATCCTAGAGTTGTAGTAGGGAGAACTGAGAAGAATGAAATACATGGCTCAAAAGAAATGCTGATGGGCCACTTGCCTCAGAACAGGAGCAGAGGTAAAGAAACTAAAATTTCTTCTCAAAAAATATATGCTTTCCAGGCCTATTCATCTGGATGTAGGTGAGCTGTCATGAAGTACTTACATCTTTATATAGTCACTTTACTGAGAGGAAGTTGGAATCCAGCTGTCATTACTGGCCAATGTCAAAATTAATACTTGCACTTACTTTCAAAAATTTTACCCATACTGCAAAAGACAAGCTTTCTACTTGAGATTACCTTTGATCACTAACCAAAATAGTTCATAGTTGACTCTCAACAGCTATCATATTTTAAACTCTTGTGGTTTATCTTCTATTTTCATCCAGTTTTATTTCAAATAAATATTATTTACCCACGTGGTTCCTGTGAATTTGTAACACTTGTATAGTTATTTAAGTCAGTGTAATTGGTCAAGGTATTATTATTACCATCAAAGTGTCAGTTATTTTGCATTCAATCCAAAGTGGTACTGTGTCCCAGAGGCGATCTTCCTACCCTTATCAGCTGTGCCAGGATTTGTGAATCTGGAGTGCATCAGAAATACTTAACAAATCATTAAAAAAGAAGCTCTAATTAATCCATTTTAAAAAAAGAAAATATAAATACTTGAAGCACTGAATACATCTGCACGAGAACTCGGAAAATTATTCAGTAACTTTAATTTGCAGGGTGGTTGTCAGTGCAACCTCCCCAGCTGTCCTGGGGTGACTGTATGATGGTATCATTTCCCTGATACTATATTCCCATCGTCAGCTGTGTGCCCAGAACTTCCACTGTAGGGTGATGTTTCTACCCGAAGGAAACGGAAGCCCAGAGAATTTTTTTCTCCCTCTCAGTGGACCATTTGAAAAAGAAGGTTACTCCCCTGGAATGTTTTCTTTCCAGCTCCTGCAGTACTGCCTGCCTGTAACAGGAAGAGGGGGTTTGTTTCTGCTTTTTGGCCGGCCCTTGTTTTTTTCCTGGGACCTCTGTTTTTTACCCCCTCTTTTCCTTTTTCCCAGACCTGTATCATTGCCTGGGACTGGAATACTAACCACTGAGAGGCCACACATCCATCTGCCAGGCCTGGGGCGGTCTATCCTACAAAAGGTACTCTGAGATTTTACTAAGGTTTTCCCCTGCAAGGGGTTTATTATCTGACATTATTAATTTTGTTTTCCTTTGCTATGTCTGCATGCATAGTGTGTGAATAAACAGGTTTTTTCACTTTCTCCTGAGAAATTTCTTTCCGAACATGGTAGGGGAGGGGCTGCTGGGAACTGCCTTCTGCTGGAAGGTGTTTCCCCCTAAATTTGTCTCAAACAAGGACACTAGTCAACTAAAATTTTATTCACCATGAAACCTCCATTCATGTACACCCTAAAAATATATGTATAAATTAAGTTGCTGATGATTTGCTGATAAGCTTGTATTAGCTACTGGTGATATTTACAAGACAGTAACAGAATGACAGTAAATTGTATTATAGGAAGGAGGAATGCAAAATCTGACTACTATTCCTTTTCATGCAATCAAGTTAACTTTCTGAACAATTCAATTATAACTTGTCTAGGTATGCCATTAAATCTTCTGTGTTCTGCAACATACTCCCAAAATGAATGACATTTCCAGATCATTTGATTTCATTTAAAATAGACTTTCTGAAGCATAAAATCTGTACTAGATCTCTACAAATATCATTAGTTGTTATAGAGTAAAAGGGTGTTTATAGTGAGGTCTTCAATACATTTTAGTTAAAATAATAGAAATAACTTCTATTGTACTTTTAAATCACTGACAACTTTACCATATTAAATGCCAAGACAAGGCCCTTACAAAGCTATAACACATTTTAAGTCTTGTCATAACATTCACATGCTTTCCAGAGTAGTTATTTAAATGAAAATTGATTTATCAGACCGTGTAGCTTTTAGGAAAGCTGACTGAATCACAGCCCAAACTTATTCATGGTGAAGAAAAAGGACAGGGAGTAGTTCATAAAATCATTGGATAATTTAATTTATAAAGTTTCTCTGGATATTGCCTAGTTCAGCCTCCTGATTGAAGTGGGGCAGTTAGAGCAGGTTGGTCAGGGCCTCATCCTGCTGAGCTTTGGTTTTGTCCAAAGTTGGAGATCCCACAAGACTTCTGGACCATCTGTGATCCTCCTTAACCTCCTTAACCACACTGGGGAAGGAAATAGGTCCAGTAAAAATTTCCCTTGTTGCAGCCTGTGTCCCTTGCCCCCCATCACCTTGCTACAAACTTCAAATACATACCTGCCTGTTTTGCCCTTGAGCCGGGACTTTTCACCCCCCTGGGCGCCACAGAGCTTATCTGTTCATGCATAAATCAAGGAATGTGTGTACTCTCCTGATGACCCGAATTCCCCCTGGCACCAAGGGGGCACACAGGAAAGGGCCACAAACATCCATGGTTCAGATGCGAGAGATAAGCTGGAATTTATGACTGACAGACAAATAGCATTTTACTCTCCATAAAAGACAGCTATATCATCCCTTTTTTAGAGGAATCTTCCATATGCTCTCTAAGTGTATGGAAAGGTTTCTCTCCAGGATTTCCGAGATCTCAGATTCCTGTATTTTCTTCTCTCCTTGGAGTTGAGTGATAAAGGGAACCGCCTGTACACCTTTCCTAATTGGTAAGTTACATTGGCTTCCTAATTCTACATTTCCTTGGCTAGCTATAATATAGGTACCTTTTAATGTGCACTGAAATTACTAGTAACTTTCTTTGTGTTATTCCATGTAGTAATAACTTGTTAGAGTTGTAGTTTCATATGTGTTTTCCTGTGTCTATTCAATAAACCTGTCATATTGTAATAGACCTGATCTCCATCGATAACGAACAAGGGGGGTAATGGAGTTTCTGGGGTGCGGGTCGCTCTGATAGAATTGAAATCTGTTAGGTGTCCCTCACATTCGTAACAGCCCTGTATTCTTCCATTAGATAGAGGAACACCAAAGTAAGATACCAGTGATTGCACAGATATTTATTTATAGTTGTATTGCAATAACTGCAACTGCTTTAGATTTTCTAATTTTATATTTGTAATGTAGCTTCTTGGCCTTTGTCAGACTGAGATACTATGAAATTTGCAGTTCAGACATCACTGCCTATAAATGAAGGAAGTAAAACAGTCTTTCACATTACTTTTCTATAACTAAGGATTCTGGAGTAGAAACTCCAGAACAGTACTTTTTCTGGTTAGCCCACTTGCATCCAACAAGACAAAAAGTAAAAAGTAGGCTTCTCTGGAAGGCTACATATACAAAAAAAGGTAGACTGGAGGCTAATAAATAAATATGGGAGACCTACATACCACTTAAAAATGAAAAAGAGCCATGTCACCTTGCCAAACAACTATTAGTCAGTCAGCCACAGCAGGCATTCCTCTTATTGACACCCCTTAGGTGGAAACTTCTAATAATGCTTTTGGAAGATATATATATATATCTATATGTGGCGGCATATATGGCAAAAGCCATATGTGGCAAAAGCCACAGCCCCACAGACTCAAGACTGGTGGGCTCAGTCCAAGGTTGCCACTGTCTGAGCCACACTCCTTGTCAGGGTGAGCTTTCTGGCTCATTCCCAGCGTCCCTTGCAATGTTGTTTACATGTTTCAGTTCATTGGTTAGTTACTATATTACCTCATGTTCTGTATAAGGTAAAGTTCTAGAAACTTCATTGCTGTTCAGTTCTCCATTGGTTACATGCTAATCCTTGTACTCCCATTGGTTACTTTCCCCTGCTTGTATCCCTACAAATCCCCTGCTGGCCCCTCAGTCCTGGCTCCTGGTTATGAAGCCTTCAGCTCTCCTGGATCCCCACGCTGACTCTCCTAGACCTCGGACTCTCTCCTGCCTTCCCTGCTGCCTCTCTCCAGGAAATAAAAGAGCTGGAAATCACACCAGGGCCCTTCTCTCTGGCCTTTATTCTCACCCACACCATTGGCCTGGGCTCTCTCTCACCCAGAGGAGCCAGCATTAAAAGAGCTGCTGGAGGACACCCTGTGTTTGGGGAAACTGCAAGCAGCAGC